>CM059222.1:6705000-6755000 GCA_030347435.1 Clarias fuscus | reverse complement strand
CTCTCTGTTCCTTTTCAGTCCCCCATTTGTCCTTGCCTTGTTTTCCAACATTTTCTATCTGTACTTCTGTCATCCCTTTACAAACTTCATTACTGCTCTCTCTCTCTCTCTCTCTCTCTCTCTCTCTCTCTCTCTCTCTCACACACTCTCTCTCGTCCTCTCTCTGTCCATATGAGGTGTTCAGTAGGTTGATATAAAAGACAGAGGGATAGAGACAGATAATTTTTGACATCCAAAAAGAGGACCTGTCTCTCTCTCTCTCTCTCTTTTGCTGAAGGTGCACTTTGACTTTCCCACATTCTGTGAATTCATTACATGCTCATGTCCGTCTTTGTGGGCTTTATCGTGTGTGTCTGTGTGTGTATCTGTGTGTGTGTCTACGTGTGTCTGGATCCAGTCAGGTTTCAGTTTGCCAGGCCGCGACGTCCCCAAGTGCCGCCTACAAAAATTCAAAGAATCTCCCACCATTTTCCAATCTCCAGAATTCCTTCCATCCTCACATACACAGAAAGAAAGAAAGAAAGAAAGAAAGAAAGAATAGTTATGGGTATATAGAAATATTTACTGGTAACTGAGGGCTTTAGGGGTTATGTACTTGAGGATTCAGGTATGGAGATATTTTAAGGTAATTACTAAGAATTGTCAGGGGTACTGAGGAAGTTTGGGGTATTAGTAGGTTTAATGGTAGTTTTTGTGTATTTACATCATTGTTTTCATTAAGGTATGAAGGTAGCTTGAGGTGTTTATTTGACTTGTTGGGTTTATTGGACTTGTTGGGGGTATTGTCTGAGCTGCTTGGATATCTAATACCACCGTTCCACTCAGCCAAATGTACTCCTGACGTCTTCCGATCTGCAATCGGCTCCAAGGTCGTTGCTGTACCAATAATGCTGTAACAACCAGCTACTTTTTTCAAGCGTAGCAACCCCACATCAAGCTGTTACGATTACATAAGGACATGAAAAAGACTCTACAGTGAATTTTGTCACAAGGCAGTGACAAATTGTTAGTGACATGACAATGTTTCAATAGAAAGTCGGAAATGAAAAAATGATTATAAATAAATGTAATGATGTTATACAGAGTCCTAAAGAACTGATAACAAAACTGTACCATTGCTGCCAACATGAATAGAAATTACAACATGCTACCGCCTATTACGAACTATGACTGAGGTGTCAACGATATAATCACAACCTACCAATTTATAAAGTCCCATTAACGTACAGGCGCCAACCTATAGATATTGGAAAAGCCAAACATATGTCAGATCCCCAGCTATTTAATGACAGTGAGCTGAAGGAGTGCACATTGGATGGTACCATCAACTTTCCTCCACCAGAACCCATGACCAATGATGACAAGCCCACGCCTCATTGTATCCTTGGTGATGATGCTTTCACTTTGAGAACTTATTTGATGAAGCCCTGCGGTAGACGTCGTCGACTCACAGATGAAAAGCTTCTGACCAACTGCAGGACATCTGGGGGAGACGCGTTGTGGCGCGTCATCTGCCGGTGACTGTGCTTTTGTGATTAACAATGTGTTTCTTATTTTAAATATGAATCACATTTTCATAAAACTAGTACGCGCTTTTATTGTACATAGAATTTGGAAAGAATGATTTTAATATTTATGAAAATAATTTTCAAAGTTTTGAATGAAATGAAATGACCAAACCTATTTTTCCTATTTCAGGGACAAAAATTATATGGTAATATAATTCTAATCATCATAATGTAATATTTGTCATCAGACTTTATTATGAAAATAACAGAAATGAACAATGAAAATGACATCTTTTAGATTCAAATAGTTCTATTGTCTTTTGACTGTAACATATGACATATGTAATACTGTATATCATTGAATTTTGTCTAATCATCACTATTTTCCTTAAAATATTATTTTGTTAATTTTTCATTAACTGCCTAATTCTCTTCAGTAGCATTAGTCTATTAGGCTGTCTATTGCTGCCGAACAGTTAAGGAGGCGATAAAAACTGATAATGACGCTTACAGCGATACCAAGGCAGTATCGAGGCGTTAACAACGTTTTTTTGGGGGGAAGGCATGCTAACGTATGTGACAGAATTTACACCGAGCTCAACAGAGGTGTAAGGAGCAGTTACTGACCTCTTTCGAGCTCTCCAGAGGTTGTAAAGAATTTGATATTTGGGTTATTATTGGAGGTATTATGATAATCTGGGGTATTTTTTGGAGTATTTGTGTATTCATTAAGTCATCATTCAGGTGTGGAGGTAGTTTGAGGTATTTACCTTGGAAAAATTGGAAGTTTGGGGTATTGTCTAAGGTATTATTGTAGTTTGGGGTGTTTTTTTTTTATTATTTTTTTTAGTATGAGCTGTTGGAGAAATTTGGTGTATTATCAAAGGTGTAAGGGTAGTTTGGGGTTTTATCTGAGGTATTAGAGTAATCTGGAGTATTCTTTTTGAATTTATGTATTCACTTAGGTATTAAAGTAGCTTGACCCATTTACTATAATATTGTCCAAGAAACAAGGTAATTTGGGATTTGTTCAGCATTTATTCATTCAAATATTTAGGTAGTTTGGGGTATGTATTCGGATATTTAGGTAGTTTGAGGTATTATCTGTTGTATTATTGTAGTTTTGGGTATATTTGGAATATTTTGTGCATTCATTCTGGTTTTGAGGTATTTGCCTGTATATTGCGTGTGTTTGTGTCTGATGAACCAAGGTAGTTTGGGGTATTTATTGGAGTATTTATTGGTGTTAAGGTGGACTGAAATATTTGTTAGTTGTTGATTTTGGAGTAGATGGGGTATTTGTATAGTTTGTGGATGGTGTTTGGAACTGGACATTGGGCATTTTGGGGTCTATTTAGTGTTGTGGCGTAGTTAATGGGCTATCGGAGTTGTTTATCATTTTTATCAGAATATGTAGGTTAGTTAGGGCAATCACTGGGGTATTTTTAGGGTATTTCTGGGGCCAGTAGAGTTCTGGGGGATCTGATTTGTTTGTCCAGGGTGTACCCTGCCATGTGCCCTAAGTCTCCTGGGATAGGCTCCAGGCCCCCCGTGACCCTGAATACCGGATTAAGCGGTATAGATGATGAGTGAGTGAGTGAGTGAGTGAGTAATAGTAAAGGGTTCGTGAATTGGGAATTAAGAGGAATTTTAAGGGTAGGTACTGGAGAATGAGCATAGCTTAAGGTATTCACTAGGGAATTTAGGTAGTTATTTCGGGTATTTACTGTGTATTAAGGCTGTTGTAGTATTTACAGGTAGTTAGAGGTATTTATTCAGGTAGAACGGAACATTAAAATGGAATTACTGGAGTGTTGCAACCACCTGGTGTACTCACTCTGGTAGTCTGAAGTAGGGTTGTGGTATTTCTTTGGGTAATTTAGGGTGTTTATTTTGCATCTGAGGAGAGTGGAGAGGCAGCGCGCGACCGCATTGTGTTTTAAGTGAAAGCTGAAAACACAAGAGCAAACAAACCTCTCACGGAGGACACTGGCTCTTGTGTATTTGTGTGTGTGTGTGTGTGTGTGTGTGTGTGTGTGTGTGTGTGTGTGTGTGTGTGTGTGTGTGTGTGTGTGTGTGTCTGTTTGTGTGTGTGTGTGTGTGTGTGTATGTGTGAGAAAGAAAGAGAGAGACTGAGAGAGTAGAGTTAAAATAGTCTGCTCTTGTCAAGTGTGTGTTGCCTGGTGCTAGAAAGTGAGGGGCTTTAAAACCTTTGACACACTGCTGATTCAACACACATCATCATCCATGACCACAACATGGACTGTGTGTGTTAGTGTGTGTGTAACTACGTGTACAGTATATGGAGTGTGTGTTGGGTACAGTACACTGTGTTTATCTTGTGTGTGTGTGTGTGCGTGTGTGTGTGTGCGTGTGTGTGTGTGTGTGTGTGTGTGTGTGTGCTCGTGTGCATGTGTTTGTTTAGATTTTGTGCTTTTATTTTGTTAACTGGAAAAAAAAAAGCCAGCACTCCACATTTATGGACCTCATGGGACGCAGCTTGACCTCCAAGCAGTCGAGGTCAGGACAGGAAGCTGCCAGAGTGTGTGTGTGTGTGTGTGTGTGTGTGTGTGTGTGTGTGTGTGTGTGTGAGAGAGAGAGAGAGAGAGAGAGAGAAATGTGAGGATGGGTGATGTTTTTCCTGGCCAAACCGAAGTAATAACTCTTTCAAAGGGTGTAAGGTATACAGAGTAAATACACCTAACTGCCCTAATAAATGTCCCTAATTACCAAAAATGTATACCTTTTCAAAATACCCCTACCCACATCAAATCTCTATTTAATACCCATATACACAGTATCCAAGCACCCATGACTACTCGCAATTCCATAATAACTGTCTCAGCACATACAATACCTCTAAAGAAAATACCCCAGTCCACCTGGATACTCCAGCAAATACCCTTGCCTACTCCACTGGCACAGTTAATAACCCTAAATAAATACCACGAGACACCTTGTACTTTAGAAACTGCCTATTATCCAGTAACCTAGTTAATACCCCTTAGAGCCCTTACTGCCCAGTAATCACCCCTAACTACCCTAATATCCTAATGCAAAACTCTATCTGCTCTATTATACCAGTAAACATTTCTAACTTATACGGGAAATATATTTAACTACTGTAGAAAGTAGTTACTTTGTAAATCCTTTAACTAATCCCTAATAAACTACCCCTGTACACCAATACTACAATTATCACCCTGAAGTTTTGTTAATACTTTTGTTAAATTAGTTTTTTGTATATTTTTCTCTACTGGCAAAAAATATATATTCTGTTTGTCTGTCTCTGTCTGTCTGTCTGTCTGTCTGTCTCTCTCTCTCTTAGTTTTCCTTCACTCTCATTCCCAGTAAGAAAGGCATTAATGCTTACGGAACGTTTTCACTCGCTAAAACGGGCCGATTGTGGCCGATTGGACACACACTCTCTCCTCGTCCATCCTCTTTTCCAGACAAGCCAAACAGTCCAAACATCAAGTGCAACTTTCCGACCTGCTCTGAGACAGACTCTGTGCCCCAAGTGAGTGTATGAGAGTGTGTGTGTGTGTGTATGTGTGTGCGTGTGAGACAGCGAGAGAGGGAGAGAGAGAGGAGGATGTAATGATGTTGCCAAGCTTTTGTCACGCTTTAAGGGTTCCTTTGCTGTCAGTCGCAGGGAGAAAGGACGTCCTCTCTCTCCCTTCACGGCCTCCCCCGTCCCACACACTGGCCGCACTCGCTCACACACATGCATTTGCATTTAAAAGATGTGAATTCCCCCGTGGCCATGGCGATGGCAGAAAAGGTGCAAAATTCACTTCGGACGACTTTATAAAGCAGTCAGTAATCAGCGAGAGGAGACAGGCGACGTGAAAGGAGAGAAATAGCAGCGTTAAAAAGAAAAAAAAAGGAGGAGGCAGACTGGATGTGAGCGTATAAAAGAAAGATTAATACCCTGAAAATCGCAGGAATCCGAAGAGCCTTTTCTTAAATTGTGTTTTGTTGTTTAAAGATGCGGCTTTTGAAGACGCTGTGAAACTCTCTCTCTCTCTCTCTCTCTTTCGCTCACACACAGTCTGACTTAAAGCACAGTGGGACTCAAATGCATTTTTAAAAATATTTTAATTGCTGAAATTTAAATAAAGGGAAAACAAGGCAGCCCATCGGCCTCCTTTAAAAATATCAACAATGCCCCAGATTTATCCTGATACTCATTAATTAATTAAATACTAGGCCAATAAATATGCATTAATGTCTTCATACTGTAAAGACACATAAAACCCCTCAAAACATCAGTAAGTACCCCAACTAAAATTCCAGCATCTATCTCAATAACCTATATATATATATAGACTACAGATATAACACTCAAAACTCCGGAATATACCCCAACCAGTCAAAAATGCCACTACATATCCCTAACTGCCCCACTAAATATCCATTAGACCGCCCACCAACCCCAGTAAATACTCCCAAATACACAATTAACTCAACTGGTATTCCCTTACACCCCGGCCAAATCCAGCTAAAATCACTTCTCCCACAATACACCAGTAATAACCTACTGTACCAAGTCCGAACTATACCATACACACAGTTAAACTGTCCAAATAAACCAGTAAATATTAATAAACCCCATAAATCTCAAGTAAAACCCCAAATCAAATAGTAAATATGTAATTTATGCCAATAAATACACTTAAGTATATAAATAACAAATATGTAAAAAAAAGTGTCCTCCACTAGCCACATAACCTAGTAGGTCCTTATAAACCTTAGAAATCTAGTTAATACCCCCAATTCCCAGGACTCCCAGGACATACCAATTCAAACCTTCAAAACTCAAGTAAATTCCAGGTTTAAGATTGAGTGAACTTTATTAATCCCAGTGGGAAATTGCTTAAAAACATCCACCTAAAAGTAAATAACCCCACATACGTGACATCAAATCGAGAAAATATCTACATTTAAACTTCATGAACTTCATGAAAAAACCTCAAATACATGAATAACTTCTGTAAATAGCCACAAGTACACCCTAAACTCTAGTCAACGGCCAAAGCTACACCCTATACTTCAGTAAATAGACCCAACAACAGCTAAAACACCAGTCAATAGCTCTAACTACATCCTAAATATACAGTAGGCAAATAACCCCAACTACACCCAAAGCTCCATCAAATCACCCCGATAAGACCAGTAATTAGCCCTAACTTCACATTATAGTAACCCAAATACATGAAAAAAATTAGGAAATTGCCCCAACTCTACTAAAGCTCTGCGAAATAGCTCAAACTACAACTACAACAAACTACAAACAGCGTAAATAGACATAACTACACTTAAAACTCTAGCTAATATCTCGAGTAGAACTTAAAACCCAGAACTTCAGTAAATCGCCCCTACTGCACCTAAGATTTTAGGAAAGAGCCCAAACTAAACTCAAAAATGCCCCTACTACGGTAATTACTCCCAATTACAGTAAATTGGCCCAACTACACTGTAAAGTCCAGTAAATACTCCCAACAACACTTAATGCTCCAGTGATAAGCCCAACAAACCACTAAATACCCATAAAACCCCACAAAACTCGAGTAAATACTCTGGACTACCCTAAAATACCGGTAAATACCCCCTGGTACTGTAACAACCCAATAAGCACACTTAGGACAAGAAATAATAAATCAAAACTCTGGTAAATATCGCTCAAACTACCTAATACTACACTTATGAATATACCCTTAATAATTACCCCATTAAACACAATTGGGGTAGTAATACTTGGAGCCACTCAATCACCCAATCACCGGTAATCACCCAGTAAATACCTCAAACGGCTCCACAAATGCCAGTAGTCAATACATTGAATTACTTTGTAAGTTTGAAATTACTGTTTTGTGTGTGTGTGTGTGTGTGTGTGTGTGTGTGTGTGTGTGTGTGTGTGTGTGTGTGTGTGCGCGCGTGTGCGTGTGTGCGCGTGTGTGCGTGCGTGTGTGTGTGTGTGTGTGTGCACATGTGGTGTTCTAAGTTGGACATGTATTAAGCAGAAAATTGCATTAAATGGGATAACAACCCAACATTAATCCCTCACCGATGAGCCTGGCAGAGAGAAAAAAAAAATAGAGACAAAAGATGATATCAATAAGAAAAACAAAAGAAAGAGTTAGAGACAGACGACAGACCTCAGGAAAGAGGAACCTGAGAAACAGAGAGAGAGAGAGAGATGGATAGAGTGAGAAAGACAGACAGAGATAAGGAAAGAATATAATCAAAAAGAAAATAAAAGAAAAAGAAAAAAGAAAGGAGAGGGATAATTAAATATGGAGATGTAGGTTACAAAAGAGAAGAAAGGAACGAGAAGAAAAGAGAAGAACAAAGAGAAACAAAGAGAAAGAAAAGAGAGGGAAAGTGAAGAGAGTTGAACAGTGAAAAGATGGAAATTAGGGCAAATATTTAAGTGTGTGCGCGTGTGCATGTGTGTGTGTGTGTGTGTGTGTTTGTGAAGGGAAGGCTAATCATATTCTCATTAAGATATTCCCACTAGATTTGCCCGAGCCAATTTAATAAGAAGATCAAATGATGCGGGCCAAACAACTAAACACATAAACAACATAAATAACCGCACAAACAGCAATGACGACAACAACAACTAACGATCGTTATATTAATGATGCACTTAGCTAAGGAGAGTAATGATTTCAAAATGATAAATAACATCCAGTAAATGTAGGTCAGAACACACACACACACACACACACACACGAATGTTTCTCAAGCGAATTTCTTAAAGTTTGTCAGAAGCTGTGTTGTATTTGAGAAATGGGACTTTTCGGAAGAAAAGTGGGTCTAAGCTGTGTTCACAGGAAGTGTTTCAAAAGTGTGAGAGAGAGAGAGAGAGATTGTACACTCCTGTGAAATGCCCAGAATGTCCAGAACTACTATTTGTCCAACATTGGACGAAACAGAGTCTCTGTTTTTGTATGATTTTGTCTCTGATTTATTTCGAAGTGTCACGTCTCAGACACACATCTGGAACAGATTCATCTCTCTCTCTCTCTTTCATACACACACACACACACACACATACATACTGTGTTCAGGCTGATTTTGACTTTGCAGACCCAACTCACCAGCTCAAATAACTCTAATGACTAATAGAGCACCGCTCCCCATATACACACACACACACACATATACACACACTGTGCATACTGCTACAGAAAAGAGTGTAGTCTGTGTTTGTCTTTCATTAACACTCTGAAACATAGTACATGGAATTATGCAATGGCCAGTTAAGGTGTTAAGTGTTGAACAAATCAAAACTACTTCTTTTTTCCCCTTTATCTCTTTTCATTCATGACACTCTTCCTGTTCACACTCTTTTGAATCAGCTTCATAATCAAGCATGACCAAGAAGCCTTTTCTCAACAGGTCCCAAATAGGCCACTTGCTGTTTTGATTAAGTTCTAAATAAAAGATGTTTTTCAATTGAGTTTTAATAGGAGCAAGAGGAACATCTGTAATAAGAACATCTGTACATGTCATTATATGCAATTATTCCATCATCTATTTATGTCGCAGCAGCACAATGCATGAAATCATTCAGATACACATCCACAGCTTTGGTTAATGTTTAGATCAGGTCCGTAAGTTTAAACAGTGACGCCTGAAATCTGGAACTCATAGAACATCAACAAATGCTGACTTTCCTCCCTTGAGATGCTTTCCCGGGCCATTATTGCAACCGCATCAGTTGTTGCTTGTTTGTGATTCTTTCTGCCTTACGTTTTGTCTTTAGTAAGGAAAAACCAGCTCCATTTGGTAGGGGTCAGGTGAACTGACGCGCCCCTTTAAGAACATGCCACTTCTTTTCTTAGGTTGCTTTCACGGTACATTTTGGGTCATTATATATCTGTACTCTGAAGCGCTGCCCTACTGGCTCTATATACACTCACCTAAAGGATTATTAGGAACACCATACTAATACGGTGTTTGACCCCCTTTCGCCCTCAGAACTGCCTTAATTCTACGTGGCATTGATTCAACAAGGTGCTGAAAGCATTCTTTAGAAACGTTGGCCCATATTGATAGGATAGCATCTTGCAGTTGATGGAGATTTGTGGGATGCACATCCAGAGCACGAAGCTCCCGTTCCACCACATCCCAAAGATGCTCTATTGGGTTAAGATCTGGTGACTGTGGGAGCCATTTTAGTACAGTGAACTCATTGTCATGTTCAGGAAACCAATTTGAAATGATTCAAGCTTTGTGACATGGTGCATTATCAAGCTGGAAGTAGACATCAGAGGATGGGTACATGGTGGTCATAAAGAGATGGACATGGTCAGAAACAATGCTCAGGTAGGCCGTGGCATTTAAACGATGCCCAATTGGCACTAAGGGGCCTAAAGTGTGCCAAGAAAAAATCCCCCACACCATTACACCACCACCAGCAGCCTGCACAGTGGTAACAAGGCATGATGGATCCATGTTCTCATTCTGTTTACGCCAAATTCTGACTTCAACTGTCCAATGTTGGTGAGCTCGTGCAAATTGTAGCCTCTTTTTCCTATTTGTAGTGGAGATGAGTGGTACCCGGTGGGGTCTTCTGCTGTTGTAGCGCATCCGCCTCAAGGTTGTGCGTGTTGTGGCTTCACAAATGCTTTGCTGCATACCTCGGTTGTAACGAGTGGTTATTTCAGTCAAAGTTGCTCTTCTATCAGCTTGAATCAGTCGGCCCATTCTCCTCTGACCTCTAGCATCAGCAAGGCATTTTCGCCCACAGGACTGCCGCATACTGGATGTTTTTCCCTTTTCACACCATTCTTTGTAAACCCTAGAAATGGTTGTGCGTGAAAATCCCAGTAACTGAGCAGATTGTGAAATACTCAGACCGGCCCGTCTGGCACCAACAACCATGCCACGCTCAAAATTGCTTAAATCATCTTTCTTTCCCATTCTGACATTCAGTTTGGAGTTCAGGAGATTGTCTTGACCAGGACCACACCCCTAAATGTATTGAAGCAACTGCCATGTGATTGGTTGATTAGATAATTGCATTAATGAGAAATTGAACAGGTGTTCCTAATAATCCTTTAGGTGAGTGTACTTCAGAATTCATCATGGTACTTTTAGTCAGATGTCACATCTGCAAAAAACACCAATGACCCAGTTTCATTGGCATCCATACACGATCATGCCATAGCATTGCATCCACCATGATCGCAAGCCTTTCCTTTCCTTATTCACATTCTTCATTCTTCTCGTCCGATCATTATGGTACAAGTTCATTTCGGTATCCAAAAAGTAATACTACAAAACCTGAGCAGTTTTTGTAGTATTACAGTACGTCTAATCTGGTCTTTGTTCTTGAGTCTTACCAGCAGTTTGCATCTTGAGATCTCTTGTTCGTACAAACCTACCTCCTCCAAAAGTGTTCTTGACTTGGCTAGATGTTGTAAGTGTTTTTTTTTTTTTTTTTGTCCTTCACTAAGGAAAGAATTCTTTAGTCATCTACTTTAGTTGTCTTCCTGAGCTTATGGGTACATTTAATTTTACAGTATTTGGCAGAGCCATTATCCTGACCGACTAACACTTAATATCCTTGAACAAGAGCAACAGTGGCAACTTGGTGGTGCTGAGGTTTGAACCTGGAACCTTCCATTCAGTAGTCGAATACCTTAACCACTGAGCGAACCCTACCCTATTCATACTTTTTAACGGTATACAGTAACAGTCAAAAGTTTGGATTTATTTTCTACACTCTAGAATACTAGTTTTTAAAAAAAAATATGAAATAATGAAATAACACATACTGCATTAGGTAATTAAGTAACAACAACAACAAACAGTTGTTATTTTGAGACACAAAGGCTATTTGTTCTAAACTATAAGTAAAACTTTTTTCTTTTCTTTTTTTTTTTTTAAACCAAATTACTGATTGGGAAGCTCCTAACGTTTCTGCCATCTCTGATTGGCCTGATTTTTATTCTTTTCAGCCTAATGATGACCTCCTCAACAAGTCTTTAGTTGGCCTGCATATTGAAATTGAAAGAATAATGAGGACACAGGTCACACCTGGCCATCAATCTGTGCAGTTTATTTCTAACAGTGTGGAAAAGAAGCCCAGACTGAATTAAATGTGAGCCTCACATTTGGACCTCAGCTAAAAACTTTCTGCCTTTCTCACGAGTCTTTTCCTCCACATAGTTCCGCACTGGGGTTCTACCATTACCGTATACAGTAAAGTACAGTATTAACCTACTTAACCCATATATTACTTTACAACCTAAACGGAAATACAAGACGGTATATTTGTAATATCTTGCCTTTTTAGTCAATACACTACAGACTGGTGAAGGGAATAACGCTTGTGTGTGTGTGTATGACATTCCTATTAATCCGTGAGCTTTTGAACCAACGCCATGTGTGTAAGAGCTACACTAGGACAGTCAAACACACACACACACACACACACACACACACACACACACACTGCACTCACACCTTAAAACCCCATTTACTAGCAGAGGGAGTATAGAGGATTGAGGCTGGAATTTAGTTTTGCAGTGTGTGTGTGTGTGTGTGTGTGTGTGTGTGTGTGTGTGTGTGTGTGTGTGTGTGTTTGTGTGTGTGTTCGACAATGTCGGTGCTGCACACACAGATATCCTGGCACCAGAGAGAAAAGTTCATGTTATTCTTATCTTCCTCAAACTGCTTTATGAGTTTTCCATTGGGCACACACACACACACACACACACACACACACACACACACACACACACACACACACACACACACCCTCTCTCTCTCTAGTAACTCCTTACTGGTTCTAATATTCCCTCATTAAAACAGAGATACATGATGAGTAGCACCTGATAATGACTCATGCTCCCTCTTACAGACAGCACACAACCAATGCATCCCCCTTCTCTCACTACCTCACCGCACACGCTATTATACTCACTGTGTTGCAGTACAATAAAAGTACAGTATTCCCATTCTCACGCGACCGCAAAGCATACACATCCATACCATCATACTACCTCATGCTACACACAATAATATACTCAAACTAACACAATGCCTACAGTTCTGTTCTCATACTACAGTACACCTCAACACACACAGTTCCACACTTATATACTTCACACTAATAGACACACTTACACACCTGGACAAAATTGTTGGTACCCTTCGGTCAATGAAAGAAAAACTCACAATGGTCACAGAAATAACTTTAATCTGACAAAAGTAATAATTTTTTAAAAATCTATGAATGTTAACCAATGAAAGTCAGACATTGCTTTTCAACCATGCTTCAACGGAATTATTTAAAAAAATAAACTCATGGAACAGGCCTGGACAAAAATGATGGTACCCCTAGAAAATACTGAAAATAATGTGACCAAAGGGACATGTTAATTCAAGGTGTGTCCACTAATTAGCATCACAGGTGTCTACAATCTTGTAATCAGTCAGTGGGCCTATATATAGGGCTCCAGGTAGTCACTGTGTTGTTTGGTGACATGGTATGTACCACACTCAACATGGACCAGAGGAAGCGAAGGAAAGAGTTGTCTCAGGAGATTCGAAAGAAAATTATAGACAAGCATGTTAAAGGTAAAGGCTATAAGACCATTTCCAAGCAGCTAGATGTTCCTGTGACTACAGTTGCACATATTATTCAGAAATTTAAGATCCATGGGACTGTAGCCAACCTCCCTGGACGTGGCCGCAGGAGGAAAATTGATGACAAATCAAAGAGACGGATAATCCGAATGGTAACAAAAGAGCCCAGAAAGACTTCTAAAGAGATCCAAGGTGAACTTCATGCTCAAGGAACATCAGTGTCAGATCGCACCATCCGTCGTTGTTTGAGCCAAAGTGGACTACATGGGAGACGACCAAGGAGGACACCATTGTTGAGAACAAATCATAAAAAAGCCAGACTGGAATATGCCAAACTACATGTTGTAGTTGTACTACAGTATATGAGTGTATACTATACACTCACCACTATATGCATACTACTTCAATACACACACTTACAATATATAACCTCACTTGACATTATCCTGCTTATCCCTTTAAAATTCAGCTCAACTTTTTTATCCATAGTCTATATCATATTGAAAAATGTGTTGAACCTGATTGAGTCATCGCCGCCATTCGGTTGACGCTTAAAAAAAAGAAATCCACTACGTGGCACTATGTCTTTAAATAGATTTCTGCTTAATAGAGCACCACAAAAAGAGAAAGAGAATCTGATGCCAAAAAACCTTTGTTGCACAACCACACAAAAATGTTGTGTATCTTCATCATCATCATCATCATTAACATCATATTATGAGACCCTTTTACTCCTCAGAATTGAATGAAAGAAAAAAAAGTGCTTGGTTATTTGGAGAAAAAAAAAACATTGTGTGTGTGTGTGTGTGTGTGTGTGTGTGTGTGTGTGTGTGTGTGTGTGTGTGTGTGTGTGTGTGTGTGTGTGTGTGTGTGTGTGTGTGTGCTTAATTGAAACCAGTTGGAGGCTTTTGGGTAGCGATTCTACAGTTTCAATGTGACTCACGCGTGACTGGGGTACCTGCTGTCTCTCTCCCTCTCTCTCTCTCTCCCTTTCTATTTATCTATCTATCCATCTTTCTTTACCTTTACTGTCTTCATTTTCAAGGCAAAGCACAGAAGGAAACACACTTTCTCTGGATTTAATTAGCCATGTGGATCTTATGTCAGTGTGTGTGTGTGTGTGTGTGTGTGTGTGCGTGTGTGTGTGCGTGTGCGCGTGCGCGTGTGTGTGTGTGTGTGTGTATTTCAGCATCCATTATTGTTCCTTTGCTCACATCGATTCAAAATGCTAAGGTATAACTCCTTAATCTCAGTTCTTGATCTGAAAGTATCAAATTCAGTCAAACGAATTTACTAAGTAACTTCGACTAAACTAGTACGAATGCTATCTGAATGTGTATCTAGAATGTGAGCCTGTGCACAAACAAGAAGAAAGTGTGCCAGTTAAGAGGGAATAAAATGCGCACACTGTCTCGCAAGCTTACTATTACTGGTTTTAATATTCTGAATAATATTCAAGGTTTTGGGCAACACTTGATTTGAAGGTTACCTACCAAATACCTTCAGAACACATTCATATGCATTGGATGATCATCTCACAAACCCATGCTGGAAAATTTAAGACGTATTTCAAAATGCTTGACAGTTTTCGAGGTTTTAATGCGCCTTTAATTTTGTCTTTACGTTCAACAACCAATGTGTTCTCAACTTGTATTTTTTTTTATAGCTTATATAAGTCATATGCTTGTTTTTATTAACAGCACATTTATGGCACATTGAGAAAGATTTTGAATGTAAATATAGCTCTCTCGCAGTGGTATAAATGTACATTTGAATAAATAAGAATAAATCTTCATCTTAACATAAATAAATCAGGCTCTTCATAAATAAGGAGTTGTACTGGAATAGGTCTTCATATAATAATTTTATTACAAGTACAGAAAAAGGAATATGTGATGCATTTTGCAATGCAGGCTAATAACAATTACTTCTCTAAACTGATCCGAAAGCGTTAATCCGCAGTAAATTCATTTATAACACTCTAAAGTATTATAAAGCACCAGGTGTACAGTTCTTTCCCAAAGAGTCATGAATGGTCCGTTTTTTAAAAGCAAGCTACTGACATGAAAGATATGGATTAAAAGTTTACAGTTTGCCAATTAGCGTAATCTGCATGTCTTTGCACTGTTGGAGGAAACCCACCGAGCACGGGGAAAGGATGCAAATTCCACGCAGACACACCTCGCCGCAGGAATCGGAAAAAGGTGCAAGGAGACAGTGCTAAGCACTAAGCCACCGTGCGGCCGGTACTATATCATAATACACCAGATTACACTCCTATCCTAAACTTTTCTGCGCTACTAAACCACAAAACAATCCTACATTTCTGATCTATAATATGCCATATTGTAAATTAAACTACTATACTATTCTATACTTAACTATACTATACTATCACACTATATTTGATTATACTGAACTGTTTTGGACTACTACTCTATATCATATTATACTATATATACTATACTATTCTGCGGTACTATAATACCACACTACAATAGATCAATATATTTTACTACTATACCCCTACACTATGCATTGCTACACTATTATTCTGCTATATAAATATACAATATCAGAATGTACTACACTGTGCTATACTGTGCTATACGATACTATGCTATGCTATGCTATGCAATACTATACTATGTATAAACCTCAAAACGTGCTCCAAAAGCAGCTTTCTATTTGAAGCCTCACCTCTACTGAATGAATTCTTGAATCCGATTGGTCAGAAGACGTTAATGGGTTGTGTATAACGGAGGCTCTGGCGTTCATTCCAGCTGTAATGCAAATAAAAGGTTTACAGTAGAAACTGTGAAGTTTTCCAGGACTACACAACAGAATCCTACACAGAATAAGCAGGACGGAAAAAGAATGATGTAAGACGTGCTGTTCTTTAATAGAATGAATATAACCTTATAGGAATTACTGTTCTCAGAAAAGATTCAACTTAGTGGTTGTAAGAGTAAATCCACCTTGTGTGATACTCCGCTGTCGTTCCCATCCGTCACTGATAATTTTACTATAACAGCACACCCCATTGTGTTGTGTTGTATTTCTAACTTCTCACAGTGCCAAAGAACTTTCGAGATATCCTTTGTGGGTCCATGCATATGGGTATTAGTGTGTGTGTGTGTGTGTGTGTGTTTATGTGTGAGCGTGCCATTTTCAAATTGTAGTGCACATGTTCGTTGTAGCTGATAATTGGTCAACTCTTGACTTGTCAGGTGCAATAATGAAGAACATTTCCCATGTGCCTAAACGCCTCTTCAAGAATAGTCCTGCAAAGTGCAAAGAACCCACGCTGGAAATCGCATGTGATGCTGGTGTCAGTGTGTGTAATGATAACACAACAAAGCGTTATTGTCCCGTCGAGAGAGGCGAGAGGAGAGGCCTTGAAAAAGCCTGACAAATCGGTGGCGCCTACTGCTTACGTTAAATACAAATTTGGTATGCAAATAATTTTTTTTTTTTTTCTTCATATGCACCTCTATTTTTTAACCCAATTGACCCAAGTGAAATGTGTGTGTCAGTGTCTATCCGGTTTCTCCCTCTCTCTCTCTCTGTTTCAGGGTTAAGGACCTCTCAATGGTTCGGTCACTCTATTGTGTGCGCATTGTGTTTAAGTGTGACGTTGATTTATGAGTCCGAAACACTTTGCGTGTGCGTGTGTGTGTGTGTGTGTTAGAGAAAGTGAGTGATTATGGAGAGGAAGTTACTGCAAGCCATACACACCGGCACACACAGAGAGTTAGACAAGCGTACACTCAATATCTTACTATAAACGTACATTTTTTGTCAAACACTAGAGCTGGGGAATTTTTTACCATCAGATCATTTGACTCAATTTGACTCATCTGTAAGAGTCGACTTCTTTCAACTCCCAAACGAATCACTGCAGTTTTTGCTCATCTACTTACAAAAAGTAAAAGGGAGCAAAACAGTAAAGGGGAAAAAAAAAAAGTGATTTTGTGCTCATGTAAAAAAAGAAAGAAAGAAAAAAATAACCGACTGATTCGCGAATGCAGTTGTGCTTTAAAAACATTCTCTTCATTTTATATGCCTGTCGTCCTTCACCCACACAGTCTGGGTTCAGTTCCCGCCTCGGCTCTGTCTGCATGTTCTCCCTGTGCTTGGTGGTCTTTCTACTGGTTCTACGGTTTCCTTCCTCAGTCCAAAGACATGCGGTTAGCCTAACCGGCGATCCCAAATTCTGTGTGTGTGCGATGGATGGCTACAGGGTATTTGTCCTTTGGCCAGGCTTGGCCAATAGGTTACATCATTTCTATAGATCTCAATGTTAGTTTTAATGGTGGGTTTTACAGGAATTGCTAGCAACCCCCGTCCTTTCTCATTTGGGCTTTGGCAACAATGGAGAGGTTTTTGTATGGGCATAGAGCTAGGGGCCTTGCCCAAGAGCCCAACTGTGGCTTGATCTTTAGCAGAGTGAACACTCCACTAACAATAAACTGATCAAAAGTATGTTGTATTAAATGCTGTTATTTAAACTGATCAACCTCCGAGTGGTAAAAGAAGCGTCAGGCTTGATGACTGTCCTCTAACGGCACGCTGCCAACTGTTTTACTCCTTTCTTATTAACCTTAGTTTTTTTGAAATGTCAGGTTCAATAACATCAACTCTTCATCTCCGTAAGGTTACATACATTTCCCAGTCAGTGTTATTTCTCATATTTCTGGATTGTGTGTATGTGTGTGTTATATTTAAAAACACACCGTGATCATTTTTCTCCAGTGAAACTGAACCATGTCTTTAAGTAAGTGTGTTTTACAAAAGATCGGTGTGTGTGTGTGTGTGTGTATGTGTGTGCGTGCGCGCGTGTGTGTGTGTGTGTGTGATGATCATATGGAGTTGATCTCAGCCTCACAGTTTGATCTTCTGACTGTCAACTGCCCTGTCTGACCCCCATATTAGACCGCATAACTGCCTGTGTGTGTCAGTATATATGTGTGTGTGTGTGTGTGTGGATACTAAAGGTCAAGCTGCCTTTCTCTATGCATCTCTCACACACTCATCACATGCAGAAAGATGGAGGACTGTTAAAATGTTTCTGTCTCGCTAATACCTTCCAAAAATTGTTCAAACACACACACAAAAAAAAAAAACTCTCTAGTGTGCGTCTTGACGTTCCCAAAATCTCATAAAATCCAACGATCCCAAATGGAATGTCGAATATTCAAAGTCCACGGTAAACAACAACAGCTGGAGCTGCAACATGTTTACAAACCAGGGACTGCTAAACACTACCGTGTGTGTGTGTTTTTATGTTTGTGTGGTTGCATTTGCGCATTAGTGTGTGCTTGCATTCTCGTGTAACGAGAATGGTTAATTTGCCAAAAAGTGTTTTAGATCCGAGTGAAATATCAAAAGTCGGTGAATTGACAAAAAAAAAAAAGAAAAGAAAACATCCCATAATTCACTGAGATAACGTAACAACAATAGCATATATAAGCAGAAGCAAGTTGCTTGGTCTACCTGAAGCTTATTTTCTGAAAACAGCACGTCCAAAAGTGTTTCATGCTTTTATATGCTAGCAAGTTGCTTATAATCAAAATTTCAGATTTAGATTCTTTTATTCCAGGTTGTAATTTTGTTATCCGTTTATAATTACCCTTTTTTTTTAACTGAACCAAACACAAAACAAGCAGCTGGATTAGAAGGTGTGAAGGCACCAGTTTCGCAGTTCATGCATTGAATTTTATTGCCGTACAACAGGACACACACACACACACACACACACACACATAACATTCCCCAACTTTAACCTTCATAGACCACCTACTGAGTTAGGTAAGTAGCAACATGCACCAGTGTGTGCACATGTGTGTGTGTGTGTTTGTGTGCACGTGTGTGTGCTCTGCTGAGCTCGTATAATCCGATAGGGCCAGCATGTATATCCAATATTATGTACGTGTAAACTGATTTATTAGCTCAGTTGTATCTTACAAGCATGCACGCGCGCGCACACACACACACACACACACACACACATCTTCTACTCTCTCCATTCTCATAACACCTTAATGTTATTTCCTCAAGACTGAACTCCCAGACAGAATCAATCTATCCCTGAGTCACGGACCAGAAGGATCCCTTTCGAAAGAAATTCAGTAAAAATTCACTCCATGCTGAGAATAGCGTGCCGTTTTTCAGCTGCGCAGAACCCAATGCTGGACTGAAACGCTTCCAGGAGAAAAACAATGCGAGGGCAGAAAAAAATTTGAAAACACAATGGCTCCAGACTTCTCTAAACACATAGCAAAGGTCTGTGTTGTCTGGAATGCCAAAAAACCTAATTTCCTTTAAACACAAACATCATGTTGTTACGCAATTATTATATAACCAATTACACAGTGTGTGCATCAAAACATTTGGTTATGCTAAGACTCAATGATACTAACAAAGTTAGGACAGAGCAACACACTGTGTCTGTTTCTAAACAAACTTGTTTTAGCTAGCGGGAGTTTGTGTGTTTCTGCGCGTTTTTTTTGTGTTTACCAGAAAAATAGTAGAAGTAAAAGACTAAAAGAAGAAAACTAGAATATGTAGAAGTAGAAAATTGTCTAAAGTTAACACATTGGCTCAGTAAAAAAGATTGCGATGTAATGCTAAAAACAATTCATTAAAAAACAAAAAAAATGTTAGGAGCATAAGTAAAGTAACACATTTACCAAGGCATGGTGCTTACAGTGTTAATTTCATGCTAAAAGTGCTAAGTATAATATTTTTGTATAGAAGACAGGATGCCAAAAGTGTGTTTTGTTACTTTCTGTTACTAACAGTGCTAACAATTTGTGTTTAAAAAAAAAAAACATTAAGCTATAACACGTTTCCTAAAAGTAGTTATTTGATAATGTTTCATTCAAACACAATGCAAAACAATCTAAATACTGCACTTTTATTGAGGCACTCTTGCAAACGTAATGAGTAGAGAAAAACACCACTAAAGATGTTAGTTATAACATTTCTACCAAGGCGTGGTGCTAATAATGTTAATTTGATGTGTGTTTAGGTTTATAACCAATGTTGGGAGCATTTTTACTAAACTTACTGTATAATTTTACTAAGACATTGTGCTATCAACATTACAGATCGTAACTGTTCAGTTTTAACTGAGGCACAAAGATTGTGAATTTCACCCTTATTTTTTTCTTAAAACCAATGTTAGACACGATAATTATAAGAAATTTGTAAACCAAGCTGTAAAATAAACAAAACTGGAAGCATCAGTTTTAATACTTTGTGCTACAATTGTGAAGATAGGAAGTCTTCATTTGTTTTTCTACTACAACCCCATGCTAAAACTGTGAATTTCATATAGTTGTCAGAAATATTTTACTACAAAATTGTACTAAAAACCTATGTTTCTATTGAAAAACAATCTAGGGAGTGCCAATTGTTGCATGTCTAGAAAGACATAATGCGAAATAAATGACGGCATATATCAAAAACAATGCTTAAAGTGCTAAATGTTGTACTTTTGCTTTTGTACAGCACAAAAATAGTTGTTTGTTAAAGTTTGTTCAAATATTCGCTTTACTTCGAAGCCATGTGAATATGGCTTTCTAAGTGATAGGAAATTTTCCATGTAATATCCTACTTTCACTACTTAGAAGCCGTGCTGGAAAAATACATTTGAACAACTTTACTGAGACATGATGCAAAGGTCGTTAAGGTAACAACGTTTCGCTATGCTTTTTACTCAGACACGCTACACAACATTTTTCTAAGGTTTCTGTGCATCATAAACAGGTACTTCATTTTCACTGTCGGAACTTAAATAAATGAGTGCCTTATAGCAAACCTGTGATTTTTCTCTTCATAGCCAGAACCACATTGTGTGTGTCTGTGTGTGTGTGTGTGCGCATGTGTGTTGATACAAAAGCTCTAAAAAGAGTGGAACAATAGTGAGAAGGGACTGAGTACACGCACACACACACACACACACACACACACACACACACACACACACACACACACACACACATACACACAGAGCCCTTGGAGTTAAACAAACTCATAAGACACCTCTATCTTCTCTAGCCATCTGCTCATGCTCTCGCTCTCTCTCGCTTTTGTTGGAATGTGGAAGCTCCCTAAATGTCCGAAACCTTCAACCTCAGAAAAAGAGATAGAGAGACACGGAGAAAGGTAATCTGGTTCATTTTTAGGTCCAGCCTCTAAATCTGTCACCAAATGAGGGACAAGAAGAAGGATAATGATGTTAAATCAAAGAAAGAGAGGGAGAGAGAGAGAGAGAGAGCGAGAGAGAGAAATTGCAGTATTAGATCAGACAGATGGTACAGACGCTCATGTAACTATATTCTGTAAACAAGGGCAAAAAGTAAATGTGTGTGTGTGTGTGTGTGTGTGTGTGTGTGTGTGTGTGTGTGTGTGTGTGTGTGTGTGTGTGTGCGCACAAGTGAGTAAGATTTAAAAGGTGCAATCAGTTACCCTTCTCTTTGTGTGTCGTTGTCAATATAGAGGAGCTTTAGTTCAAAAAGTGAAAGAGAGAGAGAGAGAGAGAGAGAGAGAGAGAAAAGATGAAAGACACACACTTTCTCACACACAAATACACAAACATACACTGATTGCTCATGCATGGACTAAAAATGGCTGAATGAAGATGTTCCTGCGGACAAAAAAATATGTAAACCGTTTTGTGTGCGTGTGTTCGATCCTGTTTTATGGATCATCATCAAACATGTGCCAGCGACACAGCCTGGAACACACTCTTTTAGCATCATTATTTAATCTAAACACACTGTTTCTGTTCTCTTTAACTCCACTTTTTCTCCATCCTGCAGTTCTTCACTTAAATTCCTGACAACATACACAGAAGAAGTGTACAAGTGCCAGGTAATTTTTTTTTTTTTTTAATAAAAAAGAGGAACAGGTAATTGTTGATATGTTGTTTAGCATTTATAGAAGGAGTCTCCAGTATCAGCAGTATGTTCTCCACCATTGAAGAGTCCTCAGGGCAGAGAGAGAGAGAGAGAAAAAGAACGTAAGAGGAGCTGGTGAGGACATGAGTGTTAACCGTTAGATAAAAGCTGATAAAAAAAGCATGACGTTTTCGTCTTTTATTACGTTAAGAACAAAATATTTATTTTCTTTGAGGACATGTTGCAGGGCTGAACCGAAAGAGAGCAAAAGCAGGGGGGAAAAATCCAATTTATGCATGCGTAACAACAAGCCTGTAATAACACAACATTTTCGGTTCCAGCTAAAATTTCCTTCAACGCATATATAGAGTCACATTTGGTTTTGATTTGAGGAGTGGCTCTGGCTCAGCCTCAGCCACCCAAAAAGTCAGCCTAAAGTTTCATCTGATCCTCCAAACCCTTACACTCCCCCCCCCCCCCCCCCACCACACACACCCACCCTCAGCCCATCACCACTACTCTTTCTTTTCTGCTGCACAGGATTTTAACTCGATCCCGAGGGGACAATTTAGCAGGAGCACGAAAGAAAGCATCACGGCATAGTAGTACTACTACACGGCTTCGGCTTCGAATGTTTTCCTTTTTTTCTTCCGCTCTCCTTTTCTCTGGAGAAGGAAAAAAATTCTATTCAGCAAAGACTTAAAGGGTCATCTGAATTTAACGGTCATTTATTGCCCCCTGAGCTAAAGCTGGTGGCACAAAAGCAGGACCACCCGGCTTTAAATCTGCCAGAAAAAACTCAGATCCAGCGTAATTACCCCCTTCGCTCTGCTGGAGACAGGTATCAGAATGGAGTTGAAACACTCACTGCTTGCTGCGTTCCACATCTTTAATATGCCCCCCCTGCACCCCTTACCCCACCCCTTAAACTCCCCATTTTTCTTTCTGGACTTCTAACAAAACTGAAAAAAAAAAAAAATTATTCCTTACCATCCAACTCCCTCAGTTTGGCCATGATTTAAATGAGTAATCAGTTATAAGAATAATCAGTAAAGTTGTCTGACATCTTGATTTGTGGAATTCGTGCCAGCTGATAAGATGGCCTGGGCAGGAACTTCGACAAAACACAGGATACGCACACACTTCCCTCTCTAAGACAAAACCCAGAGGTCGCCTCTGTGAAACAGTTATAGCATGAGTTTGGAACAATAAGGATAGCCTGCCAAAAACACAAAATCCCACTTACAACAACCATGACTTGCTCAAGTGCAAGGTTATTTACATCTAACACAACCCAGATCTCTCAGAAAAATACATAAAGCAGGGTTTTAATTAACAAATATACAAAAATGTGTGTGTGTGTTTTAACTTGAGGAGTGTGGCTGCCAGTTTTTCCATCAGAAAACCTGATCCCCCCAAACCAGGCCAATGACTTCAGCATATGTTATAGCACAGCCATGAATTCTAATTTTCTTGGACCTTTTCAAGCATAATATGCAAGAGCCATCAGAATCATAGGCACACATTTCCAAAAACGTTTAACCTAATTAGGTTTTCCCAGGAAAATAAGGCGAGCGATGCAAACACGACTAAGCAGGAAAATAGCCATTACTCACCTCAGCTCTCTGAGTTCGAGGTTGGCTGGTCTCTGTCTCAATGGCGTAGACATCCAGAAGGTACAAATCAGCTCCTTGCTCCCTATCCAGTTCGGTTGCTGTCTGGATCATGCCCGTGTGACGGCCGATGGTGAAAAGCCTTCCCACGGCTTTTCCGCCACTCCGGACGGCCACGATGAAATACTCCACTTTGGTGCCAGAGCCCTGAGGGCTGGATGCGTCTAGTGAGATGACGTTGGTGCCAGGAGGTTGACCTTCCTTTAAAATTGTGATATATTTGGGTTGAGAGAAAACAGGCCCATCAGCACCTTGTAAAATGATAGTTAATTCGGTACGGGATGTTTTTCGCTCCGTTCCATGGTCAGTGGCAGAAACTATGAGACTGTAGATTAGTTTCGAAGGGACAAGCTGGGACGCCAGTCGGACGTCACCACTGTACCTGTCCATGATGAAAGTATCCGCGTCATCTTTGACCAGCTCGTACTCCACCTCACCGTTTGCACCCTCATCAGGATCATAAGCTACAACTGTTGTCAGGATCGAGCCAATTACAATGTTGGGTTCAGCCACCAGGGCATTCTGGGAGATGAAGTTTGGAACATTGTCATTTTGGTCAGTGACCCAGATTGTGACATTCTTGAGTGCAAAACGACGGAACTCCACAGGAACTGCTTGATCTGTTGCTTTTATAGTCAACTCAAACATGTTTGAGAACTCTCGGTCAATCTCGCCATTTGTCACGATGACACCATTGATCGGATTGATGCGGAAGTGGTTGCCTCTTGGAATTTGCTGTATTATTGAGTATTCCAGCTGTCCATTAATATCTGCATCTGTGTCATGAGCTGTGATTGCCATGACGGAGGTGGACAGAGGAAGGTTTTCAGGTATGGACTTAAAAATATCACCAGGGGTAAAAACAGGAGGGTTGTCATTGAAATCTCGGACATGAATAATAAGAGGGATGGAAGAGGATCTTTGAGGCCTGCCATTGTCCTTTGCAGTGATGTTCAGTTTGTAGATGGACTGAGTTTCATAGTCTAGCTTTCGGACAAGAAAGATGCTACCAGTGCTTGGACTAATACTAAAAGTTCCATGATTGTTGTTAGCTGTGATGCTGTATGTTATATCAGCATTGGAACCCGAATCTGAGTCAGTCGCTGTGATGGATGCCACAAGCTCTCCAATTCTCATGTTCTCAAGAACATCTACTGTAATGGTGGACTTTGGAAAAGATGGAGAGTTATCATTCTCGTCTAGAATCCTGATGCTCAGTAGGCAAGACGACGATAGTGGGACTGCTCCAGAGTCTTCAGCTATGATCTTAAGAGAGTAAGAGGATGTGGCTTCGTAGTCCAAATTTCCCACAAGTGTGACTTGACCAGAGCTGCTGTCAATGCTGAATTGGCTTTCCTCGTTGCCTTCCAAGATGTGGTAACGCACCAGTCCATTTTTGTTCTCATCCACATCTGAAGCAGATACTCTCAGGAGCTGTGTCATGTTTTGTGCCGACTCTGAGATGGATGCCTGGTAGATGTCCTTAGTAAACTTGGGTGGACTGTCGTTGATATCCTGAATGTAGACTTGCACTTTGGCTTGGTCTTTGAGAGGCTTAGGTAGTCCTTGATCAGACGAAATAACCGTAAAGGTAAAAACGGCCGTGCCTCTCTGCCTCATCAGAGATTCCCTGTCAAATTGTAGCGTGCTAGTCAATTCTCCAGTGATGGCATTCAGCTCAAAGTTTGACTGTGTTGTTTCAAAAGAGTACCTCACCTCACTGTTTGGCCCAAGGTCTTTATCCTCTGCAAAAATTTGTCCGACTAGTGAACCCCGCGGCTGCTCTTCCTTGAAGCGGAACACATAATTTGTGCTGTTGAAAAGTGGCCGGTTATCGTTTACATCATCTAGAATAATGGTCACGTTTACACTAGCGCTTAATGGCTCTACTGCTCTGTCCCGTGCCACCAGTAGAAGATTGTACCTGTCTTGCACTTCTCTGTCCAGCTCTGCCTTTATATATAAATGTCCATCTGGGAAAATGCCAAAAACGTCATTAGTGTTCCCACCAGTAATGTCATACACTATTTCCCCATTTACTCCAGAGTCTTTATCTGTAGCCTCCACCTTGAAGAAACGACTGTTCACCGGTTCTGACTCCAAGATTATAACTTCATATGAGAGCTGGTCAAAAACAGGTGCATTGTCATTGACATCATAGACACTGACAGTCAAGACAAGGGTGGAGGTGCGTTGGGGAACACCGCGGTCAGAGGCCAAAACCTCAACCTGGTATGGGATTGTGGAGACCTCTAGCGACCCAGTAAGTGTGATAAGTCCATGTTTCTCATGAATATGAAAGAGTCCTTTGGGGTTTTGCTGGAGACTATACTCTATCATACCATTAGGACCTTCATCGGGATCAAAAGCTTTTGCTTGAAATATGTGATGGCCCGTCTTCCAGTTCTCTACCGCGCTTACATGCTCCACAGGATGGAGAAAATGAGGAGCATTGTCATTCAGATCCTTTATTGTGATGTTGACTAAAGTTTCTCCTGTAACATCTCCACCTTTGGCGATCACCTTCAGCTGATAAAATGCCTGCTCCTCCCTGTCAATTAATCCAGTGGCTGTTATCTGTCCTGTTACACTATTTACTTGAAAAAGGCCTCTCTGGTCTCCTGATGCTATCAAATAACTAATATTGCTGTTCAAGTCAAGCGTAGTAGCTAACACTGTGCCTATCACAGTACCATGGATGGTGTTTTCAAAAATGACAAAGCTGTATTCCTTCTGGATGAATGAAGGCGGGTTATCGTGTGTGTCGATAACGTTTATGGTTACAATGCCTTGTGTATGCGAACGCAGATCTCCTCCATCTGTAGCAGAAACCTGCAACTGATAACTTGTTTTCTCCTCCCTGTCCAGAAGCATTAACGTTGTGATTTTGCCCGTGTTACTGTTGATGTGAAACTTGAAAGTCTCTCCAGCAGTGATTGCATATCTGACGGTGCCATTTCGACCTAGGTCAGGATCAGAGGCTGACACGGTTGTGACATAAGATCCAGGAGGCTCATTTTCTTTAATGGTAGCAAAATACTGCACAGGGTAAAAGACTGGCTTGTTATCGTTAATATCTTTTAACGTGATGTTGACTTTGGCAGTAGAATGTAAAGCGGGAGAACCTCCATCTGTAGCTTTTACATACAGTTGGTAAGAACCCTGTTCTTCTCTATCCAGCTCAGAAGTGGTGCTTAACCTCCCTGTTACTGCATCTAAATGGAATAGCTCCTGCAGGTTAGCTGGTGTTTCCGAGTCAAACGTGAACTGTACCGTGCCATTGTCACCAAGATCTGCATCTACGGCGGACAGCAGTAGGAGTTCACTGCCTGCTGGTGAATGCTCAACCAGAGATATATGATACGTGTTTTGTGTGAATGTTGGGACTTGGTCGTTCACATCCATGATGTTGACAATCAGCGTGGTGTATGATATCTTAGGCTGCAGGCCTTGGTCTTTGGCACTTATGTTCAGTGTGATTTCAGATGCAATTTCCCTATCAAGTGTGGCCGCACTAGTCACCAGGCCGCTGTTCTCACTAATGGCGAACCAACCCAAACTGTTCCCCGACACTAGCGAGTAACGCAGGTTAGCATTCTGCCCAGAATCGCCATCAGTGGCTGAGACGCCTTTAATGTAGCTGCCCTTGGGAACATCTTCACTAATATCAACCCTATAGACTACTTCCTGGAATATGGGTGGGTGATCGTTAATATCGTTCACAAATATGACTAGGCTAGCAAAAGAAGATCGAGACATTGGTTTTCCGTTGTCAGACACAGATACCGTAAGGTTATAGGATGATATCCGCTCTCTGTCTAGCACACTGGCCACTTTAATTAAGCTCAGGTTGGGGACAGGGGAAGTGTGCACTTCGAAGTGGCCCTGCTCATTCCCTCCAAGAATAGAAACGGATATATTACCATTAGCTGTGGAGGAATCTGAATCAGAAACTGTCAACAATGCTACTACCGTCCCAATTTGTGCGTTTTCATCAACAGAAGCAAATTTTGAAGTGGTAGGAAAATACCTAAACTTTACCACAGGATCATTATCATTCACATCAAGCAGTTTAATTGTTGCTTCCGACCTTCCTGAAAGCGAAGGTACTCCATTATCTGTAGCATGTATGGTGAAGGAATATTCTTTTTTGCTCTCGTAATCTAAAGCCTCTTTAATAATAATAGTACCTGCTTTTGGGTCTATTTGGAAAGGGGTTCCTTCATCTAAAAAGTACCTGATGTCTGCGTTAGCACCTTCGTCCTGATCTGTGGCTGCAACATGCAAAACGCTAGACCCTACAGCTGCATCTTCGAACACGCTTGTTTGGTACTGATCTAAGTCAAACATGGGTGGGTTGTCATTAACATCCTGGACGGTGACGTTTACTTGGAGATAGCCATATTTTTTAGGTTCCCCTTTGTCTTGGACCTCAACAAGAAGCTGATAGAAGGAAGTTAGCTCCCTATCCAAGCCACCTGTGGTCACTAAATGTAAAAAGGCACCCTCTCCGCTTGGATTCACAGTAACATCCAGGCGAAATGTTCCCTTCTCGTTGCCACTAATGATCCGATAAGTATTGTGATCCACTCCGTTGTTGCCTATGTCTGCATCTGTAGCAGTGTCCAGGATGACCTGCCTGCCCCCGACCGCGTCCTCCCTGAACGAAACCGCAATGGTCGCATCTGGGAACGCAGGAGCATTATCGTTCACATCCAGAACAACAATTCTGACCTCTGTAGGGTATGTGGGCTGGCTGGACAACACCACGACATTAATTATGTCACTCGGCAAGGTCTCTCGGTCGATTACTGAGGAAGTACGTATCACGCCGTTTGTGCCATTGATAGTGAACAGCTTGTGATTCTCGCCAAAACGGTAAGTAAATCCAGGTTTGGGCTCCACGGTGCCCACGTAAGTGCCAACTGGCTGCTCTTCCAGAACATGGAACTCGTGGCGAACTTGGCTGGATGACGACCGGTGCCATAAAGTCCATAAGATCAACAAAAGCAGCTGAAACGAACAGAGACTCCTACCTGAAGGCTCCATGCTGAAATTGCCAGTCCAGCTCTCTGGAACAGAGATGCATCCACTCCAAGTATGAAGCACGCTGAGAAGAACAAAAACTTTTGAAAGCAACCCAAAATTGGGCCGTGCATGTGTTTCTCCTGCAGCAATGCAAATATTTATATGTATTTTTTAATTGGTTTTTAAGAGAAATTCTGTGCAAAGGGAACTAATGATGTTCTTCTGTGTTAAATGCATTTATATGCAACAGGCGTCAATGCAAAAAAAAATTTTTTTTTTTTTAATAGAATGCAACAGGTATAAATGCAAAAAATACCTTAAATGCAAAAGACATAAATGCAAAATCCTTTAAATGTAAATGTGTGCTGGAAAGCCCATGAGCCCAGTTCTCCGTGTCTCTGCTCTCCTCATAATGCCAGTGATGGAAAAGTTTCCATTGTAAAGAAAGGAAAAAAGTTCCAACACTTTAAGAAACAATCCTGAAACTGCAAAAAAAAGAAGAAAAAAAAAGAAGAAGAAGAAGTCCCCGTGAAACACTCTTGTTCTGTGAGAAATAAAAAGTTTTTGGAGTATTATGGCCAGCGCTTTTCTGCGCTCGCAAGTCCAATGCAATGTGCTGCGGAATAACGGAGCTCAAACTTCACTCCTGTCTCAGAGAACAAAGCCCGAGCGCAGCAAAGCCCCGCCCACACGCATCCCATTCGACAGCGCGAAAAGAGCCCGCATCGTTTCGGCTCTCTGATTGGTCAACTCGAGATCCATTCAAACTAATCAGCAGGTAAAGCGCACCGTTAATCCCTATGACAATAAATTATACATGCAGAATAATTATATAGGCTGCTTAAACTTTAAAGTGGTTCTTCAATATTTAAAATGTGTTTTTATTTGTTTGTTTATCTTTTTTTAAAATTAATATTCAACTTTCTAATAAGGATATGAAAATGTTCTCGTTTAAAGTGTTTTATTAATATACAGACATTAACCATATATAAAGTATCAAGATGCAGAAGAGTTGTACTTTTGTCAACCTTAATTTGTGAGCTAAATACAGTCTTTACACTATTTGACTACGGTTCCACTGTTTGTTTGAATGTTGCATTTGTAATGAATAATAATAATAATAATAATAATAATAATAATAATAATAATAACAAAACTCCTTTGTTTTGTTTATTTATTTATTTGTATTATTATTTTTTTATCGTGTGCTGGAGTAACTTCAGTGTGGTTGTCGTTGTGTTATAACAGATATCACATGGGTCAATACTGACATCTAGTGGTCATTAAAATATTTTATTGTTTTGATGGTGACTGGAATGTTTTTATTATTATTTTTTTTTAAATAAACACATATGGTGTGCCCTGCGATGGATTGGCACCCTGTCCAGGGTGTACCCTGCCATGTGCCCCAAGTCTCCTGGGATAGGCTCCAGGGCCCCCGTGACCTTGAATACAGGATTAAGCGGCATAGATGATGAGTGAGTGAGTGAGTGAAACACATATGGCCCAGGATTGTGTAGTATAGTGGGGTATATGCTTTTTTTTTTTTCAGCACAATCTAGGCAATATAATGAACTGAATTTCGTTTAATTTTACTATATAAATATTTTATACAGTTGTTTCTATGATCAAAAGTAATAATAATATGCTCATTTTGAGAGTTTTACATTTTTGCGACATCATTCCTATAAAAGCAATAACTTCTGTTCTACCCGACATGTCCGAAAAGCCAAATGCACAGTTTGGTGTCTAAATCTTCCCCATTACCACACACTGACAAGGCACACATAAGCACATAAGCACATAAGATACTTTTTTCAGTTTCATTGACCTATGCTGTGTTGCCATCCATTCATCCATCTATACAACAATCTATCCATCCATTCATCATTAAAAAAAAAAAAACCCTCTTAACTTGTGTAGGGTCTCAGGAAGCTCAGGGCACAAGTTGAAGAACACCCTGCATAGGGTGCCAACCCATCATACAGCACAAGAGCACGCACATAACACACACACACACAATTTGGAAACTCCAATCAGCCTACATGTCCTTGGACTTTCCTTATGCCATATTTCAGCTACAGTAAATCTACCTAGTAATATCACCATTGTTTATTTAACACTCTCAGAGTTCAGAGTCATATGAGTTCAAGTGAACCTGTATGAACACTGTGCAGTGTTAATCCAGCACTCTGGGTGTTAAACCTACCCTGGGGATTTTGCTATGTAGATCCTTTAAGGAGCTTTCTCAAAGGTGTATGTGTGTGTGCTGTACGGTAGAAAGTGAAGATTGTAGCTTTAATTAGAGAATATTCTGACAAAAAATGGTAAAAAATAAATAAATAAATAAATAAAAATGGGTAAATAGGGTAGACATTACAGTCTTTCTGTACGGCAGACCTACAGTATCTGCCTAACTTATTAACACTAAGAAATAATTTTTTGTAAGGTTGAGTATCTTATGCCTTGTGTACACAAAGTTGTAGTTCTTTCGTCATCAGTCAATAAAGTAGAATAATACATCCGGCACATGACCGTCCATAACATCGCTTTTACTCAACATTTTAATTTTAGCTCATAACACTCTCAGTTGGGATATTTTACGTACCATCACCTCGAACTGCTGCAGATATGTTAGCTCTATCAACCTGTCTTTTAGCTCATAGCGGCGCTTCACATTACTGCTTTAATTATCCCCGTGGTTAGCCATACGTTGCTTGTTTGTTTGTGGTTTGTAAGGATTTGGGCACTTATTGAGGTTGTTTCTGTGTCTTCTGTGTACTATATATATATATATATATATATATATATATATATATATATATATATATATATATATATATATATATATATATATATATATATATATACAGTACTGTGCAAAAGTCTTAGGTGCCATATTATCTGTAGTACAAATTGTTTTTATATAAATGTATTATGCCTGCATTATTATGTACAAGACCATTCCTTACAAAGATACACTAAAATTACAGAAGAATATTTCCATTCCTGCAAAGAAAGCGACATATTAGATGACAGACCAGTTTTCAGATGGAAAAAAATAAATCAATAATGTCGACTCCTGGGTTTTACATGAAAACAGAAAGGAGCGAGTGTGACAAAGTTACCAAAAGAACTCATATTCTCCAGCATGCTCAGTAAAACCTAACAGCTGTTTTATTTAGAATACTGCACACATCTGTATCGAACACTACCGCTTATGTTCAAGCAAAGAGTTTCCACAGCAAATATTGACCGTTTATTGTTTGTTATTACTGTTAGTGCTTTTTGTAGAAGTTTCTTTTAATGTAGAAATGTTTTCAAAAGCATATCATTGCATATGGCTTTTGTTTGGATGTTCCCAAGACTTTTGCACAGTACTGTAAATGAAACAGCTGTTAGTTTTTACTAATATGTCGCTTTCCTTACAGGCATGCAAATATTCTTCTGTAATGTTATTTATTCCTTATTGTGTATCTTTGTAGGGAATGATCTTGTACTGTACATAATAATGCAGACATACTTTGTCCTCTAGCACCTCAATGTTTCTCTGCTTGAGTTCCTCTAGGCTTGTAGGAAAGGGAGGGGGGGTGGGGATGGTGGGGATGGGGGGGGGGGGGGGGGCACAAAGACCAGTCCTTTCACATAGCCCCTTAGAAAAAAATCATAAGGTGTCAAGTCAGGTGAACGTGGTGGCCATTTCAACAGCACATTGTCATCATGTCATTATATGTCATTGACCCTTCTCCTTGGTAGAAAAAGTCAAACACTAAACTTAATTACTTTTTACACGTCTTGTTAAAATAAAAATAAAAATTTGAGTGAGAATTGGCTATGTTGTTGCGAAATTATGTCAACTGATACGAAATTATGTCAAAATGTTTGGGACATCCTATATCCTATATATAGATAGGCTGCTCTGAGGTAATCTGGCACAAAACTGCTCATAACGTCCTTTGTACTAAAGCTTTTAATTTCATTTATAGCGCAGATTTAACTTCAGGCAAATACCGAAGGACTGGCAAAGTTTTATTAAATTCTGTCAACAAAATTGCTGATATAGATATATAGACATACAGACAGACAGACAGACAGACTGTTGAATTTTGTCTGAGACTAGTTTCTGGTCTTATAAAGTATGAACTATATACAGTACCCCAGCATGTCATACATGCCAGAAGTGCCAATGATTACTATTACTGTATCTCCACTACCGCTACTACTTTTAACCTTACTATTTCTATTCCAATATCCCTACTGTTGCTGCTGCTGCCACTGAAGTTGTTGCTATTATTTCCCATACTACTGCTCCTATTGCTATTTCTACTATTCACTGAAACTACCCTGAAAATAATATCTGACCATACTACTGCTACTACTTGTAGTGTCAATAATAATAATAATAATAATAATAATAATAATAATAATAAATCCTACTAGTCCTATTAAAATTACTGTATTACTATTACCATTACTACTCAAACAGCTACTAGTACTATAACCATTAACCGAGTAATTGATTTTTGAGTTTGTTGTATTCATTTGTTTCTGTTCTTGTTTTTTGCGTATTTACTTTACCATAAAGTCAGTATGGTAGAAGTGTACCTCAGGTTTAGAGGATTCATTTTCAATATTTTCTCATGTACTCTATCTGTCTATTATTTTCCACTTCCTTTTTCACTTTCTGTCTGTCACTCTCTTCCTCTTTTGCTTTGTATATCTAAAGTAACCCAAGGTATATCTCTGTATCACACTCATTCTTAGTCTGAATAGCTGAAGTATTTCGTCTCTTCCTTAGGCACACACACATTCACCCACCCTTCCTGCCACACATCCATATGTTCAGTACTGCACTAGACGTTATTGTAGATGTGGAGTCAGAGCTCCCTGATCAAGAGCATCAGTCCAGTGGCTGGATGAAAACCAAATCCTTTTTGAAAATTAGTCTGAAAATGATGCCAAATATTTTAATTCCCAGAAGAAAAAAAAAGTTCAGTCAACAACCTCTAAAACAGTTCAGTCAATGACCTCTAAAAGTTTTATGAAGAAGAATACTTTTTGAATGCTTGCCAATCTGAGTGACATGACCAAAAAAAGCATTCACTCTATTGCTGGGAAAATAGCGGGTTAAAATACCCAGACAAGTCCCAGCCATTTGTCACTAGGAGTCCTAGGGAGCAAAATTAGCTGTGTTTTATGGGTGGGTTGGATGGGTTTATTCAATAAGTATGGGCATCTGTGAGCTCATGGAGAACATCAAAGAGGACAGTTGGCATCTCCTCCAGAAGCTGCATATGTGTGACGAAATATGTGTTGGTTTTCACCATCTGCAGTTTGCAGTTGTTATGTTGGAGTTCCATAAAGAAAGCGTATCAAGCGCCATGATGAAGCTGGCTCTCACAATGTCCATCTGAGGAAAGAAAGACCGAAACTTACCGCTACTGAATTTGTTGTCGTTGTTGTTGTCACTTAATTATATAATTCCAGATGTGTCATTTCATAGTTTTGAATGTCCAGCTTTGTTGGAATTTAGAAAATAAATCACAAAACAAAGGTAGTGTATCATACTCATATTTGCTCATTTTTGTACTTGTATATTAGCATACTTGTTTCCTGATATACTAGAATACTTGCTTTCCCCACATTCGCCTACTTGCATACTTTTTCTATTCACATGCACTGATCAGCCATAAAACTATGACCACCTGCCTAATATTGAGTAGGCCCCCCCCCCCCCCCCTTCTGTCATCATAACACTGTGTTCTGACACTTTTTTTTTATTATTTTTTTTCATCAAAACCATCATTAATGAATTTGGTCTACACTAGCGCTTCAATTGTATCGGACTACACAAGCTATCCTTCATTCCACTTATGCATTAGTAAGACTTGGCCACCCATGACCCTGTCGTCAGTTCACTGGTTTTCCCTCCTTGGGTCACTTTTGGTATGTCCTGACTACTGTAGACCTGGGAACATCCCACATTCCTCATTCCAAATTTTGCCCTTCTCTCTTGCCTCAATATTAGGCGGATGATATAATAATAATAATAATAATAATAATGTTATGAGTGATCAGTGTTCTTGCATCCTACAATACACATCTACAACAATCTTTGCCATATACCACACTTTTCTACATGCACCCACACACTTGTAAAATGTCCACATTAGTGCTACTTACTACTGTGTATCTGTTTACTATATTACTTGTTTAGTAGACTACTTACCTATTTGCCGTCTCACAATGTTTCCTTCTTTCTTAATATCATATTTGTCGTTCTGCATTTTCATACATTTTTATACCGGCTAAGTGTGCCTACATAATTGCATACTAGAACTACACTTGCCTACTTCCACATGTGCCTACATGCATACGAGAATATTTGCCCACTAACATGCCAAATGCTGTAATGTAAATGTAATTGTAAATATAGAATATGTCCCTACTTGTATTCTAAAATACTTACCTATTTATATATTTGTATACTAGTATATAATGTTCATAGTTTCCTACTCATATAGCGCAGATGCCAATTCAGATATTAGCATTAGAATATTTGAGTACTGGCATACTTAGCAGCTAGCCAGACATTTGGCACATAATTTGTTATCATTTGTAGCATCATTTGCATCTATCTAGCCATCCAGCTGGACCCCGCTCTAGTCCAACTAGAGACTATTGCCATTTTCACAACTATGGACTAGCCTAACCTGCATGTCTTTGGACTGGGTGAGGAAACCAGCGTATTGGAAGAAACCCCACCATGCTGAGGTGGGAATCGAACTCAGACCCTGGATGTGCAATGGGACTACGCCATCGTGCCCCGCACCCCCCCCCCCCCCTTAACACACACACCCCGTGCTCCCTAATTAGGATATTGTAACTTTTTTCTCCATTACTGTATAGAATAAAGATATATATAATAAATTGGAAAAATGTTTAACAAAACAGAACATGTCACCAACAATAATCCTAATAACTAGCTACTACTACCACAACCACTACTACTACTAATAATAACAATATTATTATTATTATTATTAATAATAATAATAATAATAATAATAATAATAATAATAATAAATATGAAGTACTCTCTCTCTCTCTCTCAAATACTCATTTGTAACCGAAAGAAAAAGAAGGTTAATATAAACACCAGGGACTCATAGAGAAGGGGAGAAAAATGTCGTTTCCAGCGTGCAGGAAATGGCTTGCCCACTGATTTACAGCACAGACATCAATTTCAGCACTCGCACATGCAGTACATCGAGTTCACTCAGAGTTTGTTATATTAACAGACTGTCTGACATATAAAACAGCGCTGTTATTGTATGTCTGAAAGGGACACAGCTTCTTTACTGGAATTAAAGCGTGGTATTTAAACCATTAGCTCGATCTGATTGGCCTTGTTTGGATAGGTTTAAATCGTAATTTTAATTTTCCCCTGCAATCCTCCCAAAGCACATAAATAAATATGCATAAATGTGAGGGGCCTGCACAGTGACCCAGTGAGTAGCACCGCCACCCAGCAGCTCCAGACTCCCTGGTGGTATCCTGAGCCTAAAGTACTATTCATTTCAATCTATTCAATCTATTGGTCTATAGCGGGGGTCATACCCGCCATGTCTTTGTGTGCTTCCTCTGGTAGTCCTTACAGGACCTTGCAAGTAGGTACATATTAGTCCTTGAATAAAAATTACTTGGTTCATAGTGACATGCATCTCATTCAGAGTACATCCATTGCTCTTGGATTGGTCACAACCTTGGCCAGGGTAAAAAGAATAAATGAAAGAATAAATGTTACCAATGGAAATGTAGTTAGACATTACAGATAGTGTCCTTCTTTATTTTTAGACATTTCTAAATGAAATTTTCTTATATTTTTCTTTTTCTTGTATTATTCCTATATTTTTCTTATTGTATATTTGTACTGTACATATATTTTAGTCTTAGTTCAGTCTATTTCTACTTTCTTTATTATATTCATTTTGTATAAATAGTCTTTAATAGTCTTTTATTCTAAGGTCACGGGCAGTCGCCTAAGCATTTCACTGCATATCGTACTGTGTATGACTGTGTATGTGACAAATAAAATTTGAATTCGAATAGGAATTAATTAGCATAATAGTAAAAGTAATAGCTAAACTATGATGGACAAACTGTAAAAATGGGTAGAACCCTAACAAAAAAATGAATAAGTATTTATATTGAACAGTGAAAGAACAGATTATCGGATTAAAAGATCATGATGTATGACTGATTAATGATAAAAGGATGGAAAGATAGAAAGTGAGAGATGAAGGTGAGAGATGCAGTAACAAGAATGCACCAGTAGATGGGGCCACTAATCAACAAAGGGGGGAAAAAATGCATGCAGGAGTTACATTGGATCTGTCAGTAGCAAAGGGTTGTAGTCACCACAGTGGACAGTTGCTTGATAGAATATCTTCTTTATAGCAGCAAGAAGCTTGTAATCTCCTGGACAGCAGTAGTTTGTACTTGTAGACCTAGGAAATGATCAGGAGTTTGTAGTTCACTGAATACAGACTGGAGCATAACCATATGTTCCCTAGAGAGAAGATAGACATTGTAGTTTGCTTGAAAACCAAAGCAGTTTTCTATTGTGTTTTTTACTGTGTATGCTTGAAAACCAAAGCAGAAGATTGTAGATTTCTTTACAGGAACAGGAGCTTGTAGTCTTCTGGCTTTTAAGGCCACCTGGACAGGAACTTTACATGTATAGCAGCAGATTGTGGTTCCCTCTGCATGAGCAATAGCTTGTGGTTCCCTCTTCAGAAGCTGGAGCTCATAGTCTCGTGCACAGAAGCAGGAGCTTACAGTCTCTTCTAGAGGAACACGATCTTGTAGTTTCATGGACAGGAGCAGGAGCCCGTAGTCCCCTCTACAGGAGCAGGGGCTTGTAGTCATCTCACATATGTAAGCAGCAACTTGTAGACCTCTAGGCATTGGCTGGAGATTGTTGACTTACAGGATAATAGTGTTATTGATCACAACATTGCAAAAGAAGAATCAGGATGAAAGCAAACGTTTGTGGTTTTCAATATAATTTCCCAATTACAGGTTAAAACGAAATCGACATACTCTAAGTAGAAGATTTTCGAGATATGTTTTTATAGAGCCTAAAGAACAATTACTTTATCACAATTACAACAACTTTTTGTTCATTTTTCTATTTAACATCACATCCTCTTTGCATGTTCCTTGTTTTTTCCTTGGCTCAAATATCAGTTCGTTTTTTGTATTTTCCTACCCAACCCCCCTGAGAAAATAACATTAGTCAATGCATATAACCAAGTTACTAACTATTATAATCACATAATTAATTAATTAATTAATTAATTAATTAATAACCACCATACTGTAATTCTTTCCTTGGCTGAAAAGGAAAAAAGCTTAAATCTTGTAATAACAACTCAACAAAAACATTCATCAGCAGCTTTTAAGCTGAGAAACTGTATTTACTTTCATTTTTGGAGTGCATAAATGGAAAGGGAGACAATTGGTTTAATTAGACTCATTAATTCATCTGTTCATCCATTCGTTCAGTAATAAGCGAACACATGGCTCTTAACAGTTGACTGGTTCCTAATTAGACTAATTATTTAGCTCCACACACACACAGACACACACACACACACACACACACACACAAACGCACGCACACACACGCACACACATGCAGATACACACAGCAATATAGACTTTTTAGAACACAAACATTCAATTGATAGAAAGACATTTAAGATGCAATCATCAATGTTTTTAAATAATTTTAAACATATTTTTAATATTTGCTACAAAAACAGAAGGAATGTGGTCATATTTGGGAATTTCAATTAAATAAGTTTGATCAATCATTTCGCAGGAACTTAAACCATCCTTTGAAAAACAGTTAAAGATCGTTTAGCGCAGTAAATAACCACAGTAGACCAATAGACATAAAAGGAGGATAAAAGGCAGATTCAGTACTTTGTGCCTCTGAATCCTTGTGCCTGATGTTGTTCTTATGGACAGGCATCTATCATATTTCTTTTTCAAGAGAAAGTGTAAAAGATCCCAGACTATAGCCTTGAGGCACTGCGGTTCACATTTTTAGCATTTTCAACGAATAAAAAACCCCACAAAGAATAATACAGACACATTTTGACTCTTTATTTAATGAATATTGCATTCATTAATTTTGAGGAATTGCTTTGACCTGGATGGTCAAGGTTGCAGTGTCTAGTTATAATTTTCATTTAATAGTTAAATAGTTAAAGTGATCATTTTAATAGTCTTTGAAAACAATAGCCTGTTTCTATATTTCATTTGAAAATGTCCAGTGTTTTAGTTTCCTATTATTATTATTATTATTATTATTATTATTATTATTAAGGTGTACTTGAGTACTTATAATACATAGTCCACTAATATATCGATCTATGTGCCTGATTTTTGTACTCAGAACATGTAATATTGCAACAATAGCCTGTGTGTAAAACTCACTCTCTGTCACTCATTCTCTATCCCACTTATCCTGTCCAAGGGACTTGGGGTGCAAAGGCGAGATACACCCTGTACAGGATGCCAGTCAATCGTAGGGCACATAAGCACACTATAGCTTTTAATTTCTGGAACGCATAAATAGAAAGGGAGACAATTGGGGGCATAAAATGGTTTTTATTTGATTTGATTTGATGTCTTTTTCTTTTTAATAAGAGGGTACCTTGCTAACTAGTTTGTAACACAAGAACCATTTTGGTAGTGGCTCCAAAGGATAAGGCTCTGGGTTACTGATTGGAAGGTCAAGGATTGAATATAGTAACCCAGAACCCAGCATCCCTAAGTTGCTGCTATCGAGATCTTGAGCAAGGCCCTTAACCCTATCTGCTCTAGGGGGTGCTGTATCCTGGCTGACCCTGCACTCTGGCCCCAGCTTCCTAACTAGGATATGCAAAAAATATATTTCACTGTGCTGTAAGGTACTTGTAAAAAATAACTGAATCTTAATCGTAATCCAAATTTTTTTTTTTTTTTTGTTGCATGGATCGGGTTGGAAATTTGTCTCCCAGTCCATTTTAAGCACATTTGTAACATTAGGCAAGTTACATTAGGAAGAACCTTTATTTAGCCTCATGCACAGGCCGGCGCTTGCCCATCCCTATACATGTCCATATATATGACATCAGGATTACCCCCCACTCCAACACCCCCTTCATTGTTTGCAATGAAGAGTAGACAGAAATCTAACAAGCAAGTCTAGCCCAGTGGGGCACAACATTGCTAAGTTGGGAACAAATCAGGTCTGAAACAACAAACGTTTTTCTCCAGCTTAGCCAAAAAAGAAAACATTAAATCCATTAGCTCCAGGAAGTTAGCTCTGGCGACACTCCCATGATGGTGTAGGAGTCAGGGTGATGGATGTTCTGCCATTTCAAACCCAGATGCTAGCTCTGTTAATGCTAACTGAGTTCCTCTGAAAACATATCTATATTTTTTTAGACCACGAGGGATGCAGTCTATCAAGCCACAGTTGTAAAAGGAGAACTTTGCCTTTCTGCTTTTTTTTTTTTACAGACCTCAAGACACTCAGGCTGCGTGCCTATTACATGATGCTGATAAAATATGCCAGCGAACGTGCAGAAATCCATTGGCCTTTAAACACAGGGTATATTTAGAAATGCTTAGTGCTGTAATATGATAGCGGTGCATTCGGATATTTGGTGGCTTTTTCGCTGACAGGATTCGAGCGAGATTGGGGGAATGACGCACAACGCTGGAAAACGAGGAGCCGTGTGAGATCCAGGAGGTTTGAGCCTACTACCAAGACCTTTTCACCAGCACCATTATATTCCACATATCATTCTCAGAGCATTAATTGAGTTAAGACAAGAGTTCACTTTAATTTCAATGTCTTTTATCGACTTTGTTTTTTTTTTAAACAGTGTGACACCTGTATGAGGACACGACCAAAGGTGACCACCAACCACCAAACATGGTCTAGGAATATATCATAATCTTGTGGGGAATTTTATTATATACTGTATAAATGGCTGTACAGTAACCTGAACTTAGGATTGGAATAGTTATACTAGAGTACAGTGCAAAAGTCTTGAATCACTACACATTTACAAAGAGCGAGATTTTCTAATATTTTTTATGTATTCTTGAGGAATCGCTCTCCAGCCATTTCTTTTGGCAAGTTTTTGCCTCTTATATACAGTCCAGTCCCTGTTCCTGAGCAGTTTTGTTCAATATTTGTTAAGCCACACAGTGGTATAATAACCACTAATAATAAATAATAAATAATTCAAGCATTAAAAAAAAAACATCTAGCATAAGGCATGAACCAGTGAGAAACAGGTGCAGATGATGACAGATGATCACCAGGCCTGTGATCACTATAATGTTCACGCTGAATACTGAATGGTTGGAACAGATGAAAGAGGAAATGAGGTTGCTGCTGAGGTTTTTACATAAACAGGCTATTTTCAAAGTCTGCATTTGAGGACTTTGCAACATGTCAAGTCAAACAGTTGTTCCAATTTATTCAATTTTAGATCTTACATCATTTCATGTAATTGAATTTAATATGAAGAAATGAGGGGGGCTCAGGACTTTTGCACAGTACTGTAGTTGAACCTATTTTGTGGAATTACAAACGGACTTCATACACTCGATAATCCATCATATATCTGCTTTCTTAAATGTAAAATACGCTGTTGTACAAGTTATAATCCTGCTTCGGGGGTTTGAGATCCTCCTCATTCCTAGAACTGATAAGTTGTGGGTTAAAAGTCGGTCAAATGAGAACAATGTAGAAAGGGAGCAAAATCTAAAATCAACATGCACCTCTTATTTCCTGCTTAAAAAGGATACGCACACTGCGCAGCCACAAAAAAGTCACCATTTACGAAGGGCCAAATTATTGGGCTGCATCAAGCAAAAAAAACACAGCTAGGGAGATTTGATATTACTGGAACTGGATTAAGACCCTTCGACACATTACCAAAACCTGCTGAGCTGTCAAGTTTGTGGAAGAAATGTGGTCAGAAAGAAAAAAAAAATCATGAATGGAGATCACTTAAACTGTTGGTGAATTTGCATGGGGAAGAAATCAACAGTAAAAACCATAGCTATGTTTAATTATGAATGAATGTAAGAGCCTTTCCATACTCACACAGTGTCATGAGACACATAAGAAAACCACCTGTTTGTGAGACTAATCAGAAAGAAAGGCTTCACTTTATTAGGGGCGTAAAGATTGCACTTTGAAGCAATGGAAAAAGCTCATGTCATCTGATTGACCCTATTCCAGAGTGATGGGTGCATCAGGGTAAGCGGGAAGGCGCTCGAAGCAGTGCACCTTTTTTTTTTTTTTTGTCTTTCAGCTGGGCCGTGTAATATTTCATTACAGGAGATAAATGGTCCAAAGATCCACCTGAATATACACTTACTGTATGACTGTGGTTAACTCCATAGGGGGAAAAAAAAACATACACGTGTTCGAACTAATGATATCATTGTATAGAATTACATGAGAAAATGGAATTCCTTTTGTACTGTTGGGAAACACAACACACACACACACACTTTATGGAACAAAATGGCCTCTGGTGTGGAATCAAAACCCTGAAATGTGAGTACATGCAAACCTACACCCAACACACCGGCTTTTAAAAACTTTTAAAAAGTGTATTTTACTTCACAGTGTACTAGACGTGAATTGAATTACTGTATCTACCAAATATAGTATGACAAATGATTTAGAGAAAAATAAGATAAATATGAATAATTGTGCGGTACAGTAGGCGGAGTGTAATTACCAAGTTGTTGCTACATACAGTATTCTTGCACCCCCCCACACACACTATTAATAAACCCATCAACATGGAGACAATCTGTATTTGCTCTGTGTACACTCAGCCTTATTACCCACTCAGTAATTAGGGAACGCACTCTATTAAAAGTACACAATTTACACCCATTGTGTAGTTATTAATTATATACCAACTGCATTCACTGTGTGTACTACTTCTTTTAATCAGTTTTAATTGCTAACTATCCATTTATCTGCCTTTCTGTCTGCCATATGACCGAGTGTTGACTTAATCGAATCTCATAAATAATGACTCAATGAATGCACAAAATGAAGTTCTAATCCAAAAGGCATACTGATGATTGATGGAGCTATCAACTTTGCGTGCAAGTGTGTGTTTGAGGACTTCTTTATAACTGCGCTGTCATCGGTTGCTGACAGGCGAGTGTGTGTGCTTACTCTCTGACAGAGATGAAGATGAGTGTGCGCTACTTGGACAGTAATGCTGAGGTAAGGTCTCCGCGTTCCGCTTTGTTGCCGTGCGCCAGACTGCTGACAGACCAGATGCTGGGGCTGTACATCTATCTGTCGATCTGTCCATCTATCTATCTAGTGCACAGTTTAACATAACGTAACTGTATAACATAATGAGCGATCGCATTACTAGACAAACATAAAATCCAGTTCGACTCATGGTCAAAAAATAACAGTGCAGCATTACTCTATTAGACTCATTTATTTCTGTGTTCCTTCATTTATGTAATAACATGGGAACATAGTGCATTTTGAATAACCCTGTATTCACTGGTTTCTTCCCCAAACAGGATCAGATTAATGAAGTAAAGCTGCCGACACGAGAATAGAGGGTGTTGATATTCCTGGGTGAACATATTTTTAATAACAATAAGGTGTGCTGTGTTAGGGAAATTAATCCTGAGGTAATTAAGTTAAGTGTGATGCACCTCTTACCCCAGAAGTCCCAAGAAATCTTATTCCTCTTACACCACAGCAGTTTGCAAACAGTTACCATTTTAAAATCAGTTAATGAATGACAAATCATGTTTCTCCATTTTTGCTGCATTCAATGCTGTGGAATGCCATGCATTGTACAAGATCACTCAAATTATTATTATTATTATTATTATTATTATTATTATTATTATTATTATTATTATTATTATTATTGTTGTTGTTGTTGTTGTTGTTGTTATCATTCTTATTATTATTACAGCAGAAATAATTTCTTGTTCTTTCACCACCTTTTTTTCTCTGTTGTCAACAACATTGTTGTTGTTATTATTGTTGTTGTTGTTATTGTTGTTGTCGTTGTTGTTGTTATTATTATTACTACAGCGGAAATAATTTCTTGTTCTTTCACCACCTTTTTTTCTCTGTTGTGAACAACATTGTTGTTGTTGTTGTTGTTATTATTGTTGTTGTTGTTATTATTATTATTATTTTTTTTTTTTTTTTTATTATTATTATTGCAGCAGAAATAATTTCTTGTTCTTTCACCACCTTTTCTTCTCTGTCTCGAAGTATATGAATTTTAAAAAATTTATCCACTGTAAAGAAAATACCTTTATACATACAAAGCACTAACACTGGAGATTCCTTTTATTACAATCTCTTTACAAATTTTTAAATAATCAATCCATTGTTCCACTGATAATTATTCTATCATATACAGTAAGTTAGACTATAGAATGGTTAATGTGCTATGAGCATGTTAATACTGTATCTCCAGGTTTGTCTACTATTCTAAAAATATGAATCTACACTTACTGACCAATCAGCTTAGTGAACTCAACAGCGCTGTGAAGACTTACCAACGCTGTGTCTGCACTTGTAAAAGTTGCTCTCATCAACGTAAAGCAATTGCTCGTGGAAATGTGGTCTGAGGAGTAAATTAGTTTAATTACATTAGCGCTGCACTATTCTCTATGACCCTGAGTCAAATTAAACTCTTGGATTCATTTGTATATTCAGTGAAGTGGAAACTTATAGCTCTTAACAATTCACCATTTATTTATTTATTTATTTATTTTTTTATCTAAAACAGCCTAGATGTGAACATTATAACTGCAAAACTCCTTTTTACAAATTATGTTATCCAACCTCTAGGCTCGAGGGGTCCAAGCCCCTTCCCTGGGTGTGTGTGTGTGTGTGTGTGTGTGTGTGTGTGTGTGTGTGTGTGTGTGTGTGTGTGTGTGTGTGTGTGTGTGTGTGTGTGTGTGTGTGTTTCCTGTGGGTACTCTAGTTTCCTCCCACAAGTCCAAAGACATGCAGGGTAGTGAATGTGTGAGTGTATATGTTTGTGTGCGATGGATTGGCACCATGTCCAGGGTGTTGCCCATCCCGTGCCCCGGATACCCTTGGATAGGCTCCACCAGGCCTAAGCAATATAGAGAATGAATGAGAGAGAGACAGAGAGAGAGAGAGAGAGAGAGTTCTTCAGGCACACAAGGTTGTTTACAACAAAACGTCTAATGTGAAAACCGTTATATATATTCTTCTTTTAGAAGCTTTGACTGAGACAGAATGAGAGGTTGAAAACCACATTATGTAAGAAACCATGAAGAGACAAATGCATTGCTTCATTTTGTTGTGTGATTTGGCAACTACTGGCTGGGCAAAATCGCAGCTGCCATGAGTGAAATAAATGCATTTAATGGAATTTGGAGAATGTTGATGCAAAAAAAAAAAAGGACTTTTACTGTACCATCTTTTAGTGCCACCACAGTTTACCTGGCAATCATGGTCTACTATGCTAGAGCAGTGTCATCAACTACTGAAATGGTAGAGGTGCTAATGATGCGTTCACTGTAAAAATGAAAAGTCGACATTTCAAGGCAAATTACAACACTATGTGTTTTGAAAAGAAAATCACTGGTAACAACTAATTATCTTTTGTTCAGATCATTTCTCTTTTATATTAATAAAAAATTACAACTGTAAATTGTACATATACCAAAAAGGTGCTTCCTCTGAAACAAGTGCGTGAGCTCACAGACACACATGATCGGCTAGAGTCGCTATGATCGATGTGGGAGTACAAGTACAAGCATGCCACCCTTCCCCACTGAGAGCAATTTGCTCACACGAGATTCAAAATTGAGACGTCACAATGTGAGCATTTACAGTGTAGTTCACTCCTCTATGCAATATGCAATCTATGCAATGCAAAAAGGTTTGCCTAACCAACATTACGTGAGCAGATCTACTGTAAGTGCATGGGTCATTTTGCTGAATGGATCAGTTAATTCCAAGTTAGGGTGTCGTAATACATATTTTTACGTTGCTGTAACTTTAAAACTCTTGTGAAGACAGCAATAAATTTTTTTTTTGGCTTTTTTTCAGTGTTGTAACCTGAACTTTGGGAATTGTTTTTAATGATTCTTCTGATCTTCAACGTGTTTTTTAATTAAAAAAGTTTTCCGTGCAACAAAACTCAACACTTTTTTTTCCTTCTTTTTCCATTTGCTGGCAGTAAGACTTAATACATAACTACAAAGTATGAGCTTAATATTTTTTTTATTAAACCTCAACCAACATATTGTATTATTAATACCAGACTGAGTATTTACATTGCCACACACACACACACACACACACACAACTGACAACTGCAGACTGTTCTATTCTCTCTGTCCCTCTCTCTCTCTACTCTCTCTCTCTCATATATATATATATATATATATATATATATATATATATATAGAGAGAGAGAGAGAGAGAGAGAGAGAGAGAGATAGATAGATAGATAGACAAAAAGATAACAATATCTTAAGGCACTTAAGTCTATTGATGCTCTTCAGATATGTTTTTGTCTCTGCGGGGATTTGGAAAGGAAGAGCTGCGTAATGACTTAAACTATAATGCAGCCGAAAATGCAATTACTCCAAAGGCTGCTGTCCTCGCCTGAACCGTCCCACTGCTTTTGTTAGTCTGGAAGTGCACACACACACACACACACACACACGTATTACATTGTGTGTGTGTGTGTGTGTGTGTGTGTGTGTGTGCGCGTGTGTGTGTGTGTGTGTGTGTGTGTGTGTGTGTGTGTGTGTGTGTGTGTGTGTGTGTGCGTGTGTGTGTGTGTGTCAGAGAGCTGTCTGATACAATCACAATCTCTGTAGTCATAATAGTGTCTGGATGTCAATCTCACTTTCCAACGCTTACTCATAAACATTAAAAGAATGCTTCTCACTACCATGTTTGTGTGTGTGTGTGTGTGTGTGTGTGTGTGTGTATGATGAATGCTACAACAAAAATGTTTATATCAGTGATTATACTATTGCAAACATATGTTAATAACATCACTATTATATACTATAAGAAATTCCACACACTAATATACTAATAACATTATATCAATATAAAAACCCTTAAGTAACGGTCACTGCTAACGGTATAGCATTACCATAAACCTCTAATATTACTGTGTACTAGAATGCATTATAACATACAGTATGTATCCTTGTACAATAATAATTAAATATGACCAGTTGTGGGACAAATATACAAAAAATAATAATAGACTTCACACTCACTCATCTTCTGTACCGCTTTATCCAGTATAGAGGGTCATGGGGGGCCTGAAGCTTATCCCAGGATGGGGTGCCAATCCATCAACGGTCACACACATACACCACTCACACACTCATTAACAAATTATTGGCAATTTGGGAAGGCCAATCAGCCTAATCTGCATGTCTTTGGACTGTGGGAGGAAACCAGAGAACCCGGAGGAAACCCACCAAGCACGGGGGAGAACATGCAAACTCCATGCACACAGACCCAAGGTGGGAATTAAGCCCTGACCCTGAAGGTGCAAGGAGACAGTGCTAACTATTAAGCTATTGTACCTCCCATGTAGTATTACCTCATGAATGAAATAAGATTAAGAAAATGTTTAATTCATTTCTTCATCTTCAGTAGGTGCTTTATTATGGTCAGGGTTGCAGCAGATACTGTACACATTCTGCATGATATAACTGATCATACCAGCTTTGCTTTCATAAAGACCAAGGAATTGGCTATGAAGCGTCTATCTGAAGTTATTATGAGGAACAAAATTTGGTGAAGGCTATGATAAGATCAGGAAAGCTTTGCACCATCCTCGGAGGACTGTGAAAGCCGTTTGATCAAAGTGGGAAAACACAGCATGGTGTAGATGCCACTAAGAATCATGACATCCTGCCAAATTGTGCATGCAGAGAACTGAACACACTAAAGAAGTGACCAAGATTATGAACATTATCGTCAGATTTATTTGCCCTCTTTGTGAAAGTGACCAAATATGAGAGTCTTACAAGACTAAAGTTGAAATATTTGGTCTATTACCAGACGAAATACAAGTCAATACCAAGGTGACAGCATTCCTATGATAAAGCATGGTGGTGGTGGCATCTTGCTCTGGGGTTGCTTATTGGCAGGAAGAACTATAAACGGTTGTAAGTTATCACATGTAGCATAGATAGAACCAAAGATAAGCAAATTCTTGAGGGCAATGTGTTCCAGACAGCGATAAATATGTACCTAGGTTAAATATTTGTAATCCAACACTACAATAAGCCAGGATGCATGATTAAATATACAGTACAGTACAAAGGGATACCTTGAATTAAGATAAAATTGACAAAACTCAGACATTAAGTTTAGAAATGTGGCAGGACCTTAATATTCCTCTCCAGCAGAAATCCATCTTATCTGAGTAATTTTAAAATTAAGAAATGATAAAAAAAAAAATTGCTCAAAGTTGAAATGTGCAAAGGTCATAGAGATCACTCAATGCTGAAACCGAGTGGTGAATCCTTATGAGTAAAACATTTGGTTTTGTTCTCAAATCATCCTGATGAGATCTAAATACTTTGTTTAATTTCATTCCTACACACACACACACACACACACACACACACACACACACACACACACAAGCACTCTCCCGCACTCAGATCTTTAAAAAGTATAGAAGAAGCAGCCACACATTCGCAAACCCACCTACGAAAAGCCATGAGGGCTTACACACGCACACACACACACACAACCTCTTTGGAAGTGGTGTGTAATTTTACTCCAGACTCAAAAATTTGAACCTCTCTTTCTGTCCCTTCTCTCTCATTTCTTACCGAGACAAAAGAAACCACACCAGAGTTATAACCTTCTGTTTATGTAACAAGGGTGTGTGTCTGTGTGTATGGGTGGGAGAGGGAAAATGAGAACTTGTCTGAGTGGGTGTTGAACTTGGTAAGGAAGTTTTGACTTTGCAAACTAAGTATGGCATTTTCAACCCACACAATATTAGAAAGTGGCAGTGTGGACGCTTCAAGCTTATATATTTTCAATACCAGGGCTAAGATTTGTTTCCTATATATATATAAGCACGCACATACACACCTCTATTAAACAACTGCTCCTATTCTTTACTGACCAAATAGAGTCTCTCTCTCTCCCTCTCTCTCTCTTACACACACAGCCTGGTCTGAATAGTCGATTGTCACTGTAGATCCATGTCCTGCCCCTATGCATGTCAGTTAAATCTCTCTCTGTGTCTGTCTTTCTCTTTTTCTCTCTCCCCCTCTCTGTCCCTCCTCCATGTGTGTATGAGAGAGAAAGGGGTAGAATTTCTCTGCACCTGGACTTGGCAGGTGAACGTGTGAAAAACAGGTTTCCCAGAATTCCTGTTGCTATGGGAACTTGCCTGAGCGGCAGAATCAACAGATCGAAACGGAAAATGACAGAAATGTAGAAATGAAAGATAGAGACGATAGAGATGGTGTAGAAGAAAAAAGAGAATGAAAAAGACAGTAATACTGAAAGAAAGAACAAGACAAAGTGAGAGAGCGAGGAATGAGAAATATAAGGACATGAATGAAGTGTAGGAATTAGTAGAGACCGGCAAAAAATAGACAGAAATAGATTTATACCGATAGGCTACCTACTTGTGCATGTGTACATATAGACCTTGTGACAAAATCAAACAGTAATGACATCCATCCTTCTTCCCGTTCGTTTCTTTAAACCACACTCACGTCAGACCACATGTACGTCTTTTTAAACCATCCACTTTCTGGCCCTCAGGTTTTTCCTACCTGTCCTGTGATGTGACCAGGTAATGCCAGGCCACATTGTGACAGCCGGCGTATTGGCTCACAATTGAACACAGTTGAAGTTCTGCCTTGCACAGAAACCTGTCAGACTTTGAATAGGTACACTGGTGCAGTCTTTGCCCAGGAAAGTTGTGTCAGGCACCCACAAATCGTACCCAAATCTAGAAAGCTTCACCAATGCCAGTTATTGTGAATGTTATTGTGAAAAATATTTTTGCTGGTAGAGAATGACAGCCTGCTGAGACAGCCTGCTGCACCAGCCATGGTACACCCTCCTGCTCTACAACTGTTTGAGGTCTCAAGATCCATGTATCAGTTGTCACTATTGCTTATCCTGTGTA
>CM059222.1:6655000-6700000 GCA_030347435.1 Clarias fuscus | reverse complement strand
ACAAAAGCGCAAAAGCTACTGAAGGCTAAAAAAAAAAAAGTTATTATGGAAAAAAACAGAACAGGATGCTGTATTAAATTTTTTTACAGTGCTGTGAAAATGTATTTGCACTCTTCTGAGTTTTTTTTTCTTCTTCAATTGTTATTATTATTATTATTATTATTATTATTATTATTATTATTATTATTGTTGTTGTTGTTTTTGTGCATATTGGTCACACTTAAGATAAGCAAACAAATGTTAATATTACAGAAAGATAAGGTAGGTACAGTGTAAATACACAGTAAATACAAAATGCAGTTTTTAAATGACGATTTAATTTATTAATGGAAAAAAACTGTCCAAACCTACCTGGCCCTATGTGAAAATGTAATTGCTCCTACACCTTATAACTGGTTGTGCCACCTTTGGCAGGAATAAGTGCAATTTGTGCTAACTGGCAATAAAATCAGTATGGAGGAATTTTGGCCCACTCTTCTTTTCAGGATTATCTTATTTCAGCCACATTGGAGAGTTTTAGTGATCTCAAACGAATTCAAGGCAAGGCTACTCCAGAACCTTCATTTGTGTTTTTTGAGCCATGCTGGGGTGTTTTGGATTATTGTCTTGCTACATAACCCAAGAACGCTTATTTACAGTATGTGTGACAAATATGCAAAAAAATAATAATAAAAAGTCAAGAAATACTTTTTCACTGCACTGTAAACAAGAATCGCTCTGTTATATGCTAGAATCTTCAGCCAGATCATGCTTATTACGATTTCTATCAAGCGCATTAATACAAAACGGTGATATTTATAATAATTGAAACAGCTGTCAATGTGTGTACAAAACCTGCTCCCTCAATAATATCGAATACTGCTGTATCCTCCTTAACCATGACTAAGTAGAAATCTTCCAGAGCCACGTTATGAACAGTTTAGCACACAGGATTAACCCCATATGTAGCAAGCTGATATTTTACATAATCACAGCACTCAGGATCTCCCCCTCACTGACTGAAATGCAAGAGAAATCACAGGTCTGTTAGTTATAATAAGACAGGCTGGCGTGTAGGTGCCAAGTAGACCCCACGGGAGGTTTTCCATTTTCTCAGAGGAGGCTGATTAGCTCAGTAGGATTGAAACCTTCACCCCCTTTGAGATCTACTTTACTGTTCAAATTTGGCAGCTTTTCTCATCTGGCCACAAAGACAAGGGAAAATTGCAGTAATTATCCAAATTCCCTCGATTGGGTCAAATAGTCTGGGAAAGAGCCAAGTGGGTTTCCAGTTCAGTTTAAGGATGAGGAGCTTAAAATGGTGGTTGTGCTGCGGAAATCCGATCGAGACATGCAAATCGTGGCAGGAGTTTAGTTTGATGTCTAAATTGTTGTGTGGGTGTTTTACAGTGCTGGTTAAAACAGACTCAGAGTGAGGGAGAAAGAGAGAGAGAGCAACAGGAGAGAGAGAGAGAAGAAAATGGATAAAATGAGCAAACAATGATGCAGATGAGTGCAGTCTCAAAGGAGAATTTTGCTAAATGAGGTAGATTTTACTGTCCTGGAAAATTGTTCAGATATACAGTAATTATAATTGTATATGTAGGCTATCAGGTGGCACGGTGGTGTAGTGGTTATCACTGTCGCCTTGCACCTCCAGGGTCCGGGTTCGATTCCCGTCTCTGTGTGCATGGAGTTTCCATGTTCTCCCAGTGCTTGATGGGATTCCTCCGGACCTGCAGATTAGGCTAATTGGTGTTTGGCCGTAGTGTGTGTGCCCTGTGATGGATTAGCACCCTGTCCAGGGTGTACCCCGCTTTATGCTCTATGAACTCTCTGTACCGCCTAACTTATTAATACAAAGAAATACAATTTTGTAAGGTTAAGTATCTTATGCCTTGTTTATACTAAGTTGTACTTCTGTCATCGCCATCTAAATACATTCCCTGTTCTGTAATCGAAGAGTGAATCACAGATGAGAAATGAAAAAAGTAGATCGGATAAAGATTAAGTACTGCCAATGTTTCATTAAATTCCGTCCAGCCAAAAGTATGTGTGTGTCAAAAGATTTCACTCACCCATCCAAATCGTTGAATTTGGCTGTTCCAATCACTTCCAAGTTACAAGTGTATAAAATCAAGCACCTATTGTAGGGATGCAGAACGCTTCTACAACCATTTGTAAAAGAATGGGTCGCTCTCAGGAGCTCAGTGAATTCCAGGATGTCCCCTGTGCAACAAGTCCAGTTATGAAATTTCCTCGTTACCAAGTCGTCCATAGTCAATTGTGACTGATATTATAACAAGTGCAAAGTGAGTGGAAGTGATTGGGAATGACAGCAACTCAGCCACGAAGTGGTAGGCCACGTAAAATCACAGAGCGGGGTCAGACGATGCTGAAATGCATAATGCACAGAGGTCACCAATTTTCTGTAGATTCGCTAGTTACGGACTTCCAAACTTCATGTGGCCTTCAGATTACTGTAGCTCAAGAACGGTGCGTAGATAGCTTCGTGGAATGGTTTTCCATGGCTGAGCAGCTGCATCCAAGCATTAAATCACCAAATGCAATGCAAAACATTGGATACAGTGGTGTAAAGTATGGCGCGACTGGAACATTGTAGGTACAGGTACGTTCTTTGGAGTGACGAATCACGCTTCACTGTCTGGCAAACCGATGGACAAGTCTGGGTTTGGCGGTTGGCAGGAAAACTGTATTTATCTAACTGTATTTTGCCAAGTGTAAAGTTTGGTGGAAGGGGATATTGACGTGGAGTTGTGCTCAGTCCCTTAGTTCCAGTGACTGGAACTCAATGCTTCAGCATTCCAAGACATTTTGGACAATTTCATACAATTTCATACACTCCTAAACATTTTGAAATGCCTTCTCAGAAGAGTTGAAGCTGTTATAGCTGCAAGGGGGGGCGGGGCCAACATCATATTAAATCCTATGGATTAAGAGTTGGAAGTTTATATGCATATGTAGGCAGGCGAGAGATTAGTTTTGGTAATAAAGTGTACGTACAAACAGACTTACAGACATACAGACAGACAAACCAAGAGACTGGTTTCTGCTCCTCCAATAAATGAAACATATATTATTAAAAGAGCGAGTTCTGACCAATGTATAGACAAAGTGTGTGTGTAAATAAATAATAAATAATATTCTGCTCAAATGTTTAAATAAAATGTAGAAATGGGCTATATACCCATGTATAGTGCACCATACGTTCAACATTTACGTGATTTTAAGCACGCCTTTGACACGCTGCGTCGTGAACTGTTGGAAAACTACAAATCCCAGGAACATTTGCTTCAAATCCCATATTCACTTCCGTCACAGTTTTCGTTTGCAGCAGACTTGAAATGTATTTATAATAATTTGTGATTTGATACCAGCCCATAAATTATAATCATATTCGTAGCTTTTAAGTAAAGTTTTTGTTGTTGTTGTTGCTGCTGGTGGTCGTAGTTTTGTTTCGCTGCTTTGTGTACTCTAAAAACTACACATCCCATAATCCACTCGCCAACCTGTGGGAGTTATTGAATCGTTTATGTTGTTAAATGCGTTAAAAACGTTTATAATTTTTTGTCAATCATGACCCTCATGAGAAAGAATTTCTGTCTTTTTAAAAATGTATTTATTCAAATAGATAACTAGATAGGTACATGAGGTTATGGTCCATAGCACCCGGAAATGACGACGGAAATTGTTTTGTGCATGGACATGTAGTTTTCAATGAAAACTAGCTATTCTTCCATGCGTTTGACGTATACGTAAATAATCTTTAAAAATAATTTTATTAAATTCTTATTTATTTCTTATTTTACAAATAATAATAATACACCAGGTTGCTTTCTGATTCGTGAATTAAATTTGAATCTAAGCAGGCTTATTCTTCCCCCCCCCCCTATTTGGGAGTTTACTTCCGGCATCAGCAATGACGTAGAATCTTTGGTTGCCAGGTATGTATCGAAATTCCACTTAAAGTCAATCCAAATATTACTGTAGGGAAACTCTTAAACTCAAAATATTATCAATCAGTATAATCATATTCTTTTTACATTTATGGAAGTCATGTTTAAGGGTGAAGCGTTTACACGAGCATTGTTAATGCATTAAAATGTCAGCATGACAAAATATTCATTACACGTATAGAATACTGGCTACCATTAATAAAAAAATAGCTATTTAAGGCAATAGTCATAAATACAAATCCTCCGTATTTAATTGATTCATTTTCTGATTTTTTTTTGTAACACCAACACACAGAAATCGTGCTGATTATTCGAAAGTAGGTTAGATACGTGAAAAAAACGCGGATCTGGCAACATCTCAAGCAGCCCACCTCGGTGACTGTTTTGTATGCGCGAGCGCTCCGGTGTCCCGCTGGAAGAAAAAGAGCCGAGCAACTGAACCGAGCGCGAGCGAAGCGCGAGACAGAAAAAAAACACAAGAGTCGGTGTTTATTTTATTTTATTTTATTTTATTTTTGCACTAATAAATCACGACGGATATCTTTTCCGGAATCGGATTTTAATCATCTGTTCTGGGCTGTGAGGACAAGCACGGAGTATGTGTGTGTATGTGAGAGAGAGAGAGAGGTGAGAGCAGAGAAAAGCATAGATAGTAGAAAGAAGAAAATACAAATAATAAATAAACAGCAGTAATATAATTAAAAGAGGAGAAATGCTCGGCGCACACAGTGCTATGAGAGTTTTATTGTAAACCCAGGCGAGACGTGCAGCTCTCGGCGCTACTTGTGTTGTTTAGAAAACCTTCTGCACAGATGCGGGATCTGGTTAAGGTTACTGTAAGAGCTGCACATCTAACAAATACAAATCATCTTCACAAGACCAAACCATTCTTTTTTTTAAACGTTTTTTTTAAATAGCTTTTTTATTAAAAAGCATTTGTGCGCCTGATAATCTGATTTTAATACTGTAGATCCTCCAGAACTTGAGTTACTCGTGAATGGAATGGATTTTGATGTGAGAGTCGCCGCGATTATGCAAGTTTGACAAACAGTATGGATGTGATCAATCCTATGATCAGTAGGAGCAACAGCGTCACTGTGATCAATTACATATTTTTAACAAAAACTAATTTTGTAATGGTGTGATCCATAGTGTCGATTTGTTCAGTAGTATTTATATGATCAATGTGATCAATTATTGCTGTCATCTAGTTTTGATGTGATCAATAGTCTTATGATCAGTACTGTTGGGATAGATTGTAGTTTTGTGATCTAGTTTTGTTTTGGTCAGTGGTACTGTTGTGATCAATAGCATTGCTGTGATCTAGTTTTGATGTCATTGATAGTGTTATGATCAATAGTACTGTTCTGATAGATAGTTTTGATGTGATCAGTAGTATTACAATCTGTAGTGTTGTTGTGATAACTATTATTGTTGTGATCAATAATATTGTTTTGATCAAGTTTCAATGTAATAAGTAACATTATGATCAATACTATTGTTGTGCTCTTGTTTCTATGTGATCAGTAGCATAATGATCAATAGCATCTAAGTGATCAAGTGTCGATTTAATGAATGATATCATTGGGATCAATTGTATCTTGATCATTTGTCATTGTGATCAGTAATATCAATGTAATTCATACTGTCAATATGATTTATATTATCAATATGATCACACATAGTTGAGATCAGTTTTGTTGCTGTGCCTAATTAGTGGTGTGATCCCTAGGGTAGATTTGAGTATTGATTGTTCATTTAATTATTGTTGTGATCAGTAGTATCATTATTGTGATCCAGTATTGATGTGATAAATGTGATCGTTAACATCACAGCAGTGAATTGTATCATGGTGATCAACAGTATCGGTATCTGTTGATCACAACAATATTCTTGATCACAATGACATTACAGCTATTATTGATATCAATGTAGTTATGATTGATAGTATCAATGCGAACAATAATATTACCGTGGTTAGTAATATTGTGATCAATAGCATTAATGTTATCAGTAGCATCGATGTGATCAAGTATCATTTTAATCAATAGTGTCCATATAATCCATATTATTAACATGCTCTATAGTGTTAATATGATCGATATTATGGATGTGATCAGTAGTACCAATGTGAAAAATAGTATTGATTAGAACAAGAATTAAAACAGGCTTTAGGACATATAAGCTATCACATATTCATTACATGTGGGATCTCAGTCTACCTAATTACATGTTTTCCTGTTTATCACAGGATGGTTTCTCTCATTTGTCAGATTTTTAGCATTTTAATGTGTCTTGTTCAGCGTCTTTGTAGTATTCTGGCAGACCAGCCCTTGGGTCGGTGTGTTGATTGATCAGTAGTTTCTATGTAGTATTGATTGCAGTGTTGTAGTATTGGTGAATCAGTTTTGAATATTAGAGTATCAATACACTGATGTGTTGATGTAAAGAATCCATATACCATAATAAATATGTTTTTTGTTTTTTTTGGTGTGTCGAAGTATCATTGTATTTGTAGTATTGGTGTAAAACAATTATATGAATCAATTAAATATTTGTCTATACTAAAACTTTGACTTTTTTTTTTCCTAGAAAGAACACCAACAATGAAATGACTCATGGGATGGACACTATGATTCTTTCAAGAACTGGATATTAAACACTACCTAAAATAATACATCATAAATGTGAATTTCTTTTTTTCAACATGCAACACAAATGGGAAATTTGGGAATTTTGCGTCGTATGCTGAACCTGTAACAACCTGCCATTTTTGAGCCATTTTTATTCCTTTTGATGTGATTTTGTCTTTTCCTTTTTCAAAGACGCACCATCACTAAAAAACCCAATGCGTCCTCGAAGCGTGCATGTGTGGCGAAATGGGCCGGTGTGCGTGTAGCTAGCCATAAATTCATTACCATGGCCCAGACGAGTTTACTGCAGGGAAAGCGCTTCTACTGCCGAGAGTGGGTTTTCCACAAGATCCAGCACTGCCTCCAGGAGAAAACTGGCACTTCCTGTGGATCAGGAAGGGACGGTCCGGGCATCTCAGGGGGTGGAGCTTCTTCAGGTCCAGGGAAATCAGGATCATGGGGTGTATTGCTGGTTGGAGGACCAGGAAGCGGCAAAACGGCACTTTGCACGGAGTTGCTGTGGCCAAGCTCGCAGCACGGCAATCATCGCGGTTTAAGCCAATTCTGCCTAGCGTTTCATTTCTGCCGCGCCGACGATTTGGACACGGTGTGCGTGAGTGGGTTTATACGGGGTCTCATCACACAGATCTGCAGAAGTGGTCTTGTCCCGCAATACGAGGAAAAAATCCGTGACCCTGCCATTCAGAACGCGCTAAAGCCTGGAGAGTGTGAGAGGAATCCGAGTGAGGTGTTTAAAAGGTCAGTAACATATCACGCAAATGCTGTGATTATTCAGAAAATAAGAACAACAAGAAAAAACAATGCACAAACACGTATTGAATGAAATTCAAAACACACGTTAAAGTTTTGACACCTTTTAGGTTGACAGGTAGTTCAATCTCTGGCTTTAAGCAGAGAATCAGGTATGTTTTTCTAATCAGTCGAAAACCCGCCTACTTTTCATAGAACTTTAGACTGACAGTAAACTTGACCAAACACATTCTTTTTGCCTTGAACGTTTTTTTTTTTTTTTCCCATGCAAGTTTGCTTATCCACTTCAAACAGCTTCGAACCGATCTCTTAAAGGTTGAATTTTAGGGATATGATGATCTAAAAGAGTACGTTGTTAATGATACTGAAGCTGGTGGCCAGAAAAGTATCTAACGCATGAGACTAACAGTGGTCTAATAACATACCAACACGTGGCTCTCAAGCAATATATCTCACAACTCACAAGCAATACCCAAAACATTGGAGTTTGAATTAGAATTCATGCTAACAGAATCACAAAGGAGAATTGCTAATTAAATGATTGCTATATCACGGTCTGTTTATTAGCTAGCAATAATAGCATTTTTAATTTTAATCAAGAACTTTTTTTAATTAGCTCTTGTATTCTTGAGATAAAATAATAGCATACATGTTTTAATTTCGCTTAGTTAGTTAAAGGCTAACAGTTACATGTGGCGTTAGAGTTACAGTACCTCAGTACCTTATAAATCAAAGCACTCAAGACTAACAGGGCTCAGAGATGCTTATGATGTGCAGCCACATGTTAACGACATTATACATTATGATACACTTTATTTTATTACACAGTAAACTCCTACTTTGTATGTGTGAGCTAGCAACAAAGCTAAATATATACATATATTACTGATCTTAGTTGGATTGTGCCAGCTGACTGGTCTGCACTATTTAAGCAGACACACGCACACACACACATAGACACACACACAAAAAGAGCTCGCATGACTTGTTTTGGAGCACTGGGTCAGCTGGAGTACCTCGGATTGGAATGTGCTACAGAAAGCACACACACGCCCCTTTGTCCGAGCATCTGGTGTCACTTAACGCACACACACTTACACAGGAGGGGATAGTAGAGTAAATGGTCAACAGAGTTATTGATTTATCAGGCGCTTTGCCAAAATATAGTCAAATGTCTAAAAGTGAAGACTCCAACTCTTTAGGTATCCAGTTTGAATGGGAGACATGCAAGACAAGTGTTATGTTTGAACTAGATAACTGGTTTGCACTCATAGTTGGGTTTTATAATGTTATATCACATAACCTTGTTGAATTCTTGAATTGTATTGGTCAGAAGTTGTGTTTTGATTTTTTTTCAGTGTTGTATTTATTCTAAAGAAGTGACATTCTAAGTAGAAACTTTCTTCTTAAGGTAAAATACTCGCTTTAGTGTTTAAAGTAGCACTTGTATTTCTGAGGAAAATTCCTATAGTGAGTGTTTTAAGTAGCACCCTAAAATACTAGCATAGATGTTTTAATTAGCACTTGTATTTCTAAGGTAAAATACTAGCATATGTGTTTTAATTAGCACTTTCCTGAGGTAAAATCCTAGTGCGTGTTGTAAGTAACACTTGTATTTCTGAGGAAAAGTCTTAGAAAATGTGTTTTAAGTAGCACTTGTATTTCTGAGGACAAAATTGTTGGTACCCTTCGGTCAATGAAAGAAAAACTCACAATGGTCACATAAATAACTTTAATCTGACAAAAGTAATAATTTTTAAAAATTCTATGAATGTTAACCAATGAAAGTCAGACATTGCTTTTCAACCATGCTTCAACGGAATTACTTAAAAAAATAAACTCATGGAACAGGCCTGGACAAAAATGATACCTAGGTACCCCTAGAAAATACTGAAAATAATGTGACCAAAGGGACATGTTAATTCAAGGTGTGTCCACTAATTAGCATCACAGATGTCTACAATCTTGTAATCAGTCAGTGGGCCTATATATAGGGCTCCAGGTAGTCACTGTGTTGTTTGGTGACATGGTATGTACCACACTCAACATGGACCAGAGGAAGCGAAGGAAAGAGTTGTCACAGGAGATTCGAAAGAAAATTATAGACAAGCATGTTAAAGGTAAAGGCTATAAGACCATTTCCAAGCAGCTAGATGTTCCTGTGACTACAGTTGCACATATTATTCAGAAATGTAAGATACATGGGACTGTAGCCAACCTCCCTGGACGTGGCCGCAGGAGGAAAATTGATGACAAATCAAAGAGACGGATAATCCGAATGGTAACAAAAGAGCCCAGAAAGACTTCTAAAGAGATCCAAGGTGAACTTCATGCTCAAGGAACATCAGTGTCAGATTGCACCATCCGTCGTTGTTTGAGCCAAAGTGGACTACATGGGAGACGACACCATTGTTGAAAACAAATCATAAAAAAGCCAGACTGGAATATGCCAAACTACATGTTGACAAGCTACAAAGCTTCTGGGAGAATGTCCTATTTATAGATGAGACAAAAATGGAACTTTTTGCCAAGGCACATCAGCTCTATGTTCACAGACGGAAAAATTAAGCATATCAAGAAAAGAACACTGTCCCTACTGTGAAACATGGGGGAGGCTCTGTTATGTTCTGGGGCTGCTTTGCTGCATCTGGCACAGGGTGTCTTGAATCTGTGCAGGGTACAATGAAATCTCAAGACTATCAAGGGATTCTAGAGAGAAATGTGCTGGCCAGTGTCAGAAAGCTGGGTCTCAGTCGCAGGTCATGGGTCTTGCAACAGGACAATGACCCAAAACACAGCAAAAAACACCCAAGAATGGCTAAGAGGAAAACATTGGACTATTCTAAAGTGGCCTTCTATGAGCCCTGACCTCAATCCTATTGAGCGTCTTTGGAAGGAGCTGAAACATGCTGTCTGGAAAAGGCACCCTTCAAACCGGAAACAACTGGAGCAGCTTGCTCATGAGGAGTGGGCCAAAATACCTGCAGAGAGGTGCAGAAGTCTCACTGACATTTACAGGAATCGTTTGATTGCAGTGATTGCCTCAAAAGGTTGTGCAACAAACTATTAAGTTAGGGGTACCATCATTTTTGTCCAGGCCTGTTCCATGAGTTCTTTTTTTTTTATAATTCCGTTGAAGCATGGTTGAAAAGCAATGTCTGACTTTCATTGGTTAACATTCATAGAATTCTTATTTATTATTACTTATGTCAGATTAAAGTTATTTCTTGTGACCATTGTGAGTTTTTCTTTCATTGACCGAAGGGTACCAACAATTTTGTCCACGTGTGTATGTTAGTGAAAGTCCTTTTTTTTAAATCAGGATTTGTATTCCTGAGATAAAATCCTTGTTTTGAGTAGAATTTATATCCTTGAGGTAAAATCTTAGCTTAACTGTACTAAATGGCACTTGTATTTCTGAGGTAATATATTAGTATAAGTTTATTTAAAAAATTTTTTACAATTAGCACTTGCATTCTTGTGATAAAATCCTAACCTGCGTGGTTTAAGGAGCACCTCAATTTCCAGAGGTAATAATCCTACAGTACGTGTTTTAAGTAGCACATGTATTCCTGAGGTAAAATCCTAGTGTAAGTGTTGTAAGTAACACTTGTATAGTACAGTTACCAGAGTTAAAAAGCCCAAGAATATGTCTTCTGTAAAGCGCTGTGTTTCTGAGGTAATATGATAGTGAGTTCTTTTCCAATTAGCATTTGTATTCCTGAGATAAAATCCTAGCAAATGTGTTTTACTAGCACCTCTATTCATGAGGTAAAATCTTAGCTTAAGTGTTTTAAGTAGCACTTGTATTTCTGAGGTAAAATTCTAGCATATGTGTTTTACTAGCACCTCTATTCATGAGGTAAAATCTTAGCTTAAGTGTTTTAAGTAGCACTTGTATTCCTGAGATAAAATCCTAGCAAATGTGTTTTACTAGCACCTCTATTCATGAGGTAAAATCTTAGCTCAAGTGTTTTAAGTAGCACTTGTATTTCTGAGGTACAATTCTAGCATATGTGTTTTAGGCAATTCTTGTATTCATTGTGTAAAATCCTAGCGTAAGTGTACTCTAAGTAGCACTAGTAGTTCTGAGGTAATATATTAGTGTCATTTTTTAAATTAGCTCTTGTATTCTTGAGATAAAATAATAGCATACATGTTTTAATTGGCAAATATATTTGTGAGGTATGATCCTAGAGTAAGTGTTTTAGGTAGCAATTGTATTTCTGTGGAAATATGTAGGTCAAAGTGTTTTTCAATTAGCACTTGTATTCCTTAGATAAAATCCTAGCTTAAGTGTTTACAATTAGCATTTGAATTACTAAGGTTAAATCCTACTTTATGTGCAGTTGTTCGTTGTGCTGATGTTCCATCTGAAGTGTCCAAGATGGAGAGAAGAAATATTAAATATTCATGTGCATGAATAATATCAGAAAAATAATGAAAAGATGATGAAGCAGATTTCAGTGTAGATGCTAGGAAGCTAATCTGAAACACACTATACTTTCTAGTTATGAGAAGAGACAGTAGTAAACCAGCACGGTCAGACCACAGCACCCTGATTGGGGATTCCCTCCATGCTGACTTTGCCTTCACTACGTCACTGATGTCTGTTGGAGTGTAACATTAGCCGTCATCGATTGCTAGAAAAGCTGGCTGGAGGAAACGTCTCTGTTACGCCACATAAGCTCAAGTGTGTATTTAGAGCAAGTTTAAAAGCTGATGCTGTTCGTTAGCCTTATGATCATACTTACTAATTGCATACTAATTGTGATAATGATTGGTGCAGACACTAATAACGGTGGATGCTAGAGCAGTTCGTGATTCTGTGTTGTCACAGTTTGTGTGTCTTCCTGACTGTGTGTTCCTGTCTGTGTGTTTCTGTCTGTAGGCGCACTTGCATGTGTCAACACACATATGTGTATTAGTAATTCATGTGTTAAACAGTAGTCATTTCCTCCCTATTAAATCCCCATAAATTAGATCTGACGCCAACTATGTGCTACACAAAGGTCCAAAAGTAACTAATGTCTATTAATGACTTAAATTTTAGTTTTTTTTTTATCAATGTTGAGCAGCAAGCTGATATGTGTGGCAAATCAGATTGTTAAAATGAAAATAGACATACTAATAAATATACAGTTCTGAATAAAATTCCAAATAAATAGCTTAACTAATACATAAAAAATCACAAGATTTTACGTGTATATCTACTGTATATTTTGTTCCTTTCTTGTCATTATTTTAATTTCATTTCATAACAGTGTAACTTTGTAACATTGTAAGTTAGCATAGTAATAAAATATAAAATGCTTCAACAATTTATAACGATTAATAAAATAGGTAGTATAACCTGATAAATCTTTTCATTTTCTTTATTCTCAGTTTCAGTATTTTATTAGTATCTTATGACGGCTGAAGTTAAATGCATTCTTGGTCAGCACTATGAGCTTTCGACCCTACTGTAGTTGGGGTTGTTGGCATTTGGTCTGAGTTGGTATTTTGTGTGTGTGTGTGTGTGTGTGTGTGTGTGTGTGTGTGTGTGTGTGTGTGTGTGTGTGTGTGTGTGTTTTGGTAGACATGCTGTCTGCTTCTCTGTCCTTGAACCAAACAGCTCCTGATAAAACCATCTGCCAGCTGGTACAGTTCATCCCAACATGAGGAGAAGTAAAGAGTTCACTTCGCTCTCTTTAAACCACTGATAAAATCAAATCCTGTCAAAACAATGTATTTCACATTATTTCAGAATATAAGAAAATAAAAAATAGAGTATTTTATAATTACTATAAAACATGTACAGTCATGTGTAAAAGTGAGTGCCCCCCTTTAATTGTATTATATTTTTTATATAAAAACATAAGTAAAAATCATCTGATCATAACTTCTCTTAGTATTAGGCAAATACAACATCAGACGAACGTTTTTCAACTTACCATTATTTATTTAACAAAATTGAAGCCAAAAAGAAAAAAAGATCATGTGGGCGATACTAAGTACCTCCATGATTCACAACCTTGTAGATCTAACTTTAGCAGCAATAACTTGAAGTAATCATTTCCTGTACAGTATGACTTTATCAGTCTCTCACATCGTTTTGGTTCATTCTTTTTTACAACATTGCTTCATTGAGGTTTTTGGGCATTCGCTTATGCACAGCTCTGGTAAGGTTCTGCCACAGCATATCAATTGGATTGAGGTCTGGACTTTGATTAGATCATTCCGCAACCTTGATTCTTTTATTTTTTTAGCTGTTTTGGATTGTTTTAGCTGATGTGGATTTACTGGTTTGCTTCAGAAACCCAATACCAATCGTCACCCATGCACCAATGAGCTTGACCGTGGGTTTAAGGTGTTTATGCTGAAATGCTGTTTGGTTTCTCCAAACATGGTGCTGGGCATTAACGCCAAACAACTTCACTCTTGTCTCTTCTCTCCGCAAGACGTTGTTCCAGAAGCCTTGTAGTTTACTCAGATGCAGTATTGTGAATCTCAGTTGTGCTTCCATGTTCTTTTTAGACAGAACGGCCAACCCTCCTGCCAACCCTTCCAAGCAAACCATACTTGTTCTTCTAATTGTGTTGTCATGGACTCATTGTCATCATTGTCTATACCACTTTATCCTGTATTTAGGGTCACGGGGGGCCTGGAGCCTATCTCAGGAGGCTTAGGGCATGAGGCATTGTATACCTTGTACAGGGTGCCAATCCATCTCAAGGCATGTCATGGACTCTTTAACATTTAGCATGCTCAGTGAGGCTTGTTGGGTCTAAGAAGTAGCTCTTGGTTTTTTTTTATATTTCTCTGAGCATTGCACGGTCTGAGCTTGGAGTGAATGTGCTGGCATGTCCTCTCCTGGGAAGATTGAAGGGAAGGCAACATATTGAATGCTTTGCATTGAACTCCAAATTGTTTGGAAATGGTTTTATAACAATTTCCATATTGATGTGTAGCAACAATTACTTCTTTAAGACCTATGTTTATGTCTTTCTCTCTTGGCATTCTGTTAACACACACCTGAATGTTCCAGACAAGCAAACTGGCAAAACGTCTGCTTTTATAGACGCCTGCAGACTTGCTGATGATCAGTTAATAAAGAGCTGATGATTAAGAGCACCTGGCTGCAATTTACCCTCTTAAATCCTATGGAAGCAGTAACGGGGTACTAGTATTGCCCGCATGTTTTTTAATTTTTTTCTGTTTCGCTACACTTTTGTTAAATAAATAATGGCATGGTGAAAAGGTTGTATATGCCTAATACTAGGGCCTGCTACAATCAGATGGTTTTTGTTACGTTTTTACACAAAAAAACATATTTAATTAAATTATTATTTAAATAAGTGTAAGAGTTTAAAAAAAAGTGAAAATAAAAGAGAGGCATTAGCGTTTACACATGACTGTACTGTTGACTAATTAGCTACGTGTTTATTATATTAGAAGACACAGATTTATGCAATTACAAAAATTTACTCATGATATACTGTAATCTACAGGGTAACTAACAAACTGCAAGCAAAATAATATTTGTTAAAATAATCCCACTAACTGCAGTGAAATAATTTCAACAATCTATTCATTTAAAGTATAAAAAATATATAAAAGAAAAAAATTCAATCATTTTCTTTTTTTCCCCGATTTTCTCTCTAATTTGGTCGTGAAAAATTCAGTCATTATACAGTATGCCCTGTTAGTGCTTATGTCATAATTATGTCCCAGCTGGAGGCAAACACAAACCACCTCATGTTACATCACCTACTTAAAATGTCATCTTGCTATTTTGTTCGGTGCCAGTGTTGAGGAAGTTATGGCTTAAAGTTTTATTGCATACCAGCTGTTACTGTCGGGGGAAAAAATCAAAAACAACTCTAGTGATAAGACAAAAGTGCTTTTGTTTGTAGCACATAATTCATATTGAGTAAGGTCTAATAAATTATTGTGTGTATGGATATGTCGTAAAGGTTTGTCAGGTCTACCTAACATGAAACCTGGATGATGACAATATATGATTTTGCTCTTGTAAGTATATTTGAATGACAATGTGTATTTTAATACCGTTGCTCCACTACTTCACTTTCTGATGAGTCATGAAAACAATAGGTTTGCACCTCAATTTACAGAATTATTTAGATAACACACTCAGTAGCAAGCAAGAACAATTTGGCTAAAACCTGAGGATGTATAAATCAGATGCCTACAAGATTTAAATAAGAGATAGGGATATTGTTTCCATTATGTAGCGTGATTCGTTTGTGTGACAATAAATGTATCTCCACACTGAATCCACAATATTTTTTTTAGATAAAATTTTCATCATTTGCTCACATTTGATGTAGCAAAACGCTGCAGTTCCTTTATAATCATCCAGTTGGGGCACTCTATTCACACGTCAAGCAGCGCAGCAAGTTTGTTTAGAACTTTAACAAAATAGGACAAAATTGTGGCTATTGAATGGAGATATTTGTAAAATCATGGTATTTACAAAAATGCAATTCAGGTTGAATTGGCACCTAAATATTGTGATAATATCATATCGCCTGGTCATTGTTGAGTCCCATCCTTATTGGAACTGCGTAATTTAATCTGTCTTTTGTTGCATGGCGCGAATAGCGAAAAATGGAAAGAGCGGATAGCGCTGTCCTCTGAGTGTGTTACGCCGCCCCTAACGGTGCGTGAGCGAGCAGTTCGAAAAGATGCGGTCGGCTGGCGTCACATGGTTCAGAGGAAACGCATGATAGTCTATGGCCTTTCCGACTGAGTGGTAATAGTAGCCTTAATGTGGGAGCCCCCCCCCCCCTAGTGATGGGGAGGAATTGGACACGACTAAATTAGGGAGAAAATTTTGGGGAAGATCCCCCCACCACCACCACCAAAAAAAAAAAAAAATCCCAGTTTCAGTATGCAATTTTTGTGCAATATTACTGAAGGATATATTTCTGATAGATATGTGAACCAGCTTCAGTTGCTCAGTGGTTATGCAATGTTCTGGTTTGAATGTGGAAATGGGGGGTTGGAAGGAGGTACAATAATGTAGATTATTATACAGATATAATGCAGGTGTTCGACAGCATAAAGGCCTTAAGAATCTTCCCATCTATCTTGCCAAGTCGGTCAGTTAGTAAAGTGATTATGAGCATAGCTGTGAGATTGTGAGTGCGTTTTGTACCTAGTTTGCTGCTTTATGCGAGCTTTCCTTGTAAGTGGTTTTCTACCAAACACAGAATGAACCACTTAAAAGTGCTTCAGTGGACTCTGATGGTCCTGGTGCCTCTGAGGTCTGATTCCCTGTTCTGTCTCTTCTGTCTGTGACTCACGGGGTCAAGACCTGTCAATTACTTTTATTAAATGAAGCAGCAGGTGAGTCATGGTGTGCATTCGATTGGAGAAAGTCCAGAACTGGAATTTGGAGATGCAGAATCTGAGATAGTACTGACAACAGTTTTGAGAACTGTTTATGTCTGGTTCAGGTTCTGGAAGAGGTACTGTGAGTTTATTTACAAAATATTTCCTCTTTTTCTTGATGGAGATGTATTGCAAAAGATGAACCTCCTCAAAAAAAAAAAAAAAAAGGAGTGACCCTGTCAGCTTTGGCAGCTCCATGTGTAAGGGCTGCACCTGTCTCGACAGCAGAGTTATAGTTCAAGTCCTGGCTTTGGTGCGATAGGTTTTCTGTGGAAGCTGTGTGTTTGTAACTTGGTCTTTGCTCTCTCGCTCACTCTGTAGCTGGAGGTGTAAAAGGAAAGGTTGCTTTTGCCGGATTAAGGGTCTCTACCTGTCTCTGTATATTTGGACTCGCGTGGGACTGTAAATTCTTCCAGAGTGAAAGAGAGAGCAAGTGAGTCCGGTCTGCCTCACTCGCGACTAAAAGTTGCGGTGAAAGCCGGGTTTAATAAAAAAAAAAAAAAATATGCTGTGTAAAAACACATGCGCATTATATATAAGGACTGGGAAGCAACCGGTATGATATTATCACGATACCTCAGTGCCAATTCCATTTGTATTGCGATTCTGTAAATATCAGGCTACGATATTAATATATTATTAGTATTTTTTAATTCCGAACAAACTTGTGTGTGTATATACATTTAAAAAATAATATATATATGTTTGTATTTGAGGTGGTGAAATAACAGCGGTAATCTCAAAGCCACCTTGCCACCGTATATACAGTATATAAAATTCCGATCTATTTATATTGCATATAAGATGTAGTATAACCTTTTCAGCATAGTGACTTCACCTCCACTCAAATCAGAATTTTTTTTTCCAACACTACTTTCACAGGACGCAACTCAGTGAGGTAACATAGGGCGGTTTCACATTAGACCCCAAAGTCTGGCTCGTATTGATCAGTGAATCTATTGTGCTTAATGTAAAAAAACGGCCTTAACTGTAAAAAATTAACCCTTGCTCAAGAGACTCCTGAATTTAGCACGCAGGTTCCTTCAATAGCAGGACAATCAGAGTCTACACACCGCTCAGCTAACTCAGAATTCCAGAAACTGAACTTGTAAAACGCGACAGCCTAGGGTCGTAGGTCCTTAGTTGCATAAAATAATTCATAAACCCAGGCTGCGAGCATCTTCAAAGTCCAACGCGTAAGGTTTAAAGGTTTTATTTGAGTTTTCTGCATGTCCGCTCAGAAGTGAAGGAACAAATAAGCGCAAGTTCAAAGTCTCAGACGTGTTTTTAAAACGGCGGCAGGCTTTTGTTATGGTTCCCCTGTGTGCTGTCTCAAAATGTTTAGTCTGCTGGGTTAATGTTTGGCTTCATTGAATTGAACGCTGTTTCACGTTCATTCTCTCACTGCCTCTTTACACACACACTGCGGAGATAAAGGTTTTGTTTCAGCGACGTGACTGAATATTACTAATTACCCGGGTTTCACTGTTAATACTTGGAGAAGAGCTTTTCTAAGCATCTCTGCAGCAAATGCAATTCAGCAATTTGTTTCTGTCCAAATACGGCACTCATCATGGTCGACTTCCTTCAGCGGACAAGGATCTTCATCAGTCTGAACAAAGTCGTCCTGATCACTGGTTCCAACCGAGCTGTTTATTTTTGTACCCTATACTCTTTCGTCAGTCTCTGTTTTTGTATGTAAGAATTTTGTGCGCTTTATTGTTATAGCGCCTCCTTCAGCAGGCGAATACCTTTTGCGAATACCTTCTCAACAGAGATGAGAAGATGGGAGATCATGGGGCGATAATGTTTCTCATGTTATATCAAGACACAGTTGAATTCTTAATCCTGATCCTTTAGAACATGTCGATTTATTTCCTAGACATTCTGATTTTTTCTTATGGTGCAGGTTAAGCTTTAGGAACAGTCAGTACAGACCAAAAGGTTGGACACACCTTCTCATTCAAAGAGTTTTCTTTATTGTGTTCTTTATTGTGTTCTTTAGCCCAAACAAGTCTCTTGTGCTTGTTGCCTGTCCTTAGCAGTGGTTTCCTAGCAGATATTCTACCATGAAGGCCTGATTCACACAGTCTCCTCTTAACAGTTGTTCTAGAGATGTGTCTGCTGCTAGAACTCTGTGTGGCATTGACCTGCTCTCTGATCTGAGCTGCTGTTAACCTGCGATTTCTGAGGCTGGTGACTCGGATGAACTTATCCTCCGCAGCAGAGGTGACTCTCGGTCTTCCTTTCCTGGGGCGGTCCGCATGTGAGCCGGTTTCTTTGTAGCGCTTGATGGTTTTTGTGACTGCACTTGGGGACACTTTCAAAGTTTTCCCAATTTTTCGGACTGACTGACCTTCATTTCTTAAAGTAATGATGGCCACTCGTTTTTTTCTTCACTTAGCTGCTTTTTTCTTGCCATAATACAAATTCAACCTCTTTGAATGAGAAGGTGTGTCCAAACTTTTGGTCTGTGCTGTAGATATGCAAGTACTGCAAAGTTTCAATAAATTCTGTCCAGCGGTCGATTTAAGATGCGCCCACAGATTGACTCGTACACAGTTTCTTGTGAAAACTTGCAGTTTCTAATCTGCCACATAACATCTCATAACGTCACCTCTACCCAACAGTTTGATTTCATTGATGGCACAGATTTTGTACAGCCAGTTTCGCGAAATCTTTCTGGAACGACATCTAGACAGAAATTTTTCTGAGACTGGTTTCGGGTCTTCCAATGTATGAAACGATATAAAGATATTATTGAAAGAGCGAGTTCTGAGCAATATACAGTACAGACCAAACCTTTCCTTTATTTATATAGATTAATGCACTGTATAATGCACTGCAGGTATAGGTGATATGCCACATAAAGTCACATCAAATTATTGAAGTGTCAAATTGTTGGCCTGCATCAAGCAAAGAAAAAACTAATGATGCTTGAAATGACTGAACTGGGTTAAGAACTGTCCAACACCTCATTACAACCTGGAAGGATAGCGGCAAACTGTCAACCCTGTGGGGGGGAAAAAAACCGTGGATGGAAAAAAAAAATCATGAATGGAGATCATTTTAACACTTGGTGATGTTGTTTTGTTAAAAACAATGCACTGTTAATAGTGAAAGTAAGACACTTTCCATACACACAGTGTGGGACTAAACAGCAGTGTTTCCATAAGAAAACCACTTGTTAGTTCAATTCAATTAAATGAATCAGAATGGTCAGATAGTCCCTGATGAGCAAGCCGAGGGCGACAGTGGCAAAGAAAAACACTCTGTGATGGCAGTAGGAAGGAACCTTGAGAGAAGGAACCGGACTCAGCAGGGAACCCATCCTCATTTGAGTGAAGCAGAAAGCAGGAATTGATCTGCATTCATACTGTGTGTTGGGTGTCATGGAGTGCAGTATGACAGTTGATGTTAATTGATGTTAATATCGAGTCCAGGTAGTTATTGGAACTGTCCTAGTCCTGAACTATCGCGCGGCTGAAGCCAAGTCAAGTCCTCAGAGAAACAAGTGAAGTTTTAGTGTTAGTGAGTTAATAAGAAAGAAACAAGTATCAGGTTGGTAGGAAGCATAAAGATTGGGCTTTGCAGGAATGGATTAGTCCAGATCAGACCCTATTTCAGAGCGTTGTGCATCAGGGTAAGAAGGACATAGTGGCCACTGTAGAAGCCACTGGAGGCAGATCAAGAGTTCTTAAGATCAAGAGTTGCTTCAGTTGGCCAGGTCTAGGCTCAGCAACATCACGTGGCAGTAAATGAAGACAGCCGATGACCTGAATGTGCTGAATGACCAGGTTATCTCTTTTATATACAGTAGTTTTCCTTCCTCAGTGGTACAAGACGACAGAGTAAGAGTGGTTCTGGGAGCGTGAGGAATCATTTCCACACAGGTTTTCCCACCACATCTTAGTATGTGTGACTTTTTTTTCCCCCCTCAAGCACTGCATTGCCTATTTGACTTGCTTTCTACTTTTCTTACTTACTCATCTTGACATTTATGTTTCTAATTGCTCTTAACATTTAAAAATAAATAAATAAATAAAATGCTAACCCTACAGTTACAGGAGAACCCACAGTAGAAAAGCCTTGAAGTCTGATTGCGCTTTTATTTGACATTTAGTTATTTATTTATTTATTTATTTATTTTTTATATGTGACAAGACGAAGCAGTCGCAGCACAAAGCGCTCTCGGGGTTCAACGTTGTAGACTGTTATCAGGCAACGTCGTGATCATGACAGACTTGTGACGCTTTTATGACGAATGCATTTGATAAATGAATGATGGTACTCGTGGTACGCGGGCATGACTAATGACTCGTCTCGTCCCTGAGCACCGGTGCTGAATTTGTTGTGTAACGTTCTTATACGATGACCTACGTAGGTGGGTGTATAAACCAGTAATCGTGCATGTGTGTGTGTGTATTTCTGTGTGTCGTGTTTGTTTCTGAGCACCACATAGTTGAACGAGATCAACAGTAATCGATGCTTTTGAAGCTTTTTTTTTTTCCCATTGAGTAGGAGGAATGAGAGAGTTAGTGAGCGAGAAAGGGGGCAAGCGTTACGCTGCAGTCTGTTATTTAGCCCTGGTGGTGAGGGAGAGGCTAAAAAGAGAAATGACGATGGAGAGAACGAGAAAGAGAGCGAGAGACATATTCTGTGGCGCTAAGGAGGGTTGAAAGGTTGCAGGGATGTCTCTCTCTCTCTCTCTCTCTCTCTCTCTCTCTCTCTCTCTCTCTCTCTTTGCCGTTCTTTCTTCCTCCTCGTTCTCATCCGCCTTCAACTTGTCTCGCCTCGTCTTTCTCCACCTATCTCCATTGCACTTATTTTATTCACACCGTTGCCGTAGCAGCCGTCAGGTGATAGAACGATAGCGAACGTGCAAACAGAAACAAGTAAACAAGACAGTACCAGCTCCCGTTTTATTTCTGGGTCTCGATCTTGGGGTTGCGTGTGTCTTGGGCGTGTACAGTAGGCTTCTCGGGATTGGTTGTTCTAGTCGGAAGGATTTCCGATATATGTCAGCAAAACTAGGACGGAGCACTATCAACGTCTGCAGTATCCGATGGTCTGCTTATCCGTCTCTTTTCATCCCTCTGAGAATGGAAGGAAAATGAGTTACAGATTACTTCCTGTCCCACATGCAGTGCTGAGTCAGCGCTCGTCTCGCACCCGTCGATATGTCCAAGGACAGGAAGATTGAGCGAGAGAAAAAGAGCGAGGTCTAAGCTACTTGTTTGTCCACCTTAGAACCGAATTCTAGGACGTACGCGGAATACGACATTATGAGACATGCTGCTGTCCGGGAATAATAATCGACGGGGTGGTGTGATAAACCTCACGCGGTTTACCCTAAAGTTAATCACTTTCCAAAAACAGAACGTGTCCCGAAAAACTAAACAGTAGAGTTTTATCTCGGATTGTTCAATAGCACTGACACTCAGCAGGCAGGAGAGGAACCAGGTTTATGGTCCAGAGCCGCGGTGCATTCCCGTACATTTACAGCATTGAAGAGTTTAATTTTATGCAACAGAAGAGACATGTTCTTGTGTAATTAAGTAGAGACGGGCGAAAACCAAACACTGGAACGGATACACCGGCGATGTCCTCAAAAGCTTTTGGTCGTTTGCTGGATTCATATCAAATTTGAATACAGACACATTATTTTCACGGGCTAAGAAATACAATTTCTGAAAAACCAGTTCTGTCTAGTTATGGTTTTTTTCCCAGCTACATACTTTTCATACGCACTTCCTGGTTTAATAAAAAATACGTCAGTATTAGGGCTGCACAATTTGATAAAAAACATTGTTAAATACTTAATTAATATTCAATATAGCTAAGAGTTCCCTAAAACTAATTATTAAATACTCTGTGAAAATAGTGTTGGTGTAGCTCAACATAGATAGATAGATAGACTGACTGGATTTTCATGTTTATGCTACAATTCAGTGAAAATTCCCATGAGTGTGTAATCATTAGATGAAATGCTAACACGCTAATCTGTACTAAATACTGTCTGGTTCTGACTTAATATCTCTCTCTCTCTCTCTCTCTCTCTCTCTCTCTCTCGCTCTCAGCTGTGTGCTGCTGCCACTTCTGAGCTGCACTCCTCCTTCACAGGCGCTGTTTTTGCTCGTCGACTCCATAGACGAGGGGATGAAAGTGGGCGGGGCAGAAACGAGCTCCGGCCCCTTGAGCCCGCGCAGCATCGGCGAGCTTCTCTCCTCCCACCATGAACTCCTCCCACCATGGCTCCTCCTCATCTGCTCCGCCCGCCGCCAGAACAAAAACATCACCAAGCTGTTTACGGGTAAGCTGTTAATAACTATGTTGTCCGGTGCCTACATGTCGAAATAATAACAGACAGGCAAAGAGCTCAGGCATAAAAGCCACACTTACTTAGCTAGGACTGAAATGTCCCAAAGGCCACGCCTCCTTCATTGGGACTGATAGGCACAAACGGCACGCCTCCTTCATTGGGACTGGCAGGCACAAAGGCCACGCCTCCTTCATTGGGACTGAAAGGCACAAAGGCCACGTCTCCTTCATTGGGACTGGCAGGCGCAAAGGCCACGCCTCCTTCATTGGGACTGATAGGCACAAAGGCCACGCCTCCTTCATTGGGACTGATGAGCACAAAGGCCATGCCTCCTTTGGGATTGATGGGCACAAAGGCCACGCCTCCTTCATTGGGACTGATAGGCACAAAGGCCACGCCTCCTTTGGGATTGATAGGCACAAAGGCCACACCTCCTTCATTGGGACTGATAGGCACAAAGGCCACGCCTCCTTCATTTGGACTGGCAGGCACAAAGACCACGCCTCCTTCATTGGGACTGATAAGCACAAAGGCCACGCCTCCTTTGAGATTGATAGGCACAAAGGCCACGCCTCCTTTGAGATTGATAGGCACAAAGGCCACGCCTCCTTCATTGGGACTGATAGGCACAAAGGCCACGCCTCCTTCATTGGGACTGATAGGCACAAAGGCCACGCCTCCTTTGGGACTGATAGGCACAAAGGCCACGCCTCCTTCATTGGGACTGATAGGCACAAAGGCCACGCCTCCTTCATTGTGATCACTCCTTTTGCCTAGTTACGTGGTTGGTGTTCATGGGTTTTCTTTTTGTTTAAAGTGTGTGTGTGTGTGTTTGTGTGTGTGTGTGTGTGTGTGTGTGTGTGTGTTAATTGGGTTGTTTTTTTATCTGCTTCCATATTAGTCCTTATTTTTCACACACACACAACACGATTAATGAGTTGATTATAGACTACAATTGGAGAAGAAAAAAAGGTTAAACTGGCCTGAAAGTGTGTGAGTGTGAGTGTGTGTGTGTGTCAGGGTTTGGCTTAGCTGTAATTTATTTGGTTGTCAGGCATATGGAATTTGTGAGTGTGTGTGTATGTGTGTGTGTTGTAATTAATGTGGTTGTCAAAGAAGTATGTGTCCATGCATACATAGTGCTGTGTGTGTGTGTGTGTGTGTGTGTGTGTGTGTGTGTGTGTGTGTGTGTGTGTGTGTGTGGTTTAAATAGCATGTACAATAATATATCTGGTTGAAATCATTCAGTTTTGTGTGCGTGTGTGTGTGTCTGTGTGTGTGTCTGTGTGTTAGGTCTTAGAGATTTTCTCAGAGGGATTTCTATGCCTTTATCCCTGCTCGATCTGTCTCCCTGTCTTGCTGTATCTCTGTCTCTTCTTCTCCTTGTTATCAGTCCAAGACAAGTAAGAAGCTCAAATACACTATGGTCTGTTACATATGTGTGTGTGTGTGTGTGTGTGTGTGTGTGTGTGTGTGTGTGTGTGTGTGTGTGTGTGCGTGTGTGTGTGTGTGTCCGCTTGCGTGTGTGCGCTTAACTGAAAACTTGTTTCACCATACTCACCTGAATCATGAACCATGTCCAATTATACATTCTGTGTGTGTGTGTGTGTGTGTGTGTGTGTGTGTTTGAAGATGTTACTCAAGTCTGATTCCCCTGCAGCAATTAGCGTTTACGAGAACACTGCAGCCCACAGCTTAGACACTTCATATGTAATTGCAGTGTCTGTTCACACACCATAAGAGAGTGTGTGTGTGTGCGCGCGCGTGTGTGTATGGGGGGTTTATTTGGGGCAGATGGGCCATGGAGAGGGGGAGTGCATGAATATCTAAGTGTGTGGATGTGTTTTTGTGTATAGTACTATAAGTCTGTTTAAACAATCATTTGTGTTTGTGTGTGTGTGTGTGTGTGTGTGTGTGTGTGTGTGTGTGTGTGTGTGTGTGTGTGTGTGTGTGTGTGTGCGTGTGTGTGTGCAGCACACTGTGCTGTTCATCCTTCTTCTCTTATTACTCGATCACATACCTAATTCACATATTCGTGCATATTTATTTTTGTCTTTATTTACGCAGTTACATATTACTGTGTTTATTTACTCCGACTCGTTTACTTTCCTCTTTATTACTTAGTTGTTTATTTACTTCAATAAAACTTTTCCATGTATCATTTCTCCTTCCATGTATCCACCCATTTGTTTATCTGTTTATCATTGTCCATCCTTTTCATTTACCCATCAACCCATCCATCTATTCTGTCCATTTGTCCTGCACATCTATCCATTTATTTGTTATTGATTCATCCATCTATTTTTATTTACCCATCCATCATATTTACTTTGCCTTTCCCCCATCTTTTTCTCTTTTTCTGTCTTTTTCCTTATCTGACCTTTCCCTCCATCTGTCCTGCTCTATTATTTATTAAATTTTTCAATTCCTCAGTCTCCCTTTTTCTTCTCATTGTCTCATTGTCTTCTTCTTTTTCTTCTATAACGCTATCCCTCTATCACTGTATCACTTTCCTTCACTGTACTTTTTTCTTTCTTTGTGTATCTTACTCTTTCTTGTAACAGTTTAAAGTTTTTAAAAAAGTTTAAAACTTACTCTTTTAAGTTCGACAAGACTTGCATATACTTTTCATCCTTTTTTCTTCTTTGGATCTTGTGTGTGTGTGTGTGTGTGTGTGTGTGTTGCAGGTGTTAGCTGATAGGTGGTTTTACAACCCTCATATCCCATCATGCACTTGTACCCTGTAATGGATCTGTGATGACAGATGTCATCCATTTTATGTGTGTGTGTGTGTGTGTGTGTGTGTGTGTGTGTGTGTGTGTGTGTGTGTGTGTGTGTGTGTGTGATGGTGCACTTGGCTATGTGCACGTCTACATGGATTTGTGTGTAAGACTAATGCTCAAATACTGTAATTTAAAATGAGTCGCCTAATGACCAGGTAAATGACAGGGGTGTGTACTGGCGCACACACACACACACACACACACACACAAACACACACACACACACACACACACACACACACACACACACACACTGAAAAAGTTGGTTTCCATTTTAAATGATTTAAATACGAAAAAGTATCCTGACTCTATGTATGATGCGGTTTGGTAGGTAAGTAAGTTAAACATCCCCGTCTTAATCCACACCATCTATTAAAGGTATCTCAATACCAGTTAACTGTTACAAAGAAAAAGTCCTCACAGTTTCTAAGATACGGAAGTATGTTAAATTTGCCACGGGTATATATTCCCGTTCGTTCTCTAACATGTTGTTTCCATGGCAACAACTTACAGGGACAGGGACTTACTGTATATGGGGAAAGTTTTTGACTAAAAGTATTATTTAAACCAGAAACGTCTTTGGGCTACAAATTATCCCTGCCAAGCCACCAGGGCTTCTGTGAAAGGTTTATAAAACTCTAGGGGTTTAGGACGTCTTCACAAAAAAAAAAAAGAAAAAGAAAAGACAATGCTACCTCTGCATTCGATTTTAATCCGTTCCAGTGGCGAGGTCTTCAATCGGAATTTCGTATTGCGAAACGCATTTTCTCATAGGGAATGATGTAAATGCTGATAATTTGTTCCAGCCTCCCAAAAATATTACCAATAGTACCAATTTCCAACACTATAATCATATTTTTTTTGCATATAAATCAATCAAAACATTTAGAAAATGAAGTCAAATATAAAATAAATAGACATTAAATCTCACTTAACCTTAATTTTTGATTTCTCTAGGCACCGGATGATTTTAAAAACGATACTGAAAGTGGCTAGCTTTTTTTCTTTTCTTTGCATTCTTGGATCCCATGGTGCCATGTCTTCACCAAATCTTGCACAAAATGTTTAAAAAAAAAAAAAAAAAACTTGCTTTGCTTGGCTAGATTTGTAAAATTTGCTAAATTTTTGTTGTTAAGGCAAAAAATCTTTGCCCCTCTTTGGCTTAGTGAGTAGCACTGCTGCCTTGAACGTCTAGGTTTGGGGATTCGAATCGCGTCTCCAGTCTGCGTTCGTGGGTTTGCGTGGTCTCTCCGTGCTTGCTGGGTTTCCTCTGGGTACTCTGGTTTCCTCCCACTTATCTATTGAGATTTATGATTACTGATTTTCCCCTATTGTGACCTCGTATAAGCACAGCCTCTCCTCCGGCTTGTTGCTCAGTTCTGTTGTTCTCTAGGGGCGGAGCTCAGCGGCAGCTCATTTGCATAGATATTGAAACACCAAGCAACAGTAGGAGGAGGAGTGAGAGGGAATGAGTTTGAGGTGGGCATTTCAGCTTGAGCATAAACAGTCTTTAGGGGAGCTCTGGGATCCGCGTTAAAATGGGACCTTTAAGGACGAACGAATGAATTCCATAATACCATAATAAACGCTGAAACATTTTTGTAGCTGGTATTTTGGGAAATAATGAACTTCCGGGTGGAAACTCCGCTTCATGTCAGGGCACATCACGCTACCTTGTTGTTGAGTCATGTTTGATGCTATATTTATTTGACATGAAGGCAGTATATTTTTCCAGAACCGGCTCTGTGGAGGCAGCTGACCTGAACTATACGGAATGTGTGGGTTTTATGATTTTTCATTTATTTATTTATTTATTTATTTATCCCTACCCAGGGAAATGGCTCAAAATCTAAAAGAAGCTAAAATAAACTCCTAGTCGCTTATATTACAGTATGTACATACAGTACATACTGGGCAAAAGTCTTATTGTGCAAAAGTCTTATTTATACACACAGTTAACCAAAAAAATACACATTCATGCAAAAAACAAACAAAAAAATAAAAACTTGTACCAGTATTAAAATATTTATATATTGATATATATATATATGATAATAAAATTATGACATTATTGATATTATATTAATATAATATACATCATACTATTTTAGTTTTTGGTGTGACGATGCTTTGAGGAATCTTTTGTTGTCCGAGGTAAAATTTGTACGTTTTATAAGGAAATTAGCTACAAAAGTTTATTAAGCACAGTTCTTCTGAGGGCTTTGACTGTTGCGCCTGCTTCTTTTTTGCATGCAAATCACGACAGCTTCCATTTTTTGGCCTAAAAAGTAATAGAAGTAATATAGCATAGAATTTTCATCTTAAGAGCTAAAATTTGCCAGAAATTAGCTTTTTTGCATACTAGGGCCCGAGCCGATCAAAACTTGGAAAGCTAATAGGGGGGAGTTTCCTGTTTTTTTTGTTTTGTTTTTTTTTGCAATTTGTGCAAGATTTAGTGAAGACATAGGAGCATGAGCTCCAGAAAGGAATATAGAGTAGTTTGATGAAATTAGCAGGTATTTTAGATAAGACAGTTTTGGATTTAGGCATACGTGTGTATATACACACACACACATGTATGAGGTGTTGCCTGAGTAATGGTTGCCTGAGAGCCTGTGGTCTCATGTCAGGCATGCCAGCGCCCATCCCTAATAGCAGGTTATCAAATATGCTTTAGTTGTGACTGGCATGGAATAAAAGTGTCTTGGCGTGAGATTAAGGAGACCGCTGTGCCAAGGAGAAGGTGATGTTTTAAGCTACCTCGCACTCTCGCATTAGGTGAATAAATTTGCAGGTGGATGTTAAGCTTCAAGCATATTGCTGGCGCACACATGCACACACTCGGAGCCATGGCTCAACCTGCTATCCAGCCACCGGTTGAATTTGGACGTAAATGGAAACAGCAGAGAACACGATTACTGTATTATCCGCACAAATCCTGCACTCGCGATCGCCGACGATACAGACTGATTTATTTGCTTTGGCAAATCTGAAACTCCATATGGTAGTGCTGATAAAACAGCTTCGACAAGATTTGTTGGACTGAGTTCATTTTTGAGCGCGCGCGCGCGCGCACACACACACGTGTGCACACGCACGCATAAACACGAAGGGCTTTTATTAAAGGGATTAAGTGTTCGAGCCAAGCACAGAACCTGTGGAAAAACAAGCGATTAAGCAAAGTGTTTGTCTCGGACTTCTAAGCAAATCCCACACACAGCCTGGTTTAGGTGAATTAGTATGTGCTGGAGTTTTCTTTCGGCGGGCTCGTTCAAAGAGATTAAGCGTACATGCTGGTTATGGCATGAGACGGAATTTTAAGTGATGCAAGTTCGGTGTGTGAGGGAAAGAAAGAAGGAGGAAAAGAGAAGCAATCGAGCACACTGACCCCGGCCACAGGATCGTCCCAGAGGTGCCAGTATTTATGTTTCAGCCACAGCAATATGTGAGATCCTAATTTAGTGATGCAGCGATGCTGTATTTCTTGCGATTATTTACTATCTCAGGAGAAGTTTTGAAACACAGCGGCGTACGCGTCCACGCTCGTAAAAGCCCCGGAGTCTGACCACTTATTTTCTATCCGTCAAAATGATAGATGGTCTTCAGAACTCTCCAAGAACACTTTTAAAATCCAGTACATGACGAGAGAATTGCGGGCAAAGCAGCCTCCGGGTCGCAAATATTGTTCACACCGGCAGACAACGGGAATTCACCGAAGGGTAAAGGAAAAGAAGTGTAGACAAAGACGTGCGTTTGCTGCTTATTGTAGCGATTTATTATAACATGTTAATTCACACGCCTTAGTCTAGTCAAGTAGGTGGAGAATATTGGTAAAAAATAAAAGTAAGGAGGTTATACTAGTTGATAAGTAACGCTCACACTTGATCTTGTAGTTTTTTCGATTCGATCCACTTGATAAATTAATCAGTTATTTCCTTCAGAATCAATTCAAACTTTTAAAATTTACGTAAATTTACAATCTACAATTGACAAATTCTTTGAAAACGTAGTTTCCATTTTCTGCAAAGTTCTTGCAAAACACCCTTTTTTTTTTTTCTTTTTCTTTTTGGAGCAGTTTCTTGCAATACTGCCACCTACTGTACTGTAGTGTGGAGCAGAATATTGTTAGGAAATAATGATTATTGCTTTGTACTAGGGGTGCTCCGATTGATCGGTCGCCGATCATAATCGGCCGATAATTGCTTTGGGAAGTTTGATCAGCGGTCTCTATAACGGCCAATACAGAAAAGCCGATCAGATGACGCAAAACTCGCGGGACATTTTTTTGCGCGCTGCTAAAATGGCTTCATCGGCCTGCAGTTCTACGTGTTGTGTGAAAAAGACAATACATTAGCCATCTGCAGCCTGTGTAACAAGACAATTCCACGAGGCGGGAAGCACCCAAAGCATTTAAACACCACGAACCTAACCTTGGAGGTTAGTCACGTAAAGGAACCCGAGCAGTTTTCAAAGTCGGCTCGCGCTAAGAGAGCGGGAGAGCTCAGCAACTCGCGCGCCGCCATTCACTCAGCTGTCAGTAATTCCCCTCTCTCACCTACGCGGTTTCGCTCGGTGGCCGTAAGTACGGGTCATCATGATTCACCGCGAGTTTTGGCGCTGTGATTACGTTTCCATCCTCCCGCGCGATAAAATTAAATATTTTATTTTTGTCTGGTGGTCCTCGTGCATGCTTGCGGACCTTGCAGAACTTCCAGCGACTCACGTCCTACTTGTCTGTTATTTTATTTCATTTTATACAGTCTACAGGAAAGTTGTATTTGTCAAGCTCTAAGCTGTTCCCAATTACCAAGTTGACGTGTTGAACATGTTGCTTGCCAATAAATACAGTTGTGAATTCATGATATTCCTCTTCTTGTAATTTCAATGCTTAATTTACATTGTTGTTAGATATAGTTGAATAAATAATGCTACATGATAAGGCTTCGAGTAGACCCTGTAATCGGTGATCGGTATCGGCCGATACAGCTTCTAGTGATCGCAAATCGGTGATCGGCCTCAAACATCCTGATCGGAGCACCCCTACTTTGTACAAGACATGACATTGAAACAATCAACAACACAAACTACACAGTATTCCATTGTGTGTTAAATACTTTCAGTAGTTTTAATAGTTCAAAACCTGTAAAAAGATGTGAGACGAATATACTTTTAGTATAAGTTTAATACTTTACTACTATTGAAACGAACCAAAAAGTGCAATGCGCAAAAATCTAATAGATTTCAAAAAGACATTGACCCAATGAAAAATGTCATTGCAATGTTGTTACAACTTTATTACAGCCTTATTACAACTTTATTACAACGCTTGTTCAACGTTACCATTTCTCCTGTTTAGTTTAAAGACTAAATTAAGACGATACGACCCTACACAAGATTAGCTAGCTGTATTAATAAATGTTAGCGAACTAACCTTAGTGCACTCCGATGCCTCTAAGGAGGCGTTTTTCCATGACAGCGACTTTGCTCTTACTAGGAGACACCTCAGTGACTGTGGTAGGTCCCGCCCCGATGAGATTGATTGACAGCTGGGATAAAGCAAAATGTCTTCATTGCAAGGAAACAAATGCAAGAAAATAGAGAATATGGAATAAATCTAACGTTTTTACAGTGAAAGATGTGTGTTTGTGCAAGAGAGAGAGATGTGTGTGTGTGTGTGTGTGTGTGTGTGTGTGTGTGTGTGTGTGTGTGTGTGTGTGTGTCAGAAATTGCTTTGCAACAGTATTTCTGACAGCATTTGTGGTTATGCGAGCAAATCTGTCCCGTTTCACTGCTCTTGCATCAGCAGGAATGGGAAAAAAAATGAAACATCTTAATACTGTACAGCGATTCTCTCTCTCTCTCTCTCTCTCTCTCTCTCTCTCTCTCTCTCTAATCCCGTCTGTCTTCTTCTCATCACTGTCTCTCGCCATCTATATCTTTTTGCGGTCCTTGTCATCGCCAAAGTCTTTCGCTGTCTCTCGCTCAATCTCTATTTGTCTACCCGTCTCAGTCTTTTTTTCATTTATAAGTCTTTCAATCTTTACTTTTCTACTTATGTCATCTCTCTCTCTCTCTCTCTCTCTCTCTCTTTATTGTTCAAAGCTCAACCCTGATTGCTGTTAACTACAATCAGCTCATTTTCTAAAATCACACTTAAATACTTAGCATTCTCTACTCACTTAAAACGGTTGGTATTTCAAGAATTTAGAATTCTCTAAAATTTCTCATGGCAGTAAACTTGCACTGACACCAGAGACTCCTTCCACGGCCGAGTACGTTACTATAGAAACGCTAAGAGCATCTTCAAATAAGCGCGTTCCTGTTAAAAGCCGTTAAAATCGTAGAAAATAAATTGACGCCTTCCAACCAAGCAGAAACGTGAATCCAACAGCGACGTTGTATTGTCTTCAAATTTCCCTTTTTTTTCTTTCTTTTTTTTTTTTTTTTTTTTGGTTTCAGCCAATCAGGATGCGTTTTCAGTCAAGTCTCATTAGAGCAGGATGACTGGCCAAACTTTCAGGATAAAACAAAAGCAGTTAGTCGACTTGGATTTGGATTCCACGTATCTTTGTGGAAACAGATGCCAGAAACAAGGAGGGAGGAACACAGAGAGCGAGAGAGAGAGAGAGAGAGAGAGAGAGAGAGATAATGTTTCTGTTTTCATTCTGGCTCTGATGGCCTTGAGATGGCTTGTTGAGAAAAACAAGGTCCATTTGGGATGCTGCCGCTTCCAAGTGTGCCCCTGACATCCAAGACTGAGATCCCTTATGGCTGAAACACACACACACACACACACACACACACACCGTCTGTCTATAGTTTGTCATCTGATCAGTGTGAGGGCTGAACAGCGCCTGTGTGTAGCGCAGGATCTCAGGATCCATTTGCCTAAGCAGCAGCAGGTGTGGCTGAACACACAGCTCCATCTCTCATTCCAATCAGCACAGCAGCTGCTAGTAGTGTGTGTGTGCATGTGTATGTGTGCGAGTGTAAAAGAAGCAAGATATAATTTTTCTTAAGGTCAAAGGAAGGTCAACGCCAACAGTGCTGTTCAAATGAGAATAATTTAATTGCTGATTCTAAAAGTTTGTTCAAAATATTGGCGGAGATGATATGAAATATGTTGTTGCATGCATAAGTTTCGTAAGATTGGATATATAAATGTCATAACATTTTGTCAAATAAAGTCTGAAATGTTATGGGATTAAGAACAAAACATGCCCGGCAATCTTCATGGTAAGGAAAGACTTCAGCCCACACATTCACGTCACACGAACGTCTCCGGAGGACGACTACACACACTCGCGCGATCGCAATGTCCAAATATGAACTTTATCATGATTTGTACTTCATCAAGAGCAAAGTGAATTTTACAAGTCAACGGCAAAGTGTCCATCGTTTTGCTGTCCCCTTCAGACGTTTGATATAAAAGCTTTTCAACGCTTCAGCTTTGAATCGCGCGTACAGATGGCCGCCGTGGGCGTCCCCCTTTCAACATCCCCGGTGTGGGCTGCATCTCTACAGAACGGACCACACCACATGTGAGCCGATGAAGTCATGTAAAGCCCGGAGCCAGTCGGGTATAATTACAGCATCGCGCCGTCGGCTCGCTGTGGGTGGCGCTCGATGATTCAGGAGTCCGGTGAGCGTGTTAGGAGGATGAACGTGGTGAGATGAGCGGCGCTTTGTCCTCCTCATGACTCAGACACGGCTTTGTGGAATCATCTGTTCGAGTCCTCAGGTGTGCAGACACAACAGGGCTCTTTCATTCCACACTGTTTCTTATGACGTTCTAGTGCAGCGGTGTGCACATCCGGACTCCACGTTACTGCGTATTTCTGGTTCATCAGGTCATTAACACGCTGTCTGTGAGTGTATTAGAGTCTTTAATCATTTCTCTCCCTTAATTGACTTAATTCCAGTTATGGGACTTAAAGCATTTAGGGAGTGAGGTAGCATTTTTTGCCCATGCCCATCTTCTGCCCATGTTTAATAGGTTTCCTCCACGAACATTCCAAAGAAATGTGGTGTAGGTTGAGTGTCCGTGTCCAAATTGCCCACACTGCAAAACTTGCCCACGGGACAATCTTGTCATTTTGATTCATATACATTGCATAAAAACTTACTTCTTTTTATTGTGTAAAGCTGCTTTGCGACAATGTCAATTGTTAAAAGCGCTATATAAATAAAATTGACTTGACTTGACTTGTATGAGTGGGTATGTGAGTTTGTATGTGCGATGGGTGGGCACTCCATCCAGCCAGGGTTTTACCATTTCTAATGAGCCCCAAGTTCCCTGGGAGAGGCTGCCGGCCCCCTGTGACCACGCGTAGGATGGATTGCAGTACCATGTAGGTCACAGTGATTAGCCAGTAGTTCAGGAATTATAATATGCATTATGGAACTACCATCCGAACTGCTGTTGTGGAAGATTAATCAACATCTCCTGCACAAGAATTCAGCATCACTGTGGTGTTAAAGGAATCGTAATGCTTGGTAGGGTGTTCCCAGCACTGTCGCACCTAACGACACTCATTAGCGCAGCCCTGTGTTATGGAGCGTTTCCTAGTCATGCAGTATAATTTTGTGCCTCGAACACACCCAGTTGAAGCATTCCAAAAGCAAACGTTCTAAATTGAAAGACACAGTAACAGTTGGTTACAGGTGGTCTCTAGTACACATCTAGTTTAACACGTGCTTATGAAGTGTTTTAATGAACTGCAGAGCCGACATAAGTCTCCTATAGCATCCCACACTTGAACTGTGGTTTCAAGGCTAATTCTTGTTCACTGGAGATTCGTAGAAAGCATGCACAAGGGATTGTGGGACAGCAAACTTCGAGATCCCAATTCATGGTGTGGCTAGGGAAAAGGATTTCAGTCGCATAACCCTGCTCACATTTCAAGTGCTTATTTCTGATTGCAAATAATGCTCTGTTTGATCATGTGACTCCAATCTGCATGATTGTAAAGGTCACGCGGCTGAAGGCTTCCCAAATTTTGTGCCCCTTCTTATTTCAAAGCAAGTAATAGCTTGAACGCATTAAAAGATTAAAGTAACCCGGTCGTTATTTCGCCATTAAGGTAGCTGGGTAACCAAGATATCAAAGAAACTATGTTTTGAAATTCCGATTTTTTTTTTTAATACTGAAAACTAATTCATTAACACACCAGCACTTTCAGAAATATTCTACAATTCATAAGTAAAAAAAACACAAGTTTTAGTCTGTTTATTTAAATCACTGTATTAAATTCTTCAGTGGTTTGATGGCACAGAGTGGAAAAAGTCTAGACATGTTCACTGTGGACACGACGAGCATCAGACTGCTTTAAGTGCGATTCAGACGCCTCCTGTAATCCGTGAATTAAGCGTGGCGAATGACTCAAGTGGAAATTGTAGGTCAGCATCTTTGGTTTATGGTATCCCGCTAAGAACATAACACACTGTGCCTCCGTGCTTTAGAAGTATCTCGGATTGAAACCCGAGATTCATCAGAGATCAATGCTAGGTCTTATTATGTTTATCGTATATATATATATATATTTATACCATGTTGTCTGAAAAGCTTTGGATATTTACTAGAAAGCCATACGAAGTTTGTAATCCTCTCTTAAACTCAATAATTTCCAACCTAAACATTCAGACAGCATCTTCAAACAGACATGGAAATTGTTGCAAACAAGCCGGCTGGCCAAAGCTAAGTGTGTACGGGTTAGCCATCACCCGTCACCTCCTTTTCTTACCCCTAGAAGGCCTCTTCCTTTTCCTGAAGAAAGACGAACACACAGACACTCTCTCCAATGAAATAGTAAGTGTGTATATTCGGGTTGAGGTGGAGGTCTAGGTCAGAGAGACTGGAAATGGAGGCAGTCCGATGGGACATGTCATGGAAAATACCCATCTGATGGTGAAAGAGCGAACATGATCTGTCCCACTGAGGTTCAAAACATTTTCTCGATTGAACAAGATTTTTATTATTATTGTTATAATAATAATAATAAATAAAAAAACTAACAGGATGTTTATGTAATTTCAAGAATTTGTACTAATATGCTTAGACATTGGCAAGGAACTTAGGTTTGTACACCCTTTATAATATTTTAAAGGTCACAATTAACCAAATCTAAGGGTAAACTGTTCAGCTTACGGTCTGGATCTCTGGCAGAGAATATAACACTTGTGATACTTTATCACAAACACACACACGCAATTAATTAAAAACAAAGAATTCCTTTCATTTCTTTCCCAGCAGCACAATCTGGACGAAGGCTGAGAAATATGCTAACAGTTTTCTAGGAGTTGCATGCACTCCTTCTCCTCTACTCCCCCCAAGCCTGAGCTAGCTTAACATCATGGGAACAGTAAATAAAATCCATGCATAAATGCCTCAACTGCCCCCGGGCTTCCAGACGTACTGAGGGGTGCTTCCACTGGGAAGCTGTGAGATAAAAGTATGGAATTCACACTTATCAAGAACAAGAACAAGCTGCCTTGGCGAGCGTGGCGATTCTGTTGCTGTGAATTGTAATTAATAAACGTCAGGGTTTATGGCGATCTACTTTAATTTCTAAATGCATCTTTATTGTGTACGGTAAAGCTAAGAATGTCTCATGGTTTATGGTTTAGTTACAGGAACTCTTCAGCTGTTTATTTAATGTGAGAAGGAAAAAATCTCTGCTATATAAATAGCCCTTTCATCCTTTAAGGGTGAACTGGAACAGTGTTTTGTATATTGTGCATGACCATGTTGTCTACCCTGGAAGGTCTGCTTTTATCAGTGCTGCACTGTTTGGTTGAAATATTTGTGTGTTTGTGAGCATACGTGCCATAATTTGTTGCACTGTTGTGTAGACATCTGGGAACTGTTATAATCCAACTAGTCAGAGGGGCCATTGGGTGCGTTCAAGTTAGAATGTGATGTTGAGTATAAAATATAGGTTAGTACTATGATTACTATGTTTTATTCCAGAGATCATTCAAGCACTTTTTTTTTTTTTTTTTTTTACATTCTTGTCTCCTGTAGGGGAACATCTTGTTTAATATGCTGCATCAAGTCAAAAAGCCACTGTGCTAAACCATGCCGAGGATGATTCCCCTGACTTATGAAAGATTTAATGCATTTATTTTCTTTGTCTTACAGGTTTCCGCAAAATCAGCCTGGATGACCTACGCAAAGCTTATATTGTGAAAGATGTTCAGCAATACATCCTGCACAGGCTGGACCAGGAAGAAGCATTACGTCAACATCTGACCAAGGAGACAGCAGAAATGCTGAACCAGCTCCACATTAAGAGCAGCGGCTGTTTCTTGTACCTGGAGCGCGTGCTGGATGGCGTGGTCGATAACTTCATTATGCTGCGCGAGATCCGTGACATCCCGGGAACGTTAAACGGACTTTATCTGTGGCTCTGCCAAAGACTTTTTGTCAGGAAGCAATTCGCCAAGGTGCAACCCATCCTGAACGTCATTCTGGCTGCATGCAGGCCTTTGACCGTGAAGGAGTTGTACCATGCTGTCTGGACAAAAAATATGACCCTGACCATGGAGGAGTTTCAGAAAAAGATGGACATTCTCTCCAAACTGCTTGTGGATGGACTCGGAGGTACTAAGATTCTTTTTCACTACAGCTTTGCTGAGTGGCTCCTTGACGTTAAGCACTGCACTCAGAAATACCTTTGCAACGCTGCTGAGGGTCACCGGATGATGGCTATGAGCTATACGTGTCGTGCCAAGCAGCTCAAACCTCTGGAGGTGCAGGAGTTTGCGTTTCACTTGATCAACTCCAACTTGCAGATTGAACCTTTTAACTTGGCATTGTGGATGGTGTGGAATGGCACTCCTGCAAAAGACTCTCTTTCTACATCCATTCCGAAAGAGCAGGAGGTCTTGCAGCTTCTGGTCAAAGCTGGAGCTCACATCAGCAATGAGGACGATCATGCATCCTGCATTGTACAGCAAGCACTGGAGCGGGAGGATTCTATCCGTACTTTGCTTGATAATGGTGCCTCAGTAAACCAAAGCGACTCCAGTGGGCGAACTCTACTGGCTAACGCGGCGTACAGCGGCAACCTGGATGTGGTGAATCTGCTCGTTTCCAGAGGTGCCAATATGGAGCTCCAGGACAACCACGGACAAACACCACTCACACTTGCTGCAAGACAAGGATACACCAAGGTAGTTAACTGCCTGATTGGTTGTGATGCCAACATCAACCACACAGATCACGATGGATGGACAGCTTTAAGGTCCGCAGCTTGGGGTGGTCACTCTGAAGTGGTCTCGGCACTCCTTTACGCAGGTGCTAAGGTTGACTGTGCAGATGCGGACAGCAGAACTGCCCTGAGGGCTGCAGCTTGGGGAGGTCATGAGGATATTGTCCTTAATCTTCTACAGCATGGAGCAGAGGTCAACAAGGCTGATAATGAAGGAAGGACTGCACTCATTGCAGCAGCCTACATGGGGCATAGAGAGATTGTCGAGCACCTGCTGGACCATGGTGCTGAGGTAAACCATGAAGATGTTGATGGACGAACAGCTTTGTCAGTTGCAGCCCTCTGTGTCCCTGCTAGCAAAGGCCATGCCTCGGTGGTTAGTCTTTTGATTGACCGTGGTGCAGAAGTGGACCATTGTGATAAAGACTGCATGACTCCTCTTCTGGTTGCTGCCTACGAAGGGCATGTGGACGTAGTGGATTTGCTCCTAGAAGGAGGAGGAGATGTTGACCATACAGACAATAATGGAAGAACACCTTTGCTTGCTGCAGCATCCATGGGACATGCTTCTGTTGTCAATACCTTGCTTTTTTGGGGTGCAGCCGTGGACAGTATCGATAGTGAAGGAAGGACTGTACTCAGCATTGCATCTGCTCAAGGGAATGTTGAGGTGGTTCGAACTCTGCTGGACAGAGGCCTAGATGAAAATCACAGAGATGATGCTGGTTGGACACCTTTACACATGGCAGCATTTGAGGGACATAGGCAAGTGTGCGATGCCCTCATTGAACAAGGTGCTCGGTGCACAGAGGTGGACAATGACGGACGTATTCCGTTGATCCTGGCTGCTCAGGAGGGACATTATGACTGTGTCCACATCCTTCTTGAGAATAAGTCCTGCATTGATCAGAGAGGATATGATGGAAGAAACTCCCTCAGGGTCGCAGCCATGGAAGGACACCGTGATATTGTCGAGCTTTTGCTGAGTCATGGAGCTGACATTGATTACAAAGATGCAGATGGCCGCCCAACCTTATACATACTGGCGCTTGAAAATCAGCTAGGCATGGCTGAGTATTTTTTAGAGAATGGCGCGAATGTCGAGGCGAGTGATACTGAGGGCAGGACGGCCCTTCATGTTTCCTGTTGGCAAGGCCATGTGGAAATGGTAAGATTGCTAATCAGCTACCATGCAGATGTGAATTCCTGTGACAATGAAAAACGTTCTGCTCTTCAGTCCGCTGCGTGGCAAGGTCACACTAAAGTTGTCCAGTTTCTGATTGACAGCGGCACTCATGTTGATCACACCTGCAATCAGGGAGCGACCGCACTTGGCATTGCTGCTCAAGAAGGTCATATTGATGTAGTACGGATTCTTCTCGAGCACGGTGCAGATCCCAACCATGCAGACCAGTTTGGTCGTACAGCCATGAGGGTGGCAGCCAAAGGAGGACACTCGATGATCATCAAACTTTTAGAAAAATATGGTGCAACTAGTTTGAATGGCTGCAATCCCTCACCTATACATACCATGGAGCAGAAAACTCCACTGTCAGTTACAGGAAAGATGCAATCACTTACTATTAAGTCCAGTAGTTCTGGCAGCACGGGAGCTGGAGATGTTCAAACGTCAGGTCGAGGTTTATCTAATGGACCTGTACATGCTTTCAGCTCCCCTTCTGAATCTCCAGACTCTACAGTTGACAGACAAAAGTCCTCCCTCTCTAATAATTCCCTTAAAAGCTCAAAGAACTCATCTCTGAGGACTACTTCATCCACCTCGACAGCCCAAACAGTGCCCATCGATAGTTTCCATGGACTTAGCTTCACAGAGCAAATCCAGCAGCACTCTTTGCCTCGAAGTCGCAGCAGGCAGTCTATAGTTTCCCCTTCTTCAACCACGAAGTCGATCGGCCCACAGCCTGCATCTCCAACCAGTGAATTTGACTGGAGTCAGGTGAAACCAGGGCTGAAATCGTCTAAAGGAGGAAAAAGTGGGAACGGGACAAACTCTTGCACAAGAAAAGAAGGATCTGGAGATAAGAAAAAATCCAAAAACAGTAGTGGCGTTCCACATGGTCAGGTTTTGGAATACGAAATGACCCAATTCGATAAAAGAGTTGCTCTCAACAAGCCATTGTCCAACTTTGCTGTAAAGGATCCACATTGCAAGATAGTGCTGGGAGGCTCCAACACCCTGGACTCTAGCCAGTCACATGAGCCGTATTATATCCAACAGCAGAGCTGTGCTGAGAAGAAGAGAAATGGGATTATGACCAACCCTAACTATCACCTACAGGGAAATCAAGTCTATTTAGGCAGAGTCTCAGTACCCAGAACTGTGCATAACAGGGGACATCAGGAAGTTCTCGACAACTACCCATTAGGGGAGTCTGAATTAAGCCTTAAACAAGCTCTGAAACTGCAGATTGAAGGATCAGACCCTGGGTTCAACTACAAGAAAGAGACGCCATTATAACTGGTAAGTGGAAGTACTTGAAACCGTATTTAAGATGTTCGTACTGTCCATAATGTAGTGGAAATTTGAAACACCTCATAAAAAAATACTTAGAGTTGGTGTTTAGATGGTATATGGCTCTGAACCAGTGTGAATTTACAGGGTAATTTGTCTTTAGTCAACTGTGCAGCCATTGAAGTAAAACTAATAGAATTATGCATGTAAAAAGTGTACATTTTATGCCAGGAAAATATGTTCCAACCAAATACTCTCAAATGATTTCATTTCAGGCATCTTTAAACTAAAACCTTCATCCAGATGTTATGGAGAATGTGCCAAAGCAGCTGTTTTCATCGGGGAGAAAATTCTCAGATTGAACGTGCTTGATCCAGAATCAGATTTTGTATGTCCTAATAAAGTGAATACGACATGAAATTACCAGAAAGGAACTGATCCCAGATCGGCGCTTACCTCCTGAAATGTATACACACGCTCCCAGAACCCACTGCTACTCTGCCCTTAGTGCAACACCTAGACTAGAATGAAAAAGGGGGGGGGGGGGGGGGGGGGATGCTCAAGGGATCCTGCAATCCTGATTGCAGCATATGGCAAATAATATGAACTTGATATCTACGTGCCTACCGATGTAACAGCCTACTCATATTCATGCACACCATCATTTTAATTTAATGTATTGCTATTTAATAAGCCATGTATGCACTTTTTATTTTTTCTGCAATGAGAAAAAAAAATCTAATCACTTATGCTCTGTTTTTTTTTTTCCTTCATTTTTATGGTGCCTATTTTTATTGTTAATTTTTATTATTAGTTTGTGTTTTGTTATTGTTGTTGTTTTTTTTTCTTTCATTTTTCACAACTTTGGGATGGTATTTTTTTTTTCTTGTTTAGCATTTCCTGCTTGTATAAGACAAGTAAAATGGACAACAAGGTATCACCTGACCAGGGGAAATATTAAGAATATCAATATCCTTTTCTTGAAAAAAACAAATCTAAATCATGCCATATCAGTTTCCTACTCATGTTGTTCCTGATATCAGCAATTCACTCATTCAGTCAGTTCATTTGAATTTAATTTTAATGACAGCTTGTTTCCCTTCAGTGTAGTCAATTCTATTTATTTTTTTAAAAAATTGCCACTTTTAGTTGTCATACATTTTCATGGTGCTATGTGCAGTTTTTATTTGCTATTACAATATTTTTTCAACTTTGTCGCTTACATTATTGTAACTTTATGCATCATGTATATTGTAGTATTACAGATGCTCCGATGGGCAGGGATTATCTTACCCTGCCTTTCATCTTTATTTAGTCCCTGTGGGACCTTTTTTTTTTTTTTTAACCATTTATTTTTATGTTGAATTATTTACAGTCGTATTTAAACACTAATTGAATTTGGTGCTATTTGCAAAATTGTTTTCTGTAATCAAAACTTGACTGTATGTTCCCCTCAACTATTTTCCAGACTATAAGACACTTAGACAAAATGCTTGCCCAGTCAGCTGATTTGCCCACTCCTGATTTTCTTTTTTTTTTTTTTTTTTTATGGAAATGCCTGCTACATCAATATTTATTCAGTTTTACCTTGAGAGAGAGGCAAAACTTTAACAAGGGCACAAATACTAATTGTTAACTGGATAGTTTGGGCTTTTCCAAGTCTGTCTTAAATCAAAATTGACATCCACATAAGTACATTACTGTAATTTTTGGTTGTTCTAAATGTTCCTGCTCTGCACACGGTGTGTGAGGTTTGTCACCTGGTCGGCGAGTACAAATTAAGTCATTGGGGCCAAATTCTACAACCCTCGTTCCAGGAAAAAATGAATTCCAAAGTTCAGCTGAGACTTAGAAGAAGCTGCTGTAGTCCCACTGACATATTTTTTTTAAGTTAATACAGCTAGTTCTAGTGAAACTAAGTTGAAATTGTATTAAATACATACATTCACTAAATGCATGGAGCAAGGGGTGTGAAATTTGGCTCCAATCACTAACATTGTATTTACATTCCAGGTGACAAATTTCACAGTCTCTGAGCAGATCAGGGAACTGTATAATGACCTACAGTAATGTACTTGCATGCACCAAAATTTTGATTTAATACAGAATTGGGGGGGAGGGCGAAACCCTGAACTATCCCTTTAAGTTTTGTTATACAGGGTGGGCCATTTATATGGATACACCTTAATAAAATGGGAATGGTTGGTGATATTAACGTCCTGTTTGCGGCACATTAGTATATGTGAGGGGGCAAACTTTGGATGGGTGGTGACCATGGTGGCCATTTAGAAGTCGGCCATCTTGGATCCAACTTTTCTTTTTTCAATAGGAAGAGGGTCATGTGAATTTCACAAGAAAAACAATGGTGTGCTTGGTTTTAACGTAACTTTATTCTTTCATGAGTTATTTACAAGTTTCTCTTTATTCACAGCCATTGACATGTCGAAGAGGTTAACACGTGATGAGCGGATCAAAATTGTGTTGATATCTGGTGAACGCAAATACGCAAGAGCCCACAGCGTAGCACTCGCCGCATGTCACTGGAGAGTGGCATTAGTCGAACATCCCTTCGGCGGATATTAGCTACTCACAAATGGCACCCTTACAAACTCCAGTTACTGCAGCATCTCAATGAGGATGACCCAGATCGGCGCACACAATTTGCAGAATGGGCAAAACAAAAATTGGAACAGGACCCTCAGTTCACGCAGAAGATTTTGTTCAGTGATGAGGCAAACTTTTATGTGAATGGTGAAGTTAACAAACAAAACCACCGCTATTGGTCTGACACTAACCCACATTGGATAGATCCCTCCAAGACTGTTGGGACAAAAAAACTGATGGTATGGTGTGGTATATGGGGTACAAAGATAGTTGGGCCATTCTTCATCAATGGAAACCTCAAGGCCACTGGATATTTGAAATTGCTACATGATGATGTGTTTCCCTCTTTATGCACTGAAGCTGGCACGTTCCCTGAGTTTTTCCAGCAAGATGGTGCACCACCACATTATGGGTGTCAGGTCCGAGCATTCCTAGATGAACAGTTTCCTGAAAAGTGGATTGGTCGTCGTGGGCCAGTTGAATGGCCTCCAAGGTCTCCCGATCTGACCCCCTTAGACTTTTATCTTTGGGGTCATCTGAAGGCAATTGTCTATGGTGTGAAGATACGAGATGTGCAGCACCTGAAACTACAGATACTGGAAGCCTGTGCTGGCATTTCTCCTGCGGTGTTGCTATCAGTGTGTGAAGAGTGGGAGAAGAGGGTTGCATTGACAATCCATCACAATGGGCAGCACATTGAACACATTTTATAAGTGGTCAGAAACTAGTAAATAACTCATGAAAGAATAAAGTTATGTTAAAACCAAGCACACCATTGTTTTTCTTGTGAAATTCCCAATAAGTTTGATGTGTCACATGACCCTCTACCTATCGAAAAAACAAAAGTTGGATCCAAGATGGCCGACTTCTAAATGGCCACCATGGTCACCACCCATCTTGAAAAGTTTGCCCCCTCACATATACTAATGTGCCACAAACAGGACGTTAATATCACCAACCATTCCCATTTTATTAAGGTGTATCCATATAAATGGCCCACCCTGTATATGGATGAGATGGATCGGTGGTTTTCAGCCTTTTTCCGAGACGACCACTGCCTTGCATATTTCAGTGTTTAGTGTGGAGCTGACAAAGCGTGGCACTTCGGAGCTGAGAACCACCGAGTTTGTTAGATTGACCCTGCACATTTAGCTACAGTACAATAGCCTCAAAGAACCTAAAAAAAAATAAACGTTGTACACCAGATGCTGATTGAATACTTTCAAGCTTATTTTGTGTTTTTCTTATTCTTCAAGAATGGAAGCAACATATAGACTTTATTTTCACCTAATAAATACGTCTTATAGTATGGAAAATATACTAAACCTGAATTCTATTTTCAGTGTGGGAAGTCCAACATATAAGCAAGTTTTCAGTCTTCGACTAGGTTTCGTCTGTCCTTACAATCATGTCCTTATGCTAAAGCTGATTCAACACGGAATAGAAAAACTCAACAACCAGAAGATAAACAACAATGGCGAAGGGCCTGGATTTTTTTTTCTTCCCCTCTGTTAACATACAACATGTTTTTCGTTTCAGGGCATCATCTGAAATGTGTTCTCGTCATGCCAAAGTTGAAACACTAACATGAGAGCGAGTGAATCTATACGAGTTAATGTGTGTCATGCGCTTCGTTTTACGCTGCTGGCAGTGAGAGCTGAAGGATAAAAGAAAGATGATAGCAAAATAATAAATAAAAAAAAATGTAAAAACCTAATATACCACATAAATAAATAAATGCATAATAAAAAAGATAGATCAAGACAGTTGAAAGCTCAGGATGTCTAAACAAGAGGCTTTCATTCAAAGAGAGAGAAAGAAGTCTAAAAAAAAAAAAAAAGCAATCCTGG
>CM059222.1:6645000-6647500 GCA_030347435.1 Clarias fuscus | reverse complement strand
AGAGTAAGTATGGGTCCAATGCTGATCAGTCAGATGCTGGGTTGGCAGTGCTGGATCCAGTCAAAGGTAGGTGGTCATCTTGCTGGCCAAGGAGCACATAGACCCAGGAATGTGGTCCTTCATTTGTGGACCTTGATAAATGCTAATCACTTGGAATTTTGTCTGCCTACTAGTCACATCTCAAAAAGCTGCAGCATTTAGCAGCTGCAGCACGTTAGTAGTCCGCACCATGGACTGGCAACATTGATGTTGGAGCAGGCCGTAGGCCGACAAGTGCCAAGAAGGTATGGCAACAATAAGAACTCGGGACAAGCTGGGGTCACAAGCTGCTCTGCAGACAACCCACTTTCAGATTAAACTTGAGTCATGTTTGGCACTCAAGGGGGTATATAGGCCTTGATGAATTCAGGCTGCACACAGACCATGATCCATTAAAACCTGAGTACAGATACAATTCTCAAAAAATGTGACGATGAGAACTGTGTACAAACTGTGATCCCAAGCTGGTCTGCAAAAAACCCCACTTCCAGATGAAATACTGAGTACTGGTTGGTACTCAAGAGGGTATAATGAATTTAGGCTTCACACAGATCGTGATGCGCTAAAACCTAATTACAATAACAATTCTAGAAACATACTAGCTGAAATAGGTTAAGCATGTTTCTAGAATTGGTTTTGTAATGAAAAATGTGGGGAACAATCAAGTGCAGCCTGATCTCAAACATGTTGGCCATCCACCTTGTGCATGGGATGCGCACAACAGCCAAATGTAAGCCAAAACTAAGGTAGTAGTCAGTCCCCCACCATTCCTACCCAGTAATTATGGGAACTAATTGACTGGGATTAGTTAGTTCACTGTTGATTCCTTACTAAGTGGGTCTCGACAAGATGTCTCACTATGATGGGGCCAAACATGTAAGAATGCCTTTTAAGCCTTTTATCCAAGGTGGATGGCCAACATGTTTGAGATCGGGCTGCACTTGATTGTTCCCCACTTTTTTCATTAATAATACAATCATTAATATTCAGCTGTAAAAGATGAGTCTAGTCGTTCTAGCAGTAGAAATTTGACCCAGTCATTGGTCCCTTGATTTATGTCATGAATCTGAATAATGTGAATCTTGCCATGAATATCTGCTCGTGAATTCACCAGTATCCTTAAATACACCACTGTACCCTCTTTCCCTTGCTGAGATCCTCTTTCAAACAATGTGTAGTACAAAGTTCAGGTTAGTCTTTGTGAATTATGCAACCTGACATCCCAAAGTAGCTGTGCTGTGGATGATGTCAGTGTAAAGCATGGCTGGGGCACTGTTTCAGGTCATCTCCAGCGTTGCGATCCTGAAAGAGATAACAACTGATCAGGTCTCAACAGTTATATCATTCAGACTACATAAACGTTATGGACTGCTTCATAATACTGTGATACTCACTAGCATTTGGCCATCCTCCCAAACATATGGGTAAGTGGAAAAGTTTAAATAGGGCATTTAAGTAGTTGACGAAGGTTGGAAGCAGAATTATTTGTGGTCCCAGAGATCTCTCAGACCTCCCTCCACCCTTTTGAGCCAATAGAGGTGGCAAAAGTAATTAAAACACCCAATAGAAATGACTTCCAGTGTATCCTGTGTCCAGTTTGCTCCCTCAAGCCAAACTCCAAACACTTGGTCAGTTATTATGGGAGAATTTTGAGTTGAAAGTGATAAGGAAACTCTGAAGCATGCGCAATTCTAAATGAAAAAAGATACAGTAGCTAGCTGATGCTCAACATACTCAGTTGCCTGGCAACAAATCTCTCTAGGCTCTCCAAACACTTACTTCACTATACTTTGGTAGTGACTCCTGTAGTGTACAGTATATAAAGTGCCCTATGTACTTGTCCTGTCAGTCACACCTGCCCTCATAGCTCCAATAAAGCAGGAATTTGAGGTATTTGAGGAAACTCCAACAAATACCCCTAATACATACACAAACACACCTGAATTCATGTCTGCGCTTTAGATTATCTCATGGCATGATCTTTTAAAGCTCATTCAGTGTGAGGACTGTTTGAGAGACCCAATACTGAGAGGTAGCACGTCAAACACAGGTGAGACAAGAAAAGAGGCATCCGGAAGAAAGTGTGTGTGTGTGTGTGTGTGTGTGTGTGTGTGTGTGTGTGTGTGTGTGTGTGTGTGTGTGTGTGTGTGTGTGTGTGTGTGTGTGTGTGTGTGTAAGTGTATAATTACAAGGCTTTTCTGAATGTCACAGTGCGGAAATGGCTGATCAAATGTCTCTCTTCTATTCATCCTTCTGTCTTTTGTGCTTTAGGTACAAACCTAAGTTACCACACATACACACACAAAGCCTTGTGAGGTATTTTCATTTACTTAGTTGTTAGTGTAGATATATAATTTATTGTCTACATCTAACCTAACCTCAGCAACCAAATGGGGAACTTTCCAATTATTTGTTTATTTATTTATTTATTTTTTGGGGTGGGGGTTGGGGGGCAAGGGGG
>CM059222.1:6632500-6635000 GCA_030347435.1 Clarias fuscus | reverse complement strand
GATAAATGTGCTCATTAATGGCTTGATTTCCATGCCTGGGATAGAGCTGCATAAAGTGGCCCTGCATATGTTCACCTACAGGCGTTGGACAATGAAACTGAAATGCCTGGTTTTAGACCCCAATAATTCATTAGTATGGTGGAAGCTTTTGTGGCCAATACAGCATCAATTCATCTTGGGAATGACAGATACAAGTCCTGCACAGTGGCCAGAGGGATTTTGAGCCATTCTTCTTGCAGAATAGTGGCCAGGTCACTACATGATGCTGGTGGAGGAAAACGTTTCCTGACTAGCTCCTCCAAAACACCCCAATGTGGCTCAATAATATTTAGATCTAGTGATTAGATCTGGCATGTGCAGGCCATGTGAGATGTTCAACTTCACTTTCATGTTCATCAAACCACTCTGTCACCGGTCTTGCTGTGTGTATTGGTACATTATCATCCTGATACACGACACCACCTTCAGGATACAATGTTTGAACCATTGGGTGCACATGGTCCTCCAGAATGGTTCCTTAGTCCTTGGCAGTGATGCGCCCATCTAGCACAAGTATTGGGCCTAGGGAATGCCATGATATTGCAGCACAAACCATCATGGATCCACCCCCATGCTTCACTCCGGGCATGCAACAGTCTGGGTGGTACGCTTCTTTGGGGCTTCTCCACACCGTAACTCTCCTGGATGTGGGAAAGACAGTGAAGGTGGTCCCATCAGAGAACAATACATGTTTCACATTGTCCACAGCCCAAGATTTTCACTGCCGGCATCATTGAAACCAGCGTCTGGCATTGGCACAAGTGACCAAAGGTTTAGCTATAGCAGACATTGGCCATGTGGAGTGTCCAATGAACAGTTTTGGTGGAAACTGGAGAGGTGAGGTGCACATTTAATTCTGCAGTGAGTCGGGCAGCCGTGATTTTATGTTTTTTGGATACAATCTGGGTTAGCAGATTCTGCAGCAGAGGTACGTTTTGGTCTTGCTTTTCTGGGAAGGTCCTCATGAGAGCCAGTTTCATCATGGTGCCTGATGGGTTTTGCAAATGCACTTGACGATACTTTTCTGCAAGAACTGTTCCAGGCTACTTAATTATATAATGTACTCTGTGTTGTTTCATAGTTTTGAAATCTCCAGTATAGTTGTAGAATCTTACAAAAATAAATCCAAATTTGTCCCCAAACATTTGTTTGCTACTATATGTGCACACCTTAGCCCTGAGATGAAGGTCTGTACATAGATGTTCATCTTAGAGACACAGGATGGAGCTGCTTATCTGTGGATGAAAATAGGGAATAATTACGAGGCATGGGATAAATCTGCTTGAGGAGACCCTATGCATTTTATGTGCTTTCCTGTGAGACTTCCTATATGCATTTTTTCCATGCTCACTTGAGCTTTGTGATGAAGCTGTCCAAGGAGACCTGCTCCATGCGCTCCTATAGAGATGTTGCTGTTTTTTTTTTTTTTGTATGAACATTAGGAGGTTTTTTTTTGTATGAACATTAGGAGTTACCCTTAAGGAGTTAAAATCACAAAACTGCAAAACATTCATGAGCCTCATATGGAGCTGCATGAGGAGGCCCAGTATAATCAAAATGAGTTATATAATCAGCAAGCTCTGTAAACATGAGCTGTAGTGATTTGGCAACAGTTCCTGTATTAGGACACTGTACAGTTACTGTACATGCTCAATTGCATATTTGTTGGTGCCTAATTCCATCCCATACACTCCAACCCATCTGATCCAATCACATTCCTCCCAATTACCCCACTATTAATCCCCTCCAACCCATCCACCCTGATCAAACACTTATCGATTGCTCACCTAAGGGCGGTGGTGGATCTGGGTTACTGATTGAAAGGCTGCGGGCTTAAGCCACAGCACCGCCAAGTTGCCACTATTGAGTCCTTGAGCAAGGACCTTAATCCTATCTGCTCCAGGGGACACTGTCTCCTGGCCAACCCTGCACTCTGACCCCAGCTTCTTAACTGGAATATGCGAGAGAGAAAAAATCACTATGCTATAAGCAGGGCCGGATCTAGAAAATTCTTCATGGGGTGGCAAGGGGGTGGCATTAAAATTATGAGGGGTGGCAACACTGAAGCAAGCATCCTTGCATGGTTTTTGTGGATTCAAGGAACGCTATTTTTATTCGGTGTATACACTAGGGTGCACATTTTTACATTGTCCTATAAAAATGAAATAAAGGCTGATGTGTGATTGACTTGAACCTGATATATGAATTGGAACGCCAGATAAATTAAAAACGTGTTATTTTTAGAACACTAGGACACTAGTGCTGGGGTGGCAAATGGGGTGGCAAGCCTTTTTCTTCGGGTGGCAACTGCCACCCCGTGCCACCCCGGTAGATCCGCCCCTGGCTATAAGGTACAGTTCATGTCACAAATACGTGAATCTTAATCTCTCTTAATCTTAATCAGTTATCTGTACCTAAAAAATACAGTACATAATGAATTCAGATCTACTCCAACACTAAA
>CM059222.1:6607500-6627500 GCA_030347435.1 Clarias fuscus | reverse complement strand
TTTCAATATATGAACTCGGAAGTAATAAAGCAGAAATATTGCTTAGCAACTTTATTCGCTCCAGTTACATTAAACCCTTAACATCCGTTACACCTTCATCAAAAAAAAAAAAACATTTTCAATTCATAATAAATAAACCAGGACACATCATGCTTTTATGGCAGCTTCATTTGAAGACACTATTTGCATAATAGTCTAGTCTGCACGTAGCTATTTTTCAATTACCGTACATCTTCATCTATGCAATCTGATGAATCATGCTGCTACATCAACAAACACTTGATCAACAGAATACGGGACACGAAAGGAGAGATGCTGCTGAGTCGAGGAAGAACGAAGCATTAGAGTAATGAGACATGAGAAACAACTCGGCCCCCCTGCACTAAATCGAGTCAAAAAAAGAGACATGACACATGCTTCAGGACGCATAATAATTGAATAATTATACAGTCTGGGCAGCATGGTGGCATAGAGGTTAGCACTGTCGCTTGGCCCTTCAGGGTCCGGGTTCATTTCCTGGTTCTGCGTGCATGAAGTTTGAATGGTTTCCTCATTGTCTCCTCCGGGTACTCCAGTTTCCAGCATCCAAAAACAGGCAGATTAGGCGTTCCCAAATTGCCTGTAATGTGTCAATAAGTGTGTGTATGTGTTTGTGTGCCCTGTGATTGATTGCCACCCGATCCAGGGTGTAGCCTGCCTTGTGCCCCAAGTCTCCTGGGATAGTCTCCAGCCCCCTGAGACCCTGTAGACAGGATTAAGCGGTATAGACGATGAGTTAGTGAGTGAGTGAGTGAGTGAGTGAGTCTGATGGATACTGCCTGGTGCCTAGTCCTGACCACTACAGTGGCTTCTCTCACCCACTGGATTTGTCTGATTCATCCTGAAGCGCGACTTGTGCTTGGTGCTTCCACTCTCATTTCCATCAACTTCATTTCACTCTGTGATCCTCTCATTTCACTTTTAAGGGTCACCTCATGTAATTTAATAGCACATGAATATTACTTGATTTTGTTCTCAGAAGATGCGCTTTGCTTTCTCAACTTGATACTCAATGCTTTCTCAATTTCTTATTTTTCAGCTAAGAAGCTGAAAAAAAAAAGCTGCCTTCCAGAATTCAAACAAAAAAATGAATGCTCCCTTAAGCCCACAAAGGGTTGAGTCAGAGTAGTGATATCTTAGTGCTGTTCTTTTTGACCACAGAATAAAAGCTTCTATCTGGGAAAAAAAATTTCTTGGATTATTAGCTAATTATGAGGGCCGTTCGAGTCAAACTGGGACTTGCGGTGAAAAAATGATTTACATTCACAGAAGACTTCTACAATAGGTCAGTAATGAGACTGTTAGACGCTGTAAAACATTGGAATGATGCAATCATTTTAAAGAAAGCCGTACGTCCGTGAATGATGATCCTGGACAAGGTAGCTTGAAGCCCACAGCAGTCGGTTCCATAAACATTCAACATCTGATCCTGGAAAATCGACAGATAACTCGTTGCCAACTTGTGAAACAGATGCATCTATCTGTGGGAACTGTACACCCAATCATGGCAGTTATTGCAAGATTGCGACATTACAGGAGTTCCTGGGAGGCCAGTGTTTCAGATGTAATGCAGGCAGTCTGATCACGGCTCCGGCATACTGAGAAAATGTTTTCTACCTTGATGGTGTCCAAGCATTAGTGAACTTCTGGAATAAGTGCATTAGTGTAGCAGGGGGTTATATAGATAAATAAAGCACAGAAAGGTTTTACTCTCGCAACTGTGTCCAGTGACTCGGCAAAATCAAAAGTCTCAGTTTGATCTGAACGGTTTCGTAGTTTGTATTTTGGTTGACAAATGATAAATGTACTTTTTTATAAATCTGTAACAAATTATCCTTCTTCTTCAAGCCATACTTAAACAGGAGTCTGTGCCAGAAGATATGAATAGAGAAGGTTTTTAATTTCCTCTGCAGGCCATAGATGACACAAAGGCATTGGAGGAGAAACTGCACAGCACAGAGATTCGACCTGCTCTGGTAAATATGTATTTAATTGACAAATTGCTTACAGAAACCTCCAGAATTACTGGAATAACCTATGGGAAAATCACAATAACTGACATTCTGTGCTTAAACAAACGGATGATTTATTTAACCACAGTATACAGTATGCAAGCAGAAATAATATATATATATACAGTACAGACCAAAAATTTGGACACACCTTCTGATTCAAAGAGTTTTCTTTATTGTCTTCTTTATTGTGTTCTTTAGCCCAAACGCGTCTCTTCTGCTTGTTGCCTGTCCTTAGCAGTGGTTTCCTAGCAGATATTCTACCATGAAGGCCTGATTCACACAGTCTCCTCTTAACAGTTGTTCTAGAGATGTGTCTGCTGCTAGAACTCTGTGTGGCATTGACCTGCTCTCTGATCTGAGCTGCTGTTAACCTGCGATTTCTGAGGCTGGTGACTCGGATGAACTTATCCTCCGCAGCAGAGGTGACTCTTGATCTTCCTTTCCTGGGCCGGTCCGCATGTGAGCCAGTTTCTTTGTAGCGCTTGATGGTTTTTGTGACTGCACTTGGGGACACTTTCAAAGTTTTCCCAATTTTTCGGACTGACTGACCTTCATTTCTTAAAGTAATGATGGCCACTCGTTTTTTTCTTCACTTAGCTGCTTTTTTCTTGCCATAATACAAATTCAACCTCTTTGAATGAGAAGGTGTGTCCAAACTTTTGGTCTGTGCCGTATATTGTATACAAAAATTCAAAAATGAAGCCAAAAATTACAACAAAAACGTAATTTGGGCAGTACTAAGTACTTCTTTCCTGTACAACCTACATTTTGTGTTAGGTCATTGCGGATTTTAGGCATTCACTTATGTATAGTCCTGTTAAGGTCCCACGGCAGCATTTTAATTGCTTTGTGTGCCTCAGTTGTCCTTCCACGTTCGTTTTAGACAAAAGACGTTTTCACCTGGCAACGCGTCCAAACAAACCACGCTTCTCCTAATTGTGCTTTAACATTTAACATAAATCCAGTGAGGCCTGTAGGCTCTTCTGAGGATTGCAGGGTCTGATCTTGAGGTGATTTTAGTCGGACGTCCACTCTTGGGAAGGCTGGCAACTGCCTTTTCATTTGTAAATACTCATTCTCACTCTAGAACAGTCGATTCCAAATGGTTTGAAAATGGTTTTATAACCTCTTCCAGACTGATGTGCAGCAACAATTGCTTCTCTGACTATTGTTTACGTCTTTCCCTCTTGGCATTGCGTTATAACACACACCTGAATGTTCCAGACCGGCAACCTGACGAAACGTCTGCTTCTTTTATAGAGGTCTGCACACCTGCTGATGATCAATTAATCAACGGACGATGATTTGTAGCACCCGTCTGTAACTTATCTTCTTAAATCCTATGGAAGCAGTACAGGGGTGCTTAATATTGCCCACATGTTTTTTTTTCTCTCTCTCTCTCTTTGGCTTCATTTTTGTTAAATAAATAATTGCACAGTGTAAAAGAGTTAAATGTTGTTGTTTGTCTGAGGTTGTATTCGTTTTTTCAAAAAAAAAAAAAAAAATTTATAGAATTAAAAGAGGGGGCACTAATTTTTACATAGGTCTGTAAGTGCATTGCAAAACACTGTTACATAAATAAATTAAACGATGAGGTGAGTCATCGCTCTATTTGCTTTAACCCATGTTTCTTTAAAGGTAAGGTGTCTCTTGCGAGTCTGGGAGAAATGTCACCCTGATACATTGTACTCAGAATCAGGAAGGAAATAATGGCACTTTAATCTCACAAAAATCATTATGAGATCATAATGCGGATACCTTTTAGGCCATTGTTCAAAGCATGATTCAAGTTCATCCAAAATGCTCCCACGTTAAGCAATCAATGCCGCGTATTCACCGACCAATTCCCCCATGCTTTTAAAGTGTTACTTGTGTGAAGGTAAAAGATAAATTGTAATCATGTAATTCGGCTGGAAAGCAGCGTGTCGCCACTAATCATGCGGAGAACGTAATAAAAGGCTCGGCTGAAAAAACAGCAGCAATAGAAATGGGGCAAGAAAAACAAGAGCCACAGGGGGAAAAAAAAGCTTAATCCATGATTTTGAAACTGATTATGTTTCTTTTTCAGTAAGAAGTAACAGAAGACAGACCATGCTGTTATAGAAAATAATCCCCATCAGGGTAGTGTGGTGTACTGTATTTTCGTATTGTTTTTACCACAGAAATCTGCCAGTGATCAATTTTGCCATGTTCAATTGCTAAGGAATGACACAACATGCATTTTAAAAGATTATAGTTAGATTTAATGTTGCGAACCGTCTGTGAAACGAGTTAGGTCTGGCATCTCAGCCTCGAAATTATACATTTTCATCTGATTACATTTTGACCCACTGTTGGGAAAGTGGATTTAAACGTGTCTAGAAGTTACCCCAGGGAGGGGCAGATGTTAAGAAAATGCTGGCATGGGGAATTTAAAGATGGCTGAACGTCTGTCTAATACTGCACAACTTTCTGAGTACACTTTACTTCTTCACTACTTATATCTTATTTACCACAAAATATGACAAATGCCATTTTCAGACTTTATTCATTCTGGCAAATGATGTGCGTTGGTGGCTCAGTGGTAGGTTTCTTGCCTGCCATGAGGAGAGCCTGGGTTCAACTCCTACCCAATGCCCTATATAACCCCAGCCACTGGATATAGTGCTGGTCCCAAGCCTGGATGAGTATGGGAGGGTTGCATCAGGAAGGGCATCAGGCATTAAAAAAAAAAAAAAGACGTTATTTTTGCCAAATAACGTCTTAGCAGACAACCTTTGCCAAACTTGTCTGCTGTGGCAACATCTTGATAGGAACAGCCGAAAGACTAACAATAACTCATTCTGGCAAATTATTTTCCTCTAAAGCTAATCTCATTTTCAAAGCTTTGAGCTTCCACCAAACCACGTCACGGAAAAGCCACGTTACACAGCAAAACAGGCCAAGTCCTAAAAAAGCCAAACATATCTTTCTTTCCGCCATGTGATCAGTGAAGCAGAACGACCAGCTGGGCAAATGGCTGCTGTAAGTGAACTAAATGCATTTGGACGGATTTTTGGAGAATGCTGAAGCCAATTACAAGGATGTTTACACCCTGTTACTGCCATTCCAGTTACCACAGCATTCATTATCTACAGATGCATCACTTTACTGTCATGCTACTTTCTGTGAAATTATGCAATTTGGATGATGTTTGGATGCAAATTCAATGTTAACAAAGATACTGTACGTCGGATGCTGTAGTGCAACCTTCTTTTCCATTTACAAATCAATTTTTTACTTGTTTCACTGCATTCAGGGACCAATATATGCTTATTGTGATATTTAGCAACGAGGTAACTTTACAGCACTCACAAGACGCATGAGTTTGGTGAGATACGCACGCTGTGTGTTGTTTTTTCGAAATCCAGTCGACAGCCAGTATTCTCCATTGTAATTTTGGAACTTTTAACAACAAACTTACAACTCACAACTATAAAAGTGAAATTAAAACTAGTAAAAGAAGAGGCCGATGATGTTGTATATGTTTTTGTGTTGCTTATGAGGTTTGGCAATTTCTGTAATTAAAAAAAAAAAAATTGTGTCCAACAAATCTCGACGTTTTTTTTTTTTTTTTTTTTTCTAAATTGCTGCCAGTGACTCACTAGAAAACACAATCAAAGCTGGAGTTTGCAATAGGTTTTATTGAAACTAAATTGCATACTTAAACAGCCACAAACACAACCGCAGGCTGATTTACCCATTGTGACAGAACTGTGGGAGGTAGAGTTATAGCATCAAACAAAATTCACACTTACATAACCCAATCCGTTTTGACAAAATATATTGCCATTTTTGCCTTGACCCTTGTGACTCAAAGAAGCCATGCACAAAATATTCTTTATAAGTTTGCCTCATGTGAAGAAAAAATATCTATAAGAGATATCGCATTTTGCTGTAAAACTTGCAAGCACACTGGCTTACTACTGTATACAGTATGATCAAAGACTATTTAGAAGGGGTGCTAATATTTTGATATCCACGTGTAAATATGCAGTATTTATACTTCACATTAACGCATTTTAGCTGCTATATATCTTCACACGCTGCAAACATTATCAGCTTAATACAATCTGGGTCCTAGGGTTAATGTGAATTGTTAAATGACAACATACCCTGGTCCAGTTTATAGAACTAGTGAGCAACTAGTGGCGTTAATAAGGGGATGAAAAAGTAGATCTTTGTGGCTGACGCACTGGACTACTATTTCTATTTAACTGCATACATTAGATTTAATGTAATAGATAAACTGTATTTGGTGATCATTTGTTGTTAGTCTTTCAGCTGCTGCTGTCGAGGGGTTGCCACAGTGGACCATCCTATCTGCACACCACTTTGGCATAGGTTTTATGCTGGGTGCCCTAATGGCATTTTCTCCACGCTTAGGACCATACACAAGCTGGGGTTTGGGCGGGAATTTACCCCGGCCCTCGTGCCGGACAGGTGACAAACCTACTGTATCACTGAGCAACCAATGTCCAATTTAGTAATTATTTCAAATGTAACTAAGTTGTTTATTTCTGCCTTTTGATTACCACAAGAATGTAGTGACACATTTTTTTTGTACAATATTTCAATCTTTCTGTAGTATTCATTTACTTGGTCATGTCTTTACCTTAGCCTTAAACTCAAGGCTGTAGAAAACAGAATAATCTCTCTGTCAGCATGTAGTGTGAAGCAACTAAGAAACTGACTGGCTAAAGCAATTTCCCACAAATATAGTCCCCTATACTCCTCCCACATGCTTAAAGTGTACAGTAAAAACCACGTCAAGAATGAACTTACAAACAGCTTCTCACCAAACATACTGTATACGAATGTTATGATATGCATGTTAGGACAGGCGTAATTGAAGTAATTTGAAGACATTTGTTTAGTGATATTATTAGGGGCTGACTGTCAGGTAAAACCTGGAAAATATAATAAAAGGTTGAATAAATAATGGATGATAAATCCTAATGCAGCATTATACCTTCTAACACGTTGCAAGTGTTTTCATCCTAATGTAGTGCACAGCAACTCAAATTGAAATGCTAATTGAGTAAAAGGGGTCTAAACTCAGCAGGAATTCTTGGTTGTCAAAACGTTGTGGTGTTGTTAATTTGGCAACGTTTGGGATGCAGGGACAATGTACGTATTAAGTTGTTTATAAAAATTAGAATTACTTTCATGAAAGGACGTCAGAACAACGCTGACTATGGGATGGGATGACGATGGGATGACGATGGGATAACATACTGTAGTCCCATGACTACGCGATGGGAACCACTACGACAATGGGATAACATTGAACAATGCCCCAACAAAATGTTGCAAAAACTACTTCAAAACAATTTTAATACTCAACGGACTGCCTGAGTGAGACTCAAGCTCCAGTCTCTATGGCAAGAGCACTGCATACTTACCACTGGAACACTTGGGAGCATGCTGTGGAAGCTCATACTGTAAATGCATGTACATAACAAAAGTACAGTAAAAAAAAATAATGGACGGCAGCAATTTACAGGAACATTAAACTGAAAAGCAGGCATGAGGGTAATACTGTATATATATATATATATATAGTTTTTTTTTTTTTTTAAACAACAACATCTGTTGTCTGTAGGAGGACATGATGCAGTTTGGACGCCGTGCAAACAACATATTAATGTGTGGTAGTTTGGGAACTGGCCGTCTGGTGGCTTGGCACTGTCGCCTTGCACCTCCAGGGAGGGTCCAGGTTCGATTCCCGCCACTGAGTTTGCATGTTCTCCCTCTGCTTGGTGAGCTTCCTCCAGGTTCTCCAGTTTCCTCCCACAATCTAAAGACTAACAGATTAAGCTAACTTGCATAACATGCCTGTAGTGCCAACAGTAAATGCATATGTGAATGCTGACTGGGAGTCCTACCACAGTTGTAAAAATGAGAATAAATACAGTAGTTACCATTGGCCTGCACAGTCCTTAGTGTGACTACAGAGGTTCCTAGATAGATGGAATTTGGGAGCTAAGGTGCACGTTACAGGAATATTTCTGAAAGGAACAGAAAGGTAACATTACAACATTAGAAGATGCAGGACATACAGTAAGGTACATGCGCTGTGAAAGCTGGTGTGTCTGTCACAATCTCCGATCAGAATTCTAAACACTGTTAGGGACTTAAGACACCATGAATATGGTTGGACGTTGTGTAAATGGATGCTAATCAGCATAAAGGTTACAATTTCGTAGTATTTGCAACCTTGTACTTCTGTAATTTATTTAACATTTTCTCAATATCAAGTCACAAGTCAAAGTTGTCCATACCCTGTATGCCATTGAAACGTTGTTAAAACCATATTACTAAAGTTACAGCAATGTTAGCGTTCCTGCAGGGAAATCTATCCACCAAAAGATTTAGAAAAAAATCACATACTAGACTAAAGCTTGCTCACATCATAACATTAAAATAATTTCATATGGACATTAAATAAGTAGATCAGTGGGTACTATTAATATAGTATATCTTTTTTTATTATTCCTGGTGTAATTCGGTAGAAAAATAAATGCAAGCATCACACAATACAATAATTTACTTCACTTGGACTTAGACTAGCATAGCTTTTTGTGAAACAGATGTAGTGGTCTGGAAAACCTGGCTCTTGGATGTCACTGTACTGAATTCTGCCGAATGTCTTCTGACACCCCAAGCTTAAGAAACCATAACCATGAGCTAGAACTATAACTATTTCACCTATGAGTCACAGTTTTTTAATTTACTTTTTCATCACCCCTTGGCTGTCCTGGGAAGAGCAAAACCCAAGAATGTTACTTGTGTTTAAGGTATATACAAAATATGATAACCCCAGTACAGTAGCTTTCAGAAGAAAAAATTGTAAAAAAAAAAAAAAAAAAAAAAGTTTTCAAAAATTCACCATGGGAAGGGGTTTTGTTGCTCAACCTGCATGGTTCAACTTGTAGTGGACTTGGTATATTATTATTATTATTATTGGCAGATCTGAGAAAAATGTGTGCCTCCTCAACATTAGGCAGTCAAAAATATTTGAACAGTAACTGTTGCAGCTCCAGCGTCAGGGTTTGGCATCGTCTTCCCGTGCTTGGTGGGTTTACGCTGCATCCTCCAGGTTCCTGTACAGTCCAAAGACACGTGCTGTAGACTGACTGTCATTTCCAAATTGCCCATACTGTTCCATTGAGCGTGTAAATGTGTGTGTTTTGCAATGGGTTGGCACCCCATCCAGGGCTCCTGGGAACAGCTTCAGGCCTCTCGTGATCCTACACAGGATAAGCACTATAGACAGAAGATGGATGGTTGGAAATCTAACCAAGGAATGGGTATTTTGTGTATTTTGTATTTGAGCACTTTGGTTCCGGTGGAACATCTCCAGAACGCAGAAGCCTCCCCTTTCTTTCAATGTGAGAGACTATTTTGATGCCAGAGCTTAAGTCAGCATTGTACTTATCCAAACTAATTCAATAGAGTCTTCCTCATCCAAAATTCTAATCTGAAATAAGCGGCCTCTGTCTATGTAGGAAAATTTCGTAACCATCTTCTTGCTAATTGTTAATGGATCTCTGGCCACAAAAAAAAAAAAAAAAAAAAAGCTCAATGCAGCTCATTTTTCTAATGACTGTGCAGGGGAAACAGAAAGCAATAGTGTCGCTGACCACCGTGTTTATCTTCACTCGGGCCAGGAAAGTATGGAATTAACCTGATGTCTGGGATTAATCCAAATGGAAGTTCAAGAAAGAGGCACTGAAAAACTATTTGTTGAAGAAGTTTGATTTTCTTGTTGTAGGCAGTAAGGAAGTGCAGGAGCGCCTTAGATTTTAGGCTGACTACACTTTTCCATGTGCACTTCATTAGTAACTGACTCCATTGGTAAGGAGTTGATCTCACAGGAAACAGCAGCTCTCTCTAGTAGAATGTGATGTGATGCTGCCCTCTGCTGGGTGATTGCATCACTGAGGTTCTGTCCTTAAATTTTAAACTTTTTTTTTTTTTTTACTTTATGTACTATCGTGCTTAGTACAACCTGTGTCTTAACACAAATGGGCTATATTTATACAACCTTCATCTCATATGCCTTGTTGATAAGCAAATAAAGTCAAACAATATTAAGTACTGTGCCACGGTGGCTTAGTGGTTTGCACGGTCACAATGCCTCTGCAGGGTCTGAGTTTGATTGCTGTTTCAGGTTTGCATGCATGGAGTTTGCATGTTCTCCCAGTGCTTGGTGGGTTTCCCCCCGGGAACTCTGGTTTCCTCCCACTGTCAGAGACACACAGATTAGGCTAACTGGCGTTCCCAGATTGTAGTGTGTGTGATTGTTGACCAGAGGTCCTAATACAGTCGTTAAAATGGGACTAAATACAATGATCACAACTTGTCTCCACGGTCTCTAGTTGGACTACGGACTCAGAGGTTCCTAATGGATGGATGATGGAATAAGAAAAAAAGCTGTATCTAGCACAATTTAACTTTAATGAAGCACATTCAAGAATATAGCTAGCAGCTCCAAACACATACAGTACTAGAAAAAAAACTAACACCCATCTTAGCTTGTCATGTAGATGCCTAGTCATTACGTAACTAACTAGCAAGCAAGACTGGGTCACGTGATGATAGCTTTAAATAATGTATAAGGCATTCACACTTAATAACACTGTGCACATGTCCTGCGCACATCCATAACATGAATTCTAATCACTGTTACCTAACACTCATTGTATAAAAAGACTGAAATATGATGGACTCGTGGGAGATCACGATCAGAGTTTGGTAAAGATCAGCAATAAAATGAATGTGCTTACCAACATAACCTCATCAGCCCAGATGTTTTCAAGAATCTTAGCCTTGATGAGGCCAGCACTCTAGTGTCACGACCTGAAACAACACTTGGCAAGTTATTCAATTCTCATTTTATTTCAACCTACCACTTCCAGAAGGATAGTCGCATACTTAAAGCAAGCCAAAGCTACTGGTCTGAGCTCCTTTCTTTTACTGACTATCAAATGCTGGACCAGATTATACTTGTGTATCTGTATTATCCTCTTCCCTTGGTCCTATTTGGCCTTGGACATCTGTGAACACCGCAGGAGATCTACACTCCTGGAACTTCACTCGCTTCAGATAAGGCAAATGAGTGGAAGATGGTTTTTAGCACCAACTTGGGCACTTTGAGTACTGTGTAATGCCACGTTAAGGGAGAACCATGTCCTTCCTTGGATACATCATAGGACCTCAAGGGGTACCAATTTTCCCATTCCCAACACTGTGCAGGAGTTGCAAAGATTTCTAGGACTTGCAAACCTTTGGAGTGGTTTCGGCTCTGTAACCCAGAGCCATCCTGTATTATTCTTTTTATGAAAAAGATTGCCAACAGATTATGCTAACTAAATTACAATCTAGCGAATTGGGCTCTAGTAGATTGCCACAATGCCTTGGAAGGAAGGGCACCACTAGTTAAGGGGGAGGCAGTATATTCCTTCACAATCTTTATGATAACAGGAGTATTTAATTAAGAACTACTAAATAGTGCTGGGACTTTAACAAAAATAAATACACAGTGCACAAGGACAGTGTCCTCTTATTTGTACCTTTGTCCTGTTCCACTTATGAGTGACATTGATGACCTTGGCCCATATTCTACCTTCTACTACCCAACCAGGTACTTAGAGCATTCCCAATAAAATCCAAATATTATAACACCATCATGCTGAGAATCTACGGGATTTTGAGGTCGATACTTCTTATCCCATTCCCTAGTCAACCCTTGTCTTTTGAACCTGTGTAAATTTTGTTTGCCCATATGCTCCTCAACAGCTTCCTCAATCCCTAACCCCTCAATCTTATGGCCAAGCAGACTGTGCTAATCAGGAGATTGGTTGTTTCTTGAGGGCCTACCGCTTCGAGAATCAGGGCATCTGTGATCATTTTCTTACATGAGCCAAATAGCCAAGAGCCTTAATCTTTTCTCAACCAAACTAATGATTTTCTGTGTGGTTGGCTTTCAGTCCTCTTGTCTTACAGCCTGATGACATGAATGGTTCCAGTAAAGTGAGCAGATATGGGAAAGGACAATCAGATAGTTGTAGGAAGTACTGCTGACTGCCACCAAAACCACTAGATACACCAGAACCACAGCACAATCATTTACTGAATCACTAAAATGAGCTTACAATCTTGACCTGCCAAGCCCCAGACATCTTTCATCCATTAACGTTTTCTGACTCAAGAAATCCATTAACGTCATCCCTGGACCCCTTGCCTCCAAACTGCCCCAACATAACTCCCAGCACCTCTAACCATCAATGGACAACCAGCAAACCAAATCAGTGAACAATTTTCAATACATGCGAAACTTGAGTATTTGATGGAGTGGCAGGGTTATGTCCCAGAGGAACAATCATGGGCTCTAAGGTGCAACATTCTTGATCCGAACTCCAATGCCCAAAACACACCACAATATACAAGCATGACCACCTTGCACACAAACACTTGTTGACTATTATCCACCCTTCATGAGTGTCTGACACTCAACAAATTAACACTCGGTACTAGTTAGTCTGGACATCCTGAAGTCCTGTATCTTTCATGGAAGCATTATGTTTTGGAGTTGTTTGCCAGTGATGACAGTCATATTGTTTCTCTTCTTTTATCTCCTCTTCTTTCGTGGTCACAACAGTGGATCATTCATCCAACACGTTTGACCTGACACAGGTTATTGCAGTTAGCCAGCCATCTGATTATCTTCACATTATCAGGCTATCAGTTTTGTGTGTGTTTCTGTTGTGATTTTATAGCTACTGTTCATTTAACTAAAATCTTCCACAAATAAAACTTACTTAAGAGTCATTTGTTTGCCTTGAAACTTGAAACTCGATTCTTCTCGATTTAACCTGATTCCTCTAAGTGTGCAGCGCTAACAGATTCCAACATGGACCAGGTCACAATGGAAGAAGGTTACCTGGTCTGATGAATCATTTACATGAATCTTCTACATCATGTGGATGGTCAAGTGCATGCATTGCTTACCTGGAAAACAGATGGTACCAGGATGCACCATGGGAAGAAGGCTAGCCGGCAGAGATGTTGTCAGGATCTGATAAATGTTTGGCTGGGAAACAATTTGTTCTGGCATTCATGAAGGTGTTTAAAATATACCACCTACCTAAACACTGCTGCAGAGCAAATTCATATCACCCTAATGTCAAGATATTTCCTAAAGACATGAAAAAAGGTCCTGACGTTGCCTTAACCTCCAATTTTCTGAACGTGGTACAAACATGTCTGCACCTACAGTATGAGATAGAAGACCTGTTTCTAACAACTTGGTACCAGAAACCACAGCACACCTTCAGAGGTCTTTAATGGATTAAAGGTTCAGAAGACAAGAAGTTTTTGATATGACTGTATATCATATTAGGCAGGTGTTTTTAATGTTACGGGTAATCGCTATATGCAGCTATGCTAGTTACTTGGCTTTGCCAATCTGCCGACAAAGCTAGCCCTGAACCTAGTGCATACTGTAAGTTCAGGTCACTAAGATAAACTTAAATACCTAAAACATAATTAAATAAAAGTGCCGTAGCCTAGCGGCTATTCATTTTGGCCACATTTTCTCATTGGAAGTGACTTTCTAGTGTGAACATATTGTGAGATATGAAATCAAAAACCATCCTTTTGTTTCGTCGTTTTACACTAGATGGCAGCATTGCGTTAAACTCTTACAGCGTGTGCACATATAGATGATGAATAATTATATATCAATGTTTATACAGTCTAGCAGTTCTAGCTGCTACATTATAACTCCTGATTTAACTTTAACTAACAAGCTGGATGTTCACTCCTAACCTCGCCCCTCATGTGTCAACTTCAGAAATATGGCTGCACTGCTATATATCTACATATTTATATAAGAGAACAGGGACATGCCGCATGTGCGCAGAGATAAATATTTATACCGAACGGGAGACTGTGTCCATATCGCTTCCTGTCTTAGGATTCGTTCAGACAAGACGTTTAGCTTAGACAGGCACATATACTGTAGGTATGCGCATATGCACAGAGTAGTGTGTTTCTCCTACACACACATGTGGTGGGGTCTCTAGGGTGCAACAGCAGCCCCTGGAGAAATTCCTGAGATGTTTTCAGGGATTTCTCTGAGAGAAGAAGAGAAAGAAAGGCAAAAATTCGGGGCAAAATGTCATGTTCACGTCGTGAGTGCAGACGGATTAAAGCTGAGCGATTCCAACTGCACACGCTATATAGTTGTGTAAAAGTTGTAATCAATCAGTCACTGACGTTAGTCTGTTGGATTGTCTTAGGATTCGTCCAGCATTTTTCTAGCAGTATAATCAAATTTTCCTTTGAGATTAATAAAGTTCACCCACCTCACTCCCATTTTTTTCTGTCGAATCTAATCTCATATAGCAAATATAGCAGGGCTTGTTTTTGCTTATAATAAGGAAAATGTACTGATAATCTATCGACATAACATCTGGTTTTATATTTGATGGTGTAAATAACAAAAAATAACATCAATATCAGATTTAATCATTTAAATGAAACTTTAACACCTTATTTTTTACATTAAAAGTTCAATTCATAACTGGCACTATAGGCGGCTTGGTTGCGCAGTGATGACTAACATAGTTAAAATCAAGCATGTTAGCAATGATTTGGCAACGACAGCTGCTTGCTATCACAAGTCAATTCAACGTTTTTGTATTGTTGCAATAGTGGCAAAGAAAAACTCCCTGAGAAATCCTAACGAGGAAACATTGAGGGGAACCAGACTTTCAAGGGGACTAAACTTCACACAGCTGATTACAAATCATTTTCCTGGCATAACTCAGTCAAAAAGTTCAACTTATGAGCTTATAAATTTGCTTATACGTTTATAAATGTGAGCGTCCAAGTCATAATGGAGACTGTTTGGGAAAGCAAAGTACTTTCTAAAATATCCTCTAAGGAAAAAGGCAGCACGGTGGCGTATTGGTTAGCATGTGGCTTCGCACCTCCAGGGTCGGGGTTCCTCCCACAATCCAAAGACATACAGATTAGATAAATTCGTGTTCCCAAATAGCCGTTAGTATGTGTGTGTGCCCTGCGATGGATTGGCATCCTGTCCGTGGTGTACCCCGCCTCGTGCCCAAAGTCGCCTGGTGTTGGCTCCAGGTCCCTGTGACCCTGTATAAGCGGTATAAACGTTGAATGAATGAATAAGTAATTCGCACATTTCTTAGGTTTGCTTTATTTCACTTGCACTGCAAAAAAAAAAAAAAAAAAAAAGTTTCACCCTGAAAAACTATCAAATGCCTTGTTACTGACACCTGAAATAAAAGCACCGACAGGACACATTCCAAACATTAATAAGATTATAGATTCCAGTTCCTTGAAGTTGAGGACAGATGGACAGATGTAGTTTCTTTACCTGCCTCAGGCACAGGCCTTTTCCTCCCATGCTGTGTCCCGTGTCACGACATCCTGATTCTGCTGGATGAGTTAAGACGAGCAGGTACAGAACAGTCAGAAAGAAATGGAGGATTTTCTTCTCGGCCAAAATAGTGTCAATTAATGGATAATTAAAATCATATCACGGCAGAAACGCCATTGCTTGTGATCCTCATTTCACCCTGAACGAAACTGTTAAATAAAGGACGTGTCTCCTATTAAGGATGGAGAAACAAATGATTAAGGGTTGTATAATGAGACAAATAAGTACTGTATAACTTAACTTAAATGTCAGAAAGGCTGACTATACTAACTAATATGCAATATGCTAAACGTTACATACCATAACACAGATAACATTAGTAGGACAAAGACTACTCACGCTAACCAGACTATTTTTGCCTCTAAAAATAGTCTATAATAAATAAATAAATAATTAATTAATTATAATCAAAGCCTATAATTAATTAATTTATGTCTATAACAACAAATATATTTTATTGGGCTCACCTTGATTTTTTACACTTTGTCCAGTTGACGTTCTTTTATTCATTCATTTATCTTCGCTCTGTGTACAGGGTCGCAGTGGGCCTAGAACCTATCCCACGTGGGCACGAGGCGAGGAGCCAGTCCATTACAGGGCACACACACACTACATGCAATTGTCTGAATAATCTGCATGTCTTTGGACTGTGGGAGGAAACCGGAGGACTCAGAGGAAACCCACCAAGCAAGCAAACTCCACCCACACAGACCCAAGGTGAGAATCGAACCCTTGAACCCTTGGAAGCACTAAACCCTTACGCTTTAGTACCACCCAGGCGACATGTGTTATAAAAAAAAAAACATTATATATATATATATTACAATATCATATAACAATATTATATGACAACATTCTTGCTCTGTCTACACACACACACACCTCCAGGCACACATACTGTACACTCTGTGATTATGTCTATACACATTTATTCTGAGTTATTTCATTATGAGTTACAAAATATTCAAAGGAATACCACTTTGTGCATACCTTGCTTTATTTGAGAACATATGGGAAACACATATGCACGTGCGCGCGCGCACACACACACACACACACACACACACACACACACACACACACACACACACACACACACACACACACAGTCCTGAAATAAGTATGAGAAGGAAGGAAGGAGGGATGTTTTAGTAGTCAAAAGGTCCAACCACAATAAAGACTCTACCTTTCCCTTTTATTCTTTCTTTAAACTTGCACATCAAAGGATGGGTCTTAGACACACACACACACACACACACACACTTCCCTGTTTCTGTTCTCTTTATGATTTATGTGAAACATACACAGTGTATAAATCACACACTGGCAATCTAGAGGACTTTCATGTGCTGGAATCTGTAACACACACACACACACACACACACACACACACACACACACACACACACACACACACACACACACTCAGGATTTGATGAGGTCAAGCTATATAATAATAATAATGATAATAATAATAATAATAATAATAATAATAATAATAATTTGCATATTATATTTCATAAAAGGGGACGTTGCTACCAAATGTCTACATATTAAACAATATTTATTAGTCAACACCTTACACCAGCTGTTCTTTGTTGAGACTGTTTAAAATCATTTTACAAAGTTTGGAACAGGGCAGCAATCTAAGACTTCGAAAAAGAAAAATCTCACCTGGGCTTTTCCAAACTTCAAACATCTCAGTGAACTTGTGTGCGTGCCGCAGCCTCGGATTCCGGCTCTTGGCGGACAGGAGTGGAGCCTGTTAAGATCATCTGCTGTTGTAGCTCATCTGCCTTACAGCTTCGAAATGACTAGCACTCGGGGATATACTTTTCTGCTCACCACGACTGTAATGAGTGTGAATTCTGTTTTAATAGTAAAACCTGGGACTTGAAAGATGGATGAGCCACATAAGCCTAATGATAAATTAATGGAGTGTGAATATTCTTCTCATGATTACTGGGTTTCCTCTGGGTACTATAGGATTTTTTCAATCTGATCATTATGATTTAAATATTTTTTTCACACTTTTTAAAGTCACTCACTCATCATGTATACCGCTTTATCCTGTATACAGGGATGCGGGGGGGACTGGAGCCTATCCCAAAACACTTAGGGCACGAGGTGGGGTTTCACCCTGGACAGGGAGCCAATCCATTGCTGGGGCACACACTCACACTCACACTACGGGCGAACGCCAATCAGCCTAATATTTATGTCTTTGGACTCTGGGAGGAAACCAGAGCATGTGGAGGAAACGCACCAAGAACAGAGAGAACATGTAAACTCCATGCACACAGACCGCGCGGCAAGAATCAAATCCGGAACCTGGAGATGCATGGCGACAGTGCTGACCACTACACCACCATGCTGCCTACTTTTCAAACTAATTTTCATAATTTTTAATAAGACACCATGGTTAAAAGCACTATACAGTGGAACCTCGGATTGTGAGTAACTCGGTTTACGACGAGCAAATTTTTTTTTTTAATTTTGACTTGAAAAACGAGCATGTCTTGGTTTACTTTACTTTGGAGTTTTTTGACACCGACACACACACACACACACACACACACACTCTCGCCTTTACACCCCCCCCCCCCCTCCCCGGCTTCACACAGACACACACACTCTGTTCTACACAGTAACTCTGCTTTGTCACGATTCTTTTCAAAGGTAAGGTGCTCGTTCATTTGTTTTTTTGTTTTTTTTTTTACTTTACAGCAGTGATTCCGTTAGTCTGCGCTCACGCGAGTGTCATTAGAGAGATTTCTCTGTTTCCGTTGTGTGTGTGTTTGTTGTGAAACTTAAAAAGCGAGGTGGGGGGAGGGAGGAGGAGTTTTACTGTGTAAGACGAGGAGAGGGAAGGGGCTAATTCCACACACACACACACACACACACACACACACACACACACACACACACACACACACACACACACACACACACACACTCACACACAAATACACGGCGCCTGCGCGCACAAACGGAAACACTTATCTGTTGGGATTTATTTTAACTTTTTTTTAAAGGTAAAGTCCAGGTTAATTTGTTTTATTTTTACCTTATATAATGTATTAATAATTTTTCGTAATTTAGTTTTTTGGCCTGTGGAACAACTTATTTGAGTTTTCATTATTTCTTATGGGAAGGTTTGATTTGGTTTACGAGCGTTTTGGAATACGAGCCCGCTTCCTGAACAAATTATGCTCGTAATCCAAGGTTCCACTGTATAAATAAAATTAAACTTCTTAAAATAAATTGCCAGTAGTGTATAACTGGGTTCTGTGAGTGGTGTGTACCGTACAGTATGTGTGTGCGCCTGCACTCCCCTATATCTCTTCCCCCCATCCAGGATGTCCCTTGTTTTGTGCTCTGAGAAACCTGGGACAGGTTCCAGCACCCCCAGTATGCCTACACAATATAAGCAGTTGTCCTGATGTAGGAAAATAATCTTTGGCATGGTAAGAGAAACTGCGAGACCACATTACACCACCTTATGACTGATTATTTCCCCCTTACATCATGCTGTATTCCTTACATAGATAACGGCATCACTGAAACCACTTCCAGATAATCACGAACTCACGTGAAATGGTTTATATCACCATAATTGTCTATTTGTTTTTAACTATGTTTGTTTTACAACTAATTCTTATCAGCATCCAATTCGGTATCATCTCTACGGATCGGGTTTCCGTGAACCGAGAGATTCAGAGTGAGTGAAACATCGTTATGTGCCTCTGTACATTAGCAATATATAATGTTTAAGGTTCAAGACATTGACTGATTAAATGTTTATATAAGGAAAAACCTTCTGCGCTCTTCTAAAGCGAGCCCGTGTCCTCATCATTCAATATGACGTTTCAACTCGAAATGGAATTGTGTGCGAACATTGCGAAGGAACAGAAAGAGAAAAAAATTAACTGTTTTTGTTCTGTATTTGGCCTCATTCTACTGCTGTTATCTTAGTTTCTTTCTCTCCAGCATGGATTTGATGTAGAACAGAAGACGGAGAGAGAGAGAGAGAGAGAGAGAGAGAGAGAGAGAGAGAGAGAGAGAGAAGTAATATGGTTTTGATGAAGAACAGAAAAATAGAGATGGAAAAAATGGACAGAGAAAGATACTAAGAGCAAACATAAAGAGAGTGAGACAGTTTTTCTAACAGTGGGTTAGAAAGCGAGTTGAAAAAGAAAGACAGAGACATGTATGCTCCAGATGTTTGATCCCAGATGTCCAGCTTCAAAATAAATGGAAATGTTGAGTTTAATATTAATATCAAAGCAGGCTTGGGTATCAGAGAGGACGTTAGTTAGAGGTGCAACACCTGTGACACCATATAACTGTAGATACTCACTTTATTTTATCCAGGACCAATCAACATATTGCTTACCATGAGTACTAAATTATAATGCTTAAACATATGAACTAAGTTGATGTAAGGG
>CM059222.1:6600000-6602500 GCA_030347435.1 Clarias fuscus | reverse complement strand
TTGTGTGTGAAGTCTTGGCCTCTCGAAAACCGCGTGTGTGCCTGAGCTGCACAGGTGGACGCCGTGAACCTCAATGGATTCAAGCGCAGATACACGCGACCTCGATTCACACCTGCAAAACAATCGAGTTGAAAATTGCTGCAGGTCTTGCGTCCAGGCACATATCTGTGTGCGTGAACCCATTTGCTTTGACTCATGAAGTTTTTATCGGGGCCTAAGCTGTGCTCGTTCAGGTGTGCTGGAAATGACACATACACACACACACACACACACACACACACACACACACACACACTTTTAGTGTGACTAAAGCAAAGCGTATTTTAACCAGCAGGAGGTGCCTGAATTTATCACTATACAAATATGCATCTACTAGTATTACAACTAATTTATTACAATAATTTACTTTAAATAATTTCATGTCTACTTTTATAACAGTACATAGGTAATAAGTAAAGTTCCACATGTTTGAGCCATTAGAGGAGTTTCTGGGAGGCCAGTGTTAAGTCATGAAGCAACCAGTTCAATCATGGCTCCAGAATACTAAGACACCTTTCTATCGTGATGGAATCCAAGCATTAGGGAAACACTGGGATAGGTGTATTAGTGTAGCAGAGGATTCTATAGAGAAACAAAGGGAGTTTCTATGAGAGTTTTTAACTCTCATAACTGTGTTTTGATATTCTGCCCAATCAAAAGTCCCAGCTTACGGGGTTAACTTTATCGCACGAATGACTTATTCATTTACTTACTAACAGTATCAGATGCTGCATGCTACCTGAAATTATTTTTTAATTACATACTACTAGTTGGTGTTAAGTATATTTTCAATTTAATACTCATATTTCAGTCAGTTCTTCAGTAAAATTTAATAATAAATAGTATTAATTATATTTTAAGGTTAATGATGTTTAATCTTCATTTATCTACCATCACCCGGTAAAACGTCAATAAATATTCATAGTAATATTTGTATTTTTCTTTTTAAAAACCTGATAAAATACAATTACATAGGCAAGTACTGAGTTCATGTAAAATATAATCAAATCTTTCTGTACTAAATAATATAGCAAAATATTACTCTAAAGTACATGTAAGAGCTTTCCTTACCAAATAATATGTGTTTTGAATTTGTTAAGGTGCACACATACATTACAACTATACATATGTAGACATATTACATTGTGTACATCATTTCTGTACAATAGAAAGTACATATTATATAACATTATACAACAGTTAGTTCCGACTGAGCAATCTGACTGGATGTGAGGCATTCCACAAGTTCTGATAATGGACGGTAACAGCACTAGGATGAATAACTATATCCATCACTCTGCATTCCAGATGTTCTAATAACCGTATCTAGAGTAACTGCTGTTCACAGCATGGGTGAAAGTAGCTCTGTACGGTCCGCAGTACTGAGGAGATAGCAACTGCCTGCCAAAACCCACATTCACTTTCACACTTTCGGGAAGAAAACACCTCTGATAACATTTTGTCATCTTAAGAAAGAAAAAAAAAACGCTTTGACTACTAATTTATTGCTTCTACGTCATTCCAAACTAGTGGTGTTCTTTGATTCACAGCTACAAAGCTAACTAGCTCCTAACACAAGGCTGAGTTCTAAATCACTTTCCAACCCCTGATCAAAGGCACTACATGGTGTGTGTGTATGTGTGTGTGTGTGTGTGTGTGTGTGTGTGTGTGTGTGTGTCAAGTCAAGTCAAGTCAATTTTATTTATATAGCGCTTTTAACAATTGACATTGTCGCAAAGCAGCTTTACACAATAAAAAGAAGTAAGTTTTTATGCAATGTATATGAATCAAAATGTGTGTGTGTGTGTGTGTGTGTGTGTGTGTGCGTGTGCGACGATGGATTGTACACCCTACTGTATACAGCGCACTAGTTTTCCATTTAACGCTATTTGGGACTACGGAACCTGAAATTTAACGGAGCTGAAATTCTGTGTTAGAACTATAAAGAGAAACTTGCAAGATTTACAGGACCGTCCATCACCTCCACGATTTATTCTCCTCACCTTTTTGGCTACATTGTACTAGTAAGAATTTCACCCTTATTGACTGACACTGTACACTGCCAGTAGCCAGCTCCGCCAGCCGCGGAAGAATACGTGTTGGCAGAAAAAGAAAAAAAAAACTGGTTAAATAAAGAAACAAATCATAATCTGTTGATTGATCCGGTGTTTGCGGAACTGTTGCCTGAAAGCAATATCACACTCAAGGTCGTGCTGTAGTGCTGTATATCAGCATGGCTGTGATGCGGCCATGGGCTCGAGGGCACAGCCTGAGTATTCAGCAGTAAATCACTCCATCTTTTGTGATACTGTTTAATTACAATATACAGGTCCTTCTCAAAAAATTAGCATATTCTGATAAAGTTGATTACTTTCTGTAATGTACTGATAAACATTAGACTTTCATATATTTTAGATTCATTACACACAACTGAAGTAGTTCAAGCCTTTCATTGTTTCAA
>CM059222.1:6547500-6595000 GCA_030347435.1 Clarias fuscus | reverse complement strand
CCATCACATACCACATTGCCAAATATTTACGTGTTGATCGAGCAAATGATCACAAAGAGACAAAAGGGGTTCTGGGACATGTTCATGACTACAATAATCATCCAAGCTAAACTCAACCTTTGATGCGTTTGATGTTTTTGGGAGTTTCCCAAATGCCAGACCAAACCCTGTGGTCGTCCTTCTAGTCTTCTAATGAAAATACTAATTATTACCCGCTCCCAAGGGTGAAACATTTTTAAATTGAGCATTTAGGGCACAGCATTGTTTCAAACCCTGTACATCACTCATTGTTTCAAAGCCATCATAAATTTTGCAGATTTGTTGCTTTTGAAATTAAGTTTCAAGTCATTTCATCAGCGTATATCATAACAGAAATTGTAGAAAAATTGAAACAAGCTACTTGCAAGCAATATTTCTTTCTTCATTTTTTTTTAGTCAATACTATTTTCAGACATCATTACATTTCTCTATAATCATATATTTGCAACATTGTAAGCCAAAAGAAGTTGTGAATGAGAGCTAAATAACTTTTACTATAGGTTATAATCAGCTATTCACATTCAAAAGATTCAGTCATTTAAAAGATAAAAAGAATTTTAAAGATAAAAAGGATACTGAAAATATACTGATCAGCCCCTTGTCCTTCTGCTTGCGCGGCCACAAGACCTCTGGAGATGAGCTGCGGTGTCTGGCATCAAGAGGCTTTCAAGGATCAGAAATGTTTATTTCTGCCCGTGGGTGCTTAATTGGATTGGGAGCTCAGGAGTTTGGGGACCATGTTGGCAATCTAAGACTCTTTGCCTGCCAGCTCACGCATGCAGTGGGCTGTTATGTACCACGTGTTCTGGTGAATTTCTATTATGGCCAGGATTGGCTTGGCAAGTTGTGCTTTTCTGTGGGATCTTTTCTGTCTTTTCTTCCCTACAGACATAAATGAGATACAATTTGCAATTAAATAAATATAGATATACTGTAATCAAATGCACTTATTTTGTTACTACATTTACATACACTTTGTGTTATGACAACTGTGTGTTAGCGTTCGGGTATTGTCTGGGAGATTAACCGTAAAGTTGTTGTTAATTAGCTAATGTTTTCTCAACCTTCCTTGGTGAGAGAGACAGGTAAAATATTTTTTTATGATAATCTTTCAAGGCAAAATGTTATAACATTTAAAATAGCGTATCACATACAAAAAGTTTACTTTCTAAATGGAAATAATCTTTGGGAATTATGGACCATTACTTATTATGTCAAATGTAATATGTCAGTAGTTTATTTTTGGAGCACAGATACCAACAACAAACAATGGATAGATTCAGAAATTTTAATTTGGCTATGAACATACATTGATACTGTACATCACTTTATATGATCTTATCTGTACATTATCATACATCATGTAAGTGGTACATAAAATGTAATTAAAAAAAAACACAAAAATGGAAAACATTTCAATTTAAAAAATCTCTCTTTTTTTGCGCTCACACACACACGCACGCGCACACGCACGCACACACACACAACTCATGAGGCGTCTCAACCTCATGAGGAGGAACCCTCAGTCTGTCATTAAAAATCAGGTGTGAGTTTAACCACCGGGGTTTTCCAATGTGAGTGTTTGTGTGTGTCTCCAGCAGAGAGACAGGAAGAGACATCATCACACACCTGGGAAATATTTCACCCACATGCATGGGACAGGAAATGGTTCTTCAGGATAGGGGTGTGATGATGTACTGGTATCACACTATGCTCCGAGAAGGAAATTGAAAATAGTTACATGGTTAAAGTTAGGATAATAGATATGCTTAATTACACCTTTAAATATATTTTTTTTTTGTATGAGAAAAATACTGTATATGTTCAAAAGAATGATATTTGCATAATGCAGTATACCCATTTTTCTTTGTTAAATGGCATGTTATTATTACTAGTCATGTTGTTTTTAATGTAACTTGTTTGTCACACCCAGACATGTTACTATAAAAATGCTAAAGTATTACAACAAGCGTTGCAATTATATTCACCTTGCACCCAATCACTGCTAGTTGACAGTAATCCTCAAGTAACCAGCCAGCAGATTATCTTCTATTAAATTAAATAGTTGTACACACTTCCTGCTTATTCTTACTAGACCTAGTTTACGAGATGGACGACATCCATTGCCGACCCCATGACGGATCCGAGAGACCGAAACCTTTGACCGAAAAAGAAAGTGAATGCCTTGTCTTTAAAAAAAAGAAAAAGAAAAAAAAGATACACTAACACTAACCAGTTGTAGACACTCATAACCAGATATGGTCTTGGTAGATCTCTTAGTGTACTTGAGATAGCACCGGATAGCAGAAGTGTTACTCATGGCGTCACTTAAGGCATATTTTTCTTTTCTTTGCTTGTGTAGTCGCTTCAGAGTGTCTTTACGCTAAACAGACACGAATGTTTTTTATCCATATTTCTTTGTTCATCTTCCAGCTAAGTTGAGCACCGGAGGTTTTGGTTTCAATCCACCCGGTTTTGTATGGACGTTGAGTTTGCGCATAGGATCTGGGTTTCAAAAAAAAAACAAAAAAAACATAGAAAATATGGCAGGAATAACCTCTGAGGTATAAAAGCTGGCCCTGGATAAAGACAAAAACATGATAAAGGTGGACGAAAATAAAATTATAAGCGTGTGTTCCAGTCTTTCCATGGTCCTGTTCCAGGTTAATTCCTAGACTTCCTTACTCATCCTAGGTTGAATCCCTGCCACCATTGTACTATTTCATCAGCTGGACTGAAGTGTGTTTAGATGAGTTAGATCAAGCCACTTCACTGTAAACATCAAAAGCTCTTAGCTGCTTCAAAATCTAATGCTTTCTACTGCTGCTTTACAATAGCTTGATGTCAAACCTTTAAGTAAGAAGGTGGCACTAGGGTCGAGGGGTTGATTACCACCTTGGATCTGTGTGCGTGGACTGTAATGTTCTCCCCGTGCTTGGTGGGTTTCCTCCCATAGTCCAAAGTTGGAATGGCACCCTGTCTAGGGTGTACCCCACCTCATGCCCTATAACACTGTACACAGAATAAGCAGCATAAAACATGAATAAATACTGTAAGTGAATAAATATCCCAAAAAATGAATTGTCCACAACCATTCAGATGATGGTCGCTTGTGAATTTTGAACAATATGGTTTATCCTACTGAGACTGTTAGGTATAATTATTTTTGCCAAACTTCTTCCTCTTTGAAGACATTTAAGTGTAACTTTTTATGTTTAAGTTTATAGATATCAGGAGCTAATAAAGAGAAACAGTGAGAAGAAAATGCAATGTGCACAGCAGTAGGCTATTAATGTTTAGTGGATAATCCAGAGTTGTGGCCAAAAGTATAAGACGACATATGCCATGTATTAGTTCTCCCTGTGCACAAAACAGGTGAATAAAATAATTAATTCTAAAATATGTGGCTGAGTGCCAATTTACTTAAAACTCTAGTGAAATACTCGTGAATCTTCTGGAACCATGGCCTGGGTTATGTACAGATCTTAACCCAATAGAAAACTGATGGACAATGGTGAAAAAGGCAGTAGCAGTCAAGCACCAACGTATTCTTATTATCTTGATTGTCATTATTTTAAAAATGTGAGAATGTCAATAAAACTTAGAATTTCACTTTTATCTCAATACTATTGGCCAGTACTATGTATTCTTCCACCTTGTGCCTTTCACTGTCGCCATACTGTATTTGTTGAAAGACAGTTAAAACCGCTAGATACAAGCTTAAGATATGTAGTGCATAAAGTCGTGTGGTTTGGACTCTAAAAAAAAGCACAAAACTTGGTTGTGTTTGTTATGTTGCGAAATTCTGCCCTTTTAAGCTCTAACTTGTCATATAACCACAATCAGGGTTAAAACAAGTTCAGAAACAGGAAATCCGAAACCGCAATTAACTGATGAAACGCCATCATCAGCGATCCGAGCAAGAAGCTTCAAGCAAAAAAACAAACGCGCTCCTTGTCTCTGTCGCTCTTACAGATGAACTAGGCACAAAATATGAATGAATGAGCAGGAAATAGGTCAAATCTAGGCTTTAATGCCATTACTTTAGGGAACATATACCATTTGTTCAAGACATTATACAAATAAAATTGATTACATTGTAATGAAGTGGACTTTTATATTTGGAGAAAATTTAGAAATTAGCTTTGATTCTGTTCTCTTTTTTTAGTGAACATTTTTCTAGAAAAATGACCTAAGATCAGATGAGAAAGCGCCAATAAATATGACTTATATACTGTAAGTGTTTAAGGTTTTACCAGTAACTGTTTTAACAGTAAGTTCATGAAAAATTGAAAATCTCAAGTTTTGTCTTTCTCCATTTTTTTTTTACTGTAACGTAGAAAAATACATGCAACGTTCATACATTTTTAGTTGATATCTTATATGAAAACATTTATCAAGCTGAAAATGAAAAAATGTATATGTCAATTTTTTCGCAAATGCATTTCAGCAAGAAATCCAAAAAGGCAGAGGAAACACATTACAGTAATATACACATTGAACGACATCAACACGGGTAGCTGGTGAATTTTATACGCAGATTCTGTCATGGTAAAGTTTTTATTATTATTATTATTATTATTATTATTATTATTATTTGCACTCAAATTTAAAAACCAGAAATAAAGCAATCCATAAATGTAGAACTGTATATGATACTAGGCTATTTAATTCCTGTTTAATAACAAACTATTTATTTTTATAGATATTAAAAAAAGAAAAAGAAGATGCTGATGCATCACAACAAGCTTTATCATGTAAAAAAGATCTGTCAGCTTCATCAGTTTCATGGACTTTTATACCCCTCGTTCATTCTCTGCACTTGTCCAAATCATCTTAATCTAACTTTGTCCCCAAAATGTCCCTCTAATATACTTAATGCTAATCCTGTCTATTCTTGTCACTCCCAAAGGCAAATCGCATTTTTAAAAAGAAATGATATTAAAAGTTTAGGTAGCTATCTGATAGCTAAAAGTTCTTATGTGCAATATGTGTGAAGAAGAGAAAAGGAGCAAAAAAATGTTTTGGTAAACTACCAAGAAAAATGGGATATGACTAAACTTAACTTAAATTCTGATTATAGCTTCGCGTCAAGCGCAAACCCATTTGCAGTGAACACGGCATTTTAAGAAATGTCACCATTGAGTCACAAGAATTGGAGAACTTCAGAAGTTCTCTAATTCCAGTTCTAATAAGTTACAAACTACCCTAGCTCACTACAAACTGCAACGTTTTAGTGTGTTTTCCAACCTTACTGCTGAATTTTTCTTTTTTCATTTGGTCACTGCGACATTAAAATAGATGAAAGTTGATGAAAACTACAGTGAAACTTAAAAAGGATACCTTCCAACCTATCGAGTACGGTTTTGCAGATTACCCATAATGCACTGGTGAACAGGGCATGTGGTTTGGGATACATTTTGAAAAGAGTGTGTGGGTTGGGACACATCCATAGTGGACTGATATGTGAATTCTGTGTACTTAACTCATCTAAACTTGTATTTGAGCCAGACTGCTTGTGCAAGTGTTTGTAAGTGTGTGTGTGTTAGTTTGTATGATAGAGAGAGATGGATGTTTGTGTATGTTTGGCCTCCGACTGACTCCGATGCCCGATCGAGCTCCACTGTCGCTGCTGGTTGAGCAATTCGCTGTGTATAACATTTCATTACCATGACAGATGATCAATCAGCCTGCGGGATATGTGTGTGTGTATGAGTGTGTGTGTGTGTGTGTGTGTGTGTGTGTGTGTGTGTGTGTGTGTGTGTGTGTGTGTGTGTGTGTGTGTGTGTGTGTGCATGTCTGTGTTGTATTCCTGCTTTTTAGCACCCTTTTAAATGCAACCTGCAGTTTGAAAACACAACAGCTACGCCTTTCCTCTGTGCAAGGCCCAACTTGCTGCATTTGGATGCAATTCAATAACACGCTGATTCTAAAGAGAGGGCGAGAGACACGGAGAGAGAGGAAGAAAGAGAGAGAGAGGAAGAAAGAGAGAAAGAGCTGCAGGACGTTAAGCGGAATGTGCTTTCACAAACCTGACAGCTGGCAGCCTTCTGTGTGTGTGTGTGTGTGTGTGTGTGTGTGTGTGTGTGTGTGTGTGTGTGTGTGTGTGTGTGTGTGTGTGTGTGTGTGTGTGTGCGTGTGTGTGTGTGTGTGCTTGACAGATCTCTACTTGAACCCTTTTATTGGAGCGCACATACGCGCACACACGCGCACACACACACACACACACACACACACACACACACACACACACACACACACACACACACACACAGGCATACACACACCCTGCTCGATGACAGATTGAACCTGGAGCAAGGTAACATGTTACCTGCAGAGAGGAAGAGAAAGGTATGAAAAAACACACACAGCTGTCTCTTTTACACACACACACACACACACACACACACACATGCTCAAACACTGAATTCTTTCATAATACATGACTAGTCTTATATTTTCTTTTTCCATTCAGAACGTTTCCCAAACCAGACACGCACACACACACACACACACACACACACACACACACACACACACACACACACACACACACACACACACACACACAGATAATATTCAATATATAGGTCATATTCACAAGAGCTTCACCATCATCAGTCCATTCACTGTGTCGTGAGCCCACTGTGCATGTGTCCCAAACCACACACTCTGTTCCATACATAGGTCATCATTGAAGGGCCTCAACATGGATGGTCAGTTAGGCATTTGTTCCATACTACACACACCATCCACTATATCATCAATCCACCATGTATCCCAAAACACATACTATATTACTCACTATACAGTAAACATTTAAATCCCACACTCTTGTTAAAATGGCAGGTTTTTGTGATGCAATAAATGTCTGCGTTTGTTATATTTGTCCTTCTAAAATGTGAGTGTTCTACTTATGTACTTACTTAGTTGGCTTGGATTAGTATTGTCCTAAACTTGTCTGACATAGATCTGCAGGATAGTATGAAGATGATGCAACCATGATTCGCTCTATCATAACTAGAGCATCAGAGAGAACCAGTGCTACTAAGTTCATGCTTCCATCTTGGATCCTGACCCCACAGCCCAATTCTGTGAAGAATATGAGATTGATGACAAATTGCCTACTATTATTGATACTTCTGGAAAATGGTTAGAATAGGAATGCCTTCCCACTTCATCAGCTAAAGTGCTGATAGTAGGAGACTTTAACATTCATGTAGACGATGCTAACAACGCTTCAGCACTCGCATTTATAGATTTGCTAAATTCCTTTGGGGTTAAACAAAATATAAATAGACCAACTCACCGCTTTAATCATACGCTAGATTTAATTATATCCCATGGTATAGATGTCTCTAATATAGACATTCTACCTCAAAGTGATGATATCACAGATCATCATCTCTTAGTATATACTCTACCTGTAGAACAGCGTAGCTGTGCCTCCCCACGTTGTCAATTCAGTAGAAATATTAATCCGACTACTAAAGACAAATTCACAAGTAACCTGCCGGATCTGTCCCAATTTCTTATCAGACCCCTAAATGCAGACGATCTAGATGAAGTGACTAGCAGCATGGGCACTATTTTTACCAGTACATTAGACACTGTTGCTCCCATCAGATTAAAAAAAGTCAGAAATAAAACACTTGCACCATGGTACAATAGTCATACTCGCGCCCTAAAGAGAGCAACCCGTAACCTCGAACGAAAATGGAGAAAAACTAAATTAGAAGTTTTTAGAATCGCGTATAAAGGTAGTATGTGCAGCTATAGACGGGCTCTAAAAGCGGCTCGGGCCGAGCATCTGAGCCAACTCATAGCAAGAAACCAAAAAAATCCCAGGTTCCTATTTAGTACAGTGGCTAGCCTAACAAACCCTAAGATACCTGCAGGGAGTATCCCATCACAGCTTAGAAGTGAAGACTTCATGAACTTCTTCAATGAAAAGATTGATAGTATCAGGAAGAAAATAATGGAAATTCAACCTCTAACAGCATCTCATGATCCAGTCCAGTCTAAAGCTTTTCAGTGCTTTACAGGTGTAGGACAGGAAGAGCTGTATAAACTTATCACCTCGGCTAAATCACCAACATGCTTGTTGGATCCAATCCCAACTAGACTTTTAAAAGAAGTGATAAATATAACTGGAGCGCCCCTTCTAAACATTATCAACTCTTCATTATATCTAGGTCATGTCCCTAAACCTTTCAAGTTGGCAGTTATTAAGCCTCTTCTTAAAAAATCTAATTTAGACCCAAATGATATAATAAATTACAGACCAATTTCAAACCTTCCGTTTATATCAAAGATATTAGAAAAGATAGTATCAGCCCAAATATGCACATTCTTGCAGGAAAACGATATCCTCGAGGAATTTCAGTCAGGTTTCAGGCCCCATCATAGTACAGAAACTGCACTAGTTAAAATTGCAAATGACTTGTTTTTAGCTTCGGACCAAGGCTGCATCTCAATTCTTGTCTTACTTGATCTTAGTGCTGCATTCGACACTATAGATCATGATATTCTCATAGATCGCTTACAAAATCACATTGGTATTCAGGGACAAGCGTTAAAATGGTTTAGATCCTACCTGTCTGATCGATTCCATTTTGTAGATCTGAATGGCGAACAGTCTGGTGTAATGCCAGTGAAATATGGGGTGCCACAAGGGTCAGTTTTAGGACCTCTGCTGTTCTCAATATACATGCTTCCCTTGGGTAACATCATTAGAAGACATGGGATTAGTTTCCATTGTTATGCTGATGATACTCAGTTATACATTTCCACAAAACCAGACGAAATACCCAAATTGTCTAGACTAACTGAGTGTATTCAAGATATAAAAGATTGGATGACCGATAATTTTCTTTTACTAAATTCAGATAAGACAGAGATATTACTTATTGGCCCAAAAACCAGTACACACCAGCTCTCACAATTCAGCCTGCGTTTAGAAGGATGTACTGTTACCACCAGCTCGACAGTGAAAGACCTGGGTGTAATATTAGACAGTAACTTATTCTTTGAAAATCATATCTCCAACATCACAAAAACAGCCTTTTTCCACCTTAGAAATATTGCCAAGCTTAGGAATATTTTATCTGTATCTGATGCAGAAAAGCTGGTTCATGCATTCATGACCTCCAGACTGGACTACTGTAATGCATTACTGGGTGGCTGTTCTGCATCCTCAATTAACAAGCTACAGTTAGTCCAAAATGCGGCCGCCAGGGTTCTCACTAGATCCAGAAAATATGATCACATAACCCCAATATTATCATCCCTGCACTGGCTACCTGTTCAGTTTAGAATTAATTATAAAATAGCATTACTTACTTACAAGGCTCTAAAGGGTCTAGCTCCCACATACCTAACCAGTCTTCTGATACGTTACAATCCACCACGCTCCTTAAGATCAGAAAACTCCGGACTACTGGTAGTTCCCAGAATATCAAAATCTACAAAAGGAGGTAGGGCTTTTTCATATTTAGCTCCAAAACTTTGGAATAGCCTTCCTGACAGTGTTCGGGGCTCAGACACAGTTTCCCAATTTAAAAGTAGACTCAAGACGCATCTCTTTAACCTGCCATACACATAATTAATTTCTTTACCTCATACTCCAGTACATCTATCCTGAATGGCAACCACGCTAATTCTTTTCACCTGCTCTTTATTTTTCCACCCATCCCGAGGCATCTGGAGATTGTGCCAGCTTCAGTAGACAGAGGCCAACCCTGCGAGGTTCCTGAGGCATCCAGAGAAGGACCTGCTCCAGCTGGATTCTTCTTCATGTTGGTTTGGAGCTACACATGCTGCTCCTGAGCTCCCATCTGCCCTCTGCACCTGCTGACTCATCCCTGAGCTGAACTGGACTTTATGTTAATTTAAATAACTTCTGTTATATCGAACTTTCAGCTGCATAACACACATGATGTTATACAATTTCTGTTATCTGTTATCACCCAGATGAGGATGGGTTCCCTGTTGAGTCTGGTTCCTCTCAAGGTTTCTTCCTATTGCCATCTCAGGGAGTTTTTCCTGGCCACTGTCGCCGTCACCCTTGGCTTGCTCATCAGGGACAATCACATTATCTAGACACATTTTTCTTACACATATATACAGTTCCATAAGTCTTCTTTTCATTTTCTTTTCATTTCTGTGAAGCTGCTTTGAGACAATGACCATTGTTAAAAGCGCTATAGAAATAAAATTGAATTGAATTGAATAGGTCAAAAAAGGGGACTGAAATTTCAGAGGAGACCGATGGCACTGATGATGCTGTGTGTCTAAACAGTGATCTACTTTCATTCTCAGGTATGATTGGCTTCCATATCTGATTTAATCCATGTCTGAGAACAGCATTGTCCATTTATTGTTCTTGAGGTTACCTCTTCCAGTAGACTCCTGAACCTGGAACGATTTTGTTCAATCTGATCAAAATGAAACATATTTGGGGTCAAGTGCTCTTGGAAACAATCCTGAGGCACTAATATGAAAACGTGAACTCTTAATGTTGCTGTCGTCTCTTGACAGTCCACTTGATACGCATTTGCTTTGTTTTTTCATTAGTTTTGTGGGGAATGTCCTGTTCATGGTGTCATCATTGCCATGCAATATTTTTCACCTTCTTGATGATGGTCTTTATCACCACACTTTTGTACGCCTCTCCTAATCAATTATTTGGGCAATGAGATCCTGTCCTCTGACCAAGACATCACCATAAGATGTCAACAGATCTTTATCTGGGACTTGCCTAATCAGAACCACTTCACTGATGACTGGAGTGTGTAAGGTAGCCTAGCCAAATGGGGGGGGCCAACAACAGGGTTTTTCAGCACCGCAAGACTTAACCAGTGAAGCAGAACACAATGTAACTGTTGTTAATTGCTATCTCCATCTTAACAGGTTGGAAAGCTGGGTCAACTCAGGGTTCACCAGTTCCATCTGCTTCTGGAGGACCATTTGCATGTGGGTGACAAAAAACTTGGCGTCATCCCACGAATTCAGAATATCCAGTGCCCCATGGGTAAACGTGTCCCATAATTCATTTGGGGTCACTCCTCCCTCCCTTACTTCCTCCTCCCTGTGCCAGCATTTAATGGCTGATTTGCATCTCTATGCCTCGCTCAGTATGTGTTTCCGCTGTGCTGAATAACTCTATTAGCATGTACCGCAGGATCTCTCACACCGATAATACGAGCACTGACAAGCCTCACACTGACCTGCCACTCAGAGAGAGAGAGAGAGAGAGAGAGAGAGAGAGAGAGAGAGAGAAAGAACAGACACCAGGAACGTGAAGAAAGTTATAATTACCTCCATTTTCCTCAGTTGTTCAATTTCTATTATATATAGACATGTATTGTTATTAAGATTAAGTAACTAAGATTAAAGGTATAATCTTTTTTAAAAAACACACATTCATGGAAGGAGTCTCCAATGTCAGAGCTCTGTATCATTTTTTTTTTAATAGTAGCTCTTATAGTAGGTAAATGAGCAACTTGTGAATACACCACCTGGGTGTTCATTATTTTTTCTATGAGAGCATACTTTTTTATTCCTCACATATGCAAATAGACAGTTAGCATGCATGTATGGCAGTACAGAGATAAATGGTGGGTAGACCATTTTCTTCATATGCTGGTCAGGTAAATCAGGTCATTTTGGGGCAAATCTGCATGACCTACTGCAATACATGACCACAACTTAGTATCACATGTCTTCATCCACAAGTGACTATCCACACACAATACAAGGAAAATAATAATAATAATAATAATAATAATAATAATAATAATAATAATAATAATAATAATACAATTATATTTAAATTATAAATAATATAAAGTGCTGAATTAATTTATTTTATTTAAATTGTATTCATGCATTACGTTAGCCATGTGTCAGCCATGTTGTTGCTTCAAACCACATTTTGATGGAATTCATGTGATAATTTACAGCAAAATATAAAATACTAGCCTTAGATGTTTGTTTCAGTGCTTTTCATATCTTCATTCATTTCAGCATTGTAGCTTTTCATGCCTACTGTACCTTTTTCACCTGTTTAAATTCTGCTAAACTTTTTGGTAGATCACATTTTGAGTGAAAAAATGTGATTTTGACCTGATTAAGCCATCTCTACCACTCGGTTGACGCCTAGGCTGCTATGCCAAAAAATAAATAAATAAATTTGTATGTTTGTAAATATATTGATACTGTTATCTCAACAACTTGAATGAGGTCTGTTTGTTTGCTGTTGCTATTATAAATTGCTATTATTACCCGCAAAGAACATATTTTCTTTAAATGTTTTTTTTGCTCTTATTGAGGGTTTTAAAGGTTTAAGTGTCATTCATGGTATTCTGATTTCACAGAAACGAAAAAAAAAAGAATTATATTCTGGGTTTAAAAGCAAGTGCTTGGAGTCTTGACAATACTGATAAGCCTTGTCTCTGACGCATCTACTCAAGAAAAGTCTAGCAACCAGCAATTCAAATTAAGCAGATACCTAACATGTGTCTGAATAAATACAACTTTTGTTGTGTAAATATTGATATATACACAGGATATATACAGGATATGGATCAATACATACAGTATACACATGCGCACACATATATTTCAATTTTGTTTTCGATCGCCTTTGAATAGTTCATAATAGCTCTAATTTGAGGTGCTATTAATTGGTAATTTTTTAAGCTGATAACTAAATGATCTTCTCCACATAAACACAGCAGAAGTAAGTTTTGGTCTTGCCTTCCTGGGATGGTCTTCATGAGAGCCGGTTTCATCATGGTGCTTGATGGGTTTTGCAAATGCAGTTGTCGATACTCATCTAGCATGAACGTTCCAGAACAGCTGACCTTCATGTCTTAAAATACGAACTGAATGTTGTCCTTGTTTTTAGCTAATTCCCTAATGCTGTGTGTTATTTCATAGTTTTGAAAAAAAAAAAAAAAAGAAAAAATCCAGTATTGTTCTAGAAGTTTGAAAATAAATCCAAACTTTTGGCTGGTGCGTCCATCGAGGTAGAAAGTTTTTCTTTGTAGATAGGAGTCATGATCGGACTTCACGTTGCTTCATACCTGAAACATATGGAAATGGCTTGTAGTGAGTTGAGGACTGTACGGAGGATGTGGGGAAAAAAACTCCCAGACAAGTTCCTGTAATGTTCAAGTGGTGTTCGTGAATAGTTGTATGTACAGTTCCCACAGGCAGAAGCATCTCTTCCACAAGTTGGTGACAAATTATCTGTCGATTTTCAAATATCAGGATTTCACATGTTAAATGTTCACAGGAACAACTGCAGTGGGTGTCAAGACACATTGGTTAGGCTCATCATTCACAGACATACGGCCTTCTTTAAAATGTTTGCACCTTACACATGGCTTTTAAGAGTCTTATTGTCAGACTGTGCTTTAAGTCTTTCATCACAAGTTCCGGCTTGATTTGAAAGCCCCTCGTAATATCAATGCTCAGTCAAGATAAATATTTGTGCCCTGGAAAGTTGCCAGAAGATACAAACTCAAACATTTTTATTCATTTTTGGGTGTCTTTTTTATTATCTTAAAGGGTACATAGACAATTTGGTAGAATTCTGTTAGTTTATAGATACGACCCCCCCCCCCCCCACACACACACACTCTCTTTTCTTCTTTGTCTGCGCACTCAACTATAATTTTGTTAAACCTGTCAATTCATTCCACCGACAGAGAGAAATGTTTGCCAGATTCCACAATGCCAGAGCAAACATCCAGGGGCGTCGGCAAAGCAGCCATTCGGCTCGTGCGCTTTTTTCAGGGCTGGAGGGATCAAAGGTGGCGAGATCGGAAGTAAACGTAAGTGTGAGCGACAGGTCAACATGAGGAAGGAAGTCGTCTATTCAACTGCTTTTAATGTACAACTCGGTATTATCTCCTTCTAGCGCGCACACACACACACACACACACACACACACACACACAGTGTTTGGCTTTATGTAGTTAAACATTACAGGTGCGATAGAGGAAATAATCAAATCAGCAAGAAAGGGGCTGAATTTAACACACCACAGCACAAACACAAACGCTTGCACAAAATCTCTCTCACACACACATACACACAGTAATGTAAAGGCATTACAGACTAATATGTCTCCTTTTTCTCATTCTTTCTTTCTTTCTTTCTCACAGAAAGAGCAAGGGAGACTAAAGGTCTGTTCTCACAGTTTGGTTAATCAGTTACTGTGTTGTATAAGACCTCCGTTAATACTCTGCCCACACACACACACACACACACACACTTCTGAGCATTTAAAGCTGGGACAAAGAGACATTTCGTGCTTTCTGAAGCCTCCCCGAAGGGTGTGTGTTTTTCAAGGCGAACAATAGCTGAGGAGGATTAAATGTGAGGATTTCCTGCAGTTTATTTATCCTCTTCTGTGACTGTAAGTCAACGCCGAGCTGCTGTCACGCTAACACACGCTAAAAATAAGAACAGAATACAACACTGAGCGGCTGTCAAGGACACAACTGCCTGCACCTCCCAATAAAGCACCCAGAAGACATAAATAAACACGAACGCAGCGTGCTTTTTTTCACACCCTGAATAACATGACCCGATTCACTCGTAACTCTCGCAAACACACACAGAGATGAACGGAGCAAGTTAACACAGGTTACCGGTTATGGAGACAACTTGATCTCCTAATTAAGGACATTAGGGACATAAAGGCTGTCACAAAGACTCTCTCTCTTTTCTTTCTCAGATATCCGGATGTAGACACAGTTAATGTTCTCTTCTTCTTCTTCTTCTTCTTTTTTTTTTTTTAAGGCTTTTTAATATTTTGTAAAAGTGAAGTCATCTGTATGCATTTTAGCGTTTTATAGTCCTATGCAGTTTTCCTCATTATGTTATATACTGTACGTCATTCCTACTATTTCAGTGCCATTTCAGCACTTTATATATCTCATCTCATCGTCAACACCGCTTTATCCTGTATACAGGGTTGTCGGGGGCTTGATACTATCCCAGGATACTTCGGGCACGAGGCAGGGAACACCTTGGTTGGGGTGCCAATCCATCGCAGAACTCAAACACACATACACTCACGCTCCATGGGCGATTAGCCTAATCTGCATGTCTCTTGATTGTGGGAGGAAGTGGATTACCCGGAGGAAACCCACCAAGCACTTCAAGAACATGCAAATGCAGAATCCAGGCGGGAATCGAACCTGAACCCTAGTGGTGCAAGGCGACAGTGCTAATCACTACGCCAAGGTGCCGCCCACTTTATTTTAATAAGTAAATAAAAGTTTCTGTGATTTTTAACGTTTCATCTAAAGGATGGCTTCTCAAGACTATAAGAATTCAGCCATTACTTTAAAACCATTTACGCTAAACACACCCTGGTTCTAGTCCACCTTCACAGGATGTTGTCAGTGGATTCCTTTGGGTTCTATGGGTTGCAGCGTGGGGCTGCCATGGATCAGACTTGGATGCTCAAACAGATTGGGATCTGGGGAATTTAGGATTTGGTGACATGGTGATAGCAATGACCTTTTCAGCTATTTGTTGTGCATTAACTTTTCTGTTAGATCAGACCAGATGGGCTGATCATTGGTTCCTATGGGCATGGGTGAGTCTTGGGTGCCCATGATCCTGTCACCAGCATGTTTGCCTGGCCACAAAGCTATTGTAATTTTTTTTTCTTCACATTTTCTAAGAGATAAGATGTTCCCTATTTCACCTTGAATTTGTTTTGTATGTTATAAAGTAATTCTAAAACAATCATTATCTGGGAAGACACATTTTTTAAATTATTTAAAAATGATAAAATAAATAAAACATTTGGCCTCGTTTTTATGTAACGTCATGCCTTTTTTTTTTAATAACCAGCAACATATGCACAATATTTGTTGATATTAATAAAATACAAGAAAAAAAAAAGGTAACCGGGTGGACAGAATATAATAGGTAGGATATGACTCATGTGAGTGTCCAAACATCTCATCAATGCAAGGCGATGTATTAAACTTTATAAGGGTAATAATGGGGCGAGAGGTAATTTCTTATCCTATTCCCACCCATCCCTATAACAGCATCTGTCAAATATCTCCTCTGCCATCCAAAAAAATTGAAGCTTAACATCAGGACAATGGATATGGAGAACATCCATCCATCTTCAACCACTCATCCAAAATCGGGTCGCGGGGATACGGAGAACAATCTCAAATTATTATTATATAAATATAAATTATTTATTTATTTATTTCCTGGATGTGACATTGTTTAAGCGTTCCATAACACAAAACATATTACACATGCCAAAATACAAATACATTAAGAATTTTTTATTTTTTATTGGTGTTTAACAAAATTAAATGTTTTACACAAAATGTAAATCCATGGGGTCACTATTTACAAATATTAAGACTTTTTGAGGTAAATGTTCTATAAACCTTTCCCTTAGATCTATAGTACCCTATAAACCTGCAATATGATTTTTTAGATCTTTTCATTTCATGTGCATGTTCTAACAAATTCTAACTTAGTTCTACATAGACTGGTAATAAGACTCTATAAAGGGTGAGTGAAAAGTAACTAATCATTAAAAATGTATAATAAAGTCCATATGTATAATAAATATGTATTTTTATTTTATTTTATTTATTTATTTATCATGTACAATTTGTTTTAATTCTATTAGAACAAATTGTACATGTACTTTATTATATAGGAACATGTAGGCATATCTTTACATTTCAACCTAGGCACTGGTGGTGTCAGCCAGTTTTTCAAACAGCCAGGGATGGAATGCACAGTCTTCTGAAGGACGTCATCTGGGATATTGCTAAGAGTCTCCTGAATCTGTGCCTCCAAGTCCTGCAGTGTGCAAGGCTTCGTCCTGTACAATTCCTCCTTTGCATAGTCCCACAGAAAAAAATGGCATAGAGTGAGATCTGGAGGGCATTCATGAGGTCTGTGTTGTCCCAGCCAACATCCTGGAAAATGCTGGTCTAACCATGCATGCGCAGTACGAGCAAAATGGGGTGGTGCACCATGGGCTGGTGATACTACAAGTCCTATAGCTATTCAATATTAACTAGTTACTTTTCATACACATTGTAGATCATTTGCTTTGCACTTTCTATAGGATCTAACCTTGTTCTATAGAACCTTATAAGACCTACAGAAGGATTCCAAAGATGGCTTGGTTCGAGGTGGATACTCTGTGGAGTTCTAACTACAGTAGTTCTAGAGATCTTTACAGACCTGCATTAAGACTCTCTATATCTTTTGGTTTGAGGTGCATGTTCTGTAGAATTCGAACGTAGCTCTGTATAACTCAATAAACCTGCAGTAGGACTATATATCATTTGGTTCCATTTGCCTGATCTGTAGAATGAATGAATTAATACATTTTTAGATAATAATTAGACCTGCATTGAGAGTCTCTTGAGATTGTTTAGCTTGAGGTGCATGTTCTGTAGAATCCTACTGTAATTTAGCTCTGTAGAAATCTATAAACCTACAATAAGATCTTTTGGTTTGATTTTAACTTACTTTGATTGTTCGATTGTCACATAGTTCTAAAAAACCCCACAGAAACTCAACTGAAATGGGATTCTATAGGTCTTTTGGTTTAAGAAACATGTTCTTCCGTATTCTAACTTGGTCCTATGGAAATGTATTGACTTGGAGTAGAACTTTATAGATCTTTTGGTTTCAGGTACATGATCAATAGAATTCTTAGTTCTATAGATCTTTACAGAAGTGAATTAAGACTCTATAAATCTTTTAGTTTGAGGTGCATGTTCTGTATACCCCTTAGCTCTATAGAAGTGTATACACCTGTAAAAAGATTTTATTTTATTTTTTTTGGTTTGCGGTATATTACATGTTCTTCTGAATTCTAATTTAGTTTCATAGAAATCTATAGTCTTGTATTAGTTCTATAGATCTTTTGGTCTGAAGTGCATGTTCTGTAGAATCCCAAATTGGCTCTGTAGAAATCTATAAACCTGCAATAAGATCTTCATTTTTTTTTTACTTAGTTTGATTGTTAGATTGTAACTTAGTTCTACAGAACTCTGTAGACCTGCAATAGGACTCTATAGAAACTCTGCATTAATGCTGATCTTCTACAAAATTCTGCTTTAGTTTTAAAGGGAATTTCAGAGAAGACATGCATGTTCTATTTAACTTTTACGATGTTTAGTTTCTTTTAAACTAAACATTCATCAATTCCACCAATTCCCTTATCTCTACACTGCTGTTTGAACACACAAGAGCTTTTCTGGTCCACGCCAATATTTTATAAATGGTCGCTCACTCAATGAAGGATTATCGATCCCTTTAAGTTTCCATTTGCATCTCATAAGATCTGCCTACAGACATGTTTAGATTAATTGGAAGGAGGCATGTGGCCACTTCTTTGTTCAAGTGAATGTGTTCACACCCATTCTAATTCCTTTCAAGTTGCATTGTTTACATTTTCCTCATTATCACGTGATTTTTAGTTGACAATAGTTTGGTCTATTGTCAACTAAAGACGTTTGGTCTGATTGAGTATTTTGAAATGAACAAGACTGAGATTGTGGAGAAAAGTACTTCATAACCAGCAAAATTCCACATCATTGAATGCCATTGACCTGGATGATGATTTTACTGCTGTGGCCAGGGTCCAACTCCAGCCACTAGGGTTTGCACAAGCCAGGACCCTTTTAGTGATTATATACTATGGTACTGTATATAAATAGGAAGGGTTGTGTCAGGAAGGACATCCAACATAAAACTTTTACCCTAACACATTACCAAACCATGTCTATAGAATCCCATGTACAGACCTAGAGTTCTATAGATTTTTTTTTTTTTTATAGGATACATTTTTTTCCAATAGAAATTTGAAATATTTTGTTACTGTTTCAGGCGATAATTGCAGCAAGCTTTTCAAAAGAAGGTCATATAGCAAAAAATGCTCATCTTTTTAAAGTTTCAAATTCATTTAATTAGTCTTTTTACCGGCATGGATTTAATTTTACGATCCTATAGTCATATTTTAGAGTAGCCCAATAACAAATTTAGAAAGACACTGTGTTTGCTTTGTGAAGTGTGATATATTTGTTGTATGGTTATATATTATATAATTCTACATAGTCCAAGATCCGTTACAATCTTATCATTTTGATTCATACACATTGCATACAAACTTACTTCTTTTTATTGTGTAAAGCTGCTTTGCGACAAGGTCAATTGTTAAAAGCGCTATATAAATAAAATTGACTTGACTTGACTTGACTTATTTACCGTCGCCTGATACAAATACTTTGAAATTGTTTCAATCAACTTAATTTGCTAAAGTTATGGAATCTGATTTCTTTTCATCCTTTAAAACCTGCTCTTCCTAGAACCGTCATTTATCTATCATGACCTCTGACCTTTTCGCATCTGCCTCCCCCTGCAACGACCCCAGACCTTTGACCTCTGAGAGGAAATGCATACCTCAGCTTGATTAGGGTGATGTAATTCAACACCTGTGCAAAGAGGTTAGTGACTGACACACACACACACACACACACACACACACACACACACACACACACACACACACACACACACACACACACACACACACAGGTGGTGTGGAGGTTGAGTAAAATTTATGCAATGTCAAACGAAACTGAAGGAACAAGAGAACGTCCTCCATTACCATTCTGTACTAAACAATCTTCAGAATTTTGTCTTAGTTTCAGAAGAAATGTAGACATTTAGGACACACTGCGAGCGGTCCAGGACTTTCCACGGACTTCAAAATAGTAAATTGGAACTCGTCACTCCACAGTGCTCAGATTCTCTGTTCTGATTGCTCAGAGGTTGTTGATGAATGTTCTCCAGCAGAAGCTCTGACCGTAGTTCCCACTATAATAGAAATCACAGATTTATCTAATATTTACTCGTTTAGATATGTTTTCTTTAGCAACAAGTTACACATGAATTTGTATAACAGAGATGTGTAACTTGTATAAATTTAGAATCTTCAACTTTCAGGAATGGAATACAATCTGATGTGATCATCTGGTTCAAGGTTTGACTGAGATGTTGCGCCCGAGATGCTTCTTAACTTCTTAAAGAGGCTATTCAAGCTAACAACTAAGCTTCCGTTACTTGCTAGCAAAACAACATTCGTATATCAGGAGGAAAACATGTTACGATCAGCACAGAGTTGAAACAACCTCTCATCTTTCCCAGACATCCACCCATACACGAGGGGAACTCCAAGCCCTGCCTCTTCTCTTTTGCTCTCTTTCACACATTTCGGCACTTCTTTTGATCCCGATCTATACATGTGTGAGTGTGTGTGTGTTGCCCGCGAGCACATAACTTCATCACGGATGCAGCTTTACCATCCAACTGCTGAAAGTTTGGCATTCTTCCTGTAAATGCCCCTTTAAAGGAGTATGGCACGCTCGTTAAGGTTTCAGTAAGCGCAAATCAAAGCACGTTTGATCACAGGCCACACACACACATACAGTATGCACACACATACACTCTCTCTTCCCTGCATGCATTCTTTAGTCCCGCTGGAATGCACAGTTTGGTTTTATCGGTGTCGAGATATATAATTAGACAAATTGTACATTGTGTTTTTTCCGTGCCTAAATCCTGTACACTACAAAGTGAACTATTTTGGCAGGCTGCCATTTTTCCCCCCAACTAGAAAATAGCTTGTTCTCTCATGCAAGCCCACAATGCATTGCAATAAGTTTAGGGTCTATTATTAGCGTATTAGGACAAGAACATCCATAATGCAATGCGGAGTGCATAGAAGGATGTTATGGTGAATGTGGTGTGTAGTTCGAGACACATCCATACTGGACCAAGTGTAACAATGATTGTGTAGTTCACATACTAGGATACTACGATAGCATTCTTTCGTCTTAGAAACATTGCAAGATAGGGAATATATTTGTTGTTTAAAGATGCGTTCATGCTTTTGTCCCCTCTAGGTTTATTGTAATACCTTACTGTCTGGATGTTCAACAAGGTGCACAAACAAGGTCCAGTTAATCCGGTATCCATCGGAGTCATTAGAAATCACTGGAACCAGAAGATATGAGCACATTACCCGTATTGTATCCGCACTGCATTGGCTCCCACTGAATAAAATGTATTAATAAAATACTAATATTGACTTGTGACTGCAGTTGCTTAATAATTCCCACAAATACTTTTGTACCTGGGCCTCTAATCATGAAGGTGGATCTCATATTAACTTATACAGCACTCCAGTTATACTGAACTCCCAGGCATCTAACACTATATATCTATATAACACGGATATCTGATATCACGGAAATGAGGATGGGTTTCCTGTTGAGTCTGGTTCCTCCCAAGATTTCGTCCCATTGTCATCTCAGTGAGATTTTTCCTTGTCACCATTGCTAGGTAGGAATCGCTTGTTCATCAAGGACAAACTGAGACCATTGTAGGGGTCTGGGTTATGACCACAATGGCCTGATCATAGTGAGAATCCTATATGGTGAGTATGGTGTGTGGTTTGAAACACCTCCAGCAGACCCATAAGGATAGCCTATGTGCAATGATAGAAAGAAAATCTATATGCCTAATGTCTGTGTGAACTACATAGTGAGAATGGTTAAGGTCTGGGACTGGGAATGGGATAAAACCACAGTGGGCTGATGATAGTAAGAATTTGTTCTGTCTGTGGTATTACCTACAGTATATAATGAATAGGTTGGCTGTTTGAGGACATGTCCTAAGTGAGTCGACACTGGAACTTTTTGCGTCTTTATAGCGTTTGGGACCCATTTAGAGTGGATTGATCCTAGACATTGAATTATGTTCATTTGGTCTATATGCTACCAATGGCATGCGATTTGGTACAGGTTTGTATTAGTAAAACCTGCAAACAATCTTTGATGCATATGTGTGTGCGTGTATGTGTATATGTGTGATCTACTGCTAAACTACAAACATCTTGAGTGCAAATGCCAAAGTGTCGCGCTGCGCTTTGCCTTTGCAGCCTTAACGCTGAATTCATCTCTTTAAGCGTGTCTCATTTAAGCGTTAGATGTAAACCACACCAAAAGCAGCTATTAACGCTTGCGACACTTATAAACGCATACGCTCACACACAAGACACAGACACGCGCACACTCTCTCTCTCTCCCTCTCTCTTTTGACACTTACAAAGCCTGTAAATCTGACATCACTTTGTAGTTTAGCCTACAGAAGCTTTTGATTTAGAGCTAGAACATTTCACGCACACGGACCGTTTGAGTGGAGGTCAAAGCAAGCCTTACTTTCTCAATTGACCGTGCGCAAGCTTTACTTCAATAACCCTTGGTCAAAGGGTCAGAGTGCACATGGAGTGCACTAGTATGTTCTTAGAGTGCACACTGTCATTCTTTAGACACACATATATACACACAGTGGGTTTTCGAACCTATGAGGTTCTGATAGAGAACCATCTGGGAGTAATCTCTTGACTCTGCATGCAAGCACCCCAAGTAGAACATATGTAGTGTATTGGACATCCAAACTTAGAACTATTTGGGATACATATTAGTGTACATTCGTATACATTTAACATTTTCATATCTAACGGACTATTATTAATTATAGAGATATTTGGTGCATTATAGGAATGAGCCCTTTCTCAGCTTTTCACTTCATATACCAAAACTCGGGATTCATAGACTCTCATTTCTTAGAGATTTTGGTCCATAATGACATGATAGAGCATCCTGCAGTTTGTTGCGCTTTTATTGGCTGCACATCCATGATCCAAATCTCCCGTTCCACCACATCCCAAAGGTGCTCTATTGGACTAAGCTCTGGTGAGAGGGGAGGCCATATGAGTAGAGAGAACTCACGTGTCATGTTCAAAAAACCAGTTTGAGATTTTTTTCAGCTTTGTGGCATGTGGCATTTAAACAATGCTCAACTGATACTAAGTCTGCCAAGAAAATATCGCCCACACCATTATACCAAGAGCAGCAGCCTGAACCATCCATCCATGGTTCAGGCTGGTTCAGGATTCATGCTTTCATGTTCTTTACAGAAAATTCTAACCCTACCATCTGAATGTCACAGCAAACATTGAGACATGCATCTGTTGTAACAAGATGTTTTTTTTGTGTTACAGTTTCTATGAGCCTTTTGCCATCCTTTGGCCTCTGGCACCAGCAATGTATTTTCGCCCTGAGAACTGCAGCTCACTGGGTAAAATCCGCAGCAGTTTCGGAAATACTCTGACCAGCCCGTCTGGCACCAATGCATCATGGCATCATGCCACGTTCTATGTCACTTAAATCACCATTCTTTCCAATGTTGGTGTTTAGTTTATACTTCGGAAGATCTGTCTGTCAGAAGATGTCTTGACCATGTCTCCATGGCTAAGTGCACTGAGTCACTGACATGTGATTGGTTGATTAGATATTTGTTTTAGTAAACAGTTGAACAGGTGTATCTAATGAATTGGCTGGTGAGTGCAAATCCCAAACCCTATATACACTATTGCACTACATTTACATTATAAATGGGTCCATTTTTGGATTTGGCTCTCAAATTACTTATCTCAAAATAAGTAATAATATTCCACAGTCATTCTGTTAATGGACAATAATCAAAAATTTTATACTGGATGGCACATTTTTATCCTTGCTTAATTTACAGAAATTTACAAAACAAGTCAATTCGGTCCCCCATGAGAATGTTTTTTCTTTTCTTTTTTCTTTTTTCAAATTAAGAAGACTAAAAAAAATCTTCTAACAGTTAAACTCAAGAGTACAATACATGAAAATATTGAAGAAGTACCAGTGGCTCATACGTGAACACTAAATAGAGTCTGAATTCACATATCATATCAATTCAATTGTCATGATTTTATATATACCTACAAAGCTGAATTCCATTTGTCCCTTATATTCTTCCATTTAATAAGTTAACATTGACTACATGGCTATTCCTATAAACAGGAACACAAGAGTGTGGGTGTTTGGGAGCGTGTTATTTCACCAGCATCAAATTTCCAGCATGGCTAATCCGCAGAAGGTCCATGAAGTAGAGCTTTTCAAGGCTGCAAGGTAATTAAATCATGCAGTTAGAGGAGAGAAGGGAAGAATGTATAGTGTGTATGTAGTAGCGTCTGAAAATCCAAGTAGGCAAACTGGGTAAAAAAGTTTTCATTAGGTCAGCTATCCATCACTTAATCAAAGGTTAAGATGCAAAATGAGAATTTTTCACTTGACAAAATTGCTCAAAATACTTGTAGGAACTGTGGCTTGCCATTTATATTTTAGTTACAGATATTATTCTGTACATCAAACACGTACGTTGGTTCCAGGGATTTGGGGTTGAAATGCTAAGATACACCTGATTGTTGTTAGCTAGCAAGAAACTTGTGTACCATGTTTTTTTCCTGAGCTAGATATCTAATTATATTTACAAATCTGTAATATTAATAAAACAGTAAGAGAAAATAATAATTTATCATTCTTATGGGAATGGTGGCTTGGGTCCTAAGTGACTACTTAGACCACTTAAACCAAGAAATGTCTCTCTGTTTATTTCAACATTAAAACCAAAAACTGCTCTAAATCTAGAATAACTTTTACTGCTATATGTTTATCGTAGCTTAATGTCTAATTTACGTTTTAGCAGAATACAATATGCCCAATATATCTTTACTCATATAACAGACCATTTCCAGAGATGGAAAAGTGCTTTTGAGGAGCAATTTGGATCTGTTTCTGATACAGCAACAGAAACACCAGCTGACTGCTCCTGAGCAGTACTGTCCTAATTGTTCAAATCCCACTGATTTGTAGAACCATCTCACAATTAAAAGTGAATATAATTCATCATTCTGATTGATGACCACTGCTTCGTGGTCATTGATGTGACTGTGGATTGCCCGGGAAGTAATAATGGAATTCTTTCGATGCCAGGACACCCATAATCCCTCAAAAAGCACTAATAAGTGGATGTTATCCTTACAAATTTCATGGGAATGAATCCTATTCCATCATGCAAAAAATCCCCCTATCAGGGGTTAGGTTGGTGGTAAAAAATTATGTCTTAATCAATCTGTAGTATTTTTTCACCTGGAAAGTTCATCATTTATCTACTTTATGCTTGGCAGCAAACTCTCCAGAAACTGATCATCTGGAGAGCTGGTGGACAGCAGCAGAAGGTGAGCCAAACTCAAGCCTATGGAAGAGGACACAGACAGGGCATCCACACGTCTACATAAAGTCTACTTGTAATTTCTCTTCAGTAAAGAACTTTCAATCCCTTCCATGACATCTTCAATCTGACAGTCCAGCTAACTGTGCTCTTCCCACCTCAGCTCCATTCTCCGTTTCATTTATCTCCTTGAGTATATATTTTCTTTTGCCATGCTAATCTTTTGTTGTGTTTAAACAATCTACGAACACATATTACAAAATAAAAGCAATTATAAGCAATTATAACATTTGTCAATATTCTGTTAATTGGGTATCAATTACAGCAGTAGTGTCCCCGAGTGGTGCAAAAGTAACGAGCTCGAACCATCATCCTCATATTGCAAGTTCAAAGAAATCTGGGAGATGCCGTAGCCCCCCCCCCCCACCCCCCCAGTGGAAGACACTCATATCTATCACGGCTTTAGCCAATCATGAGCGTCTGTGGGCTCACTCAAGTGAAGGAGGGAATAGCGCTATCCTCAGAGTGTGTTACATCACTCCCAATGGTGCGTGAGCAAGCAATAAGAAAATTATGTGTCAGAGAAACCATGTGATCTTCCCTGATTATAGCCTTGATGGGGGAGTGCTCTAATAAAGGGTAGGAATTGGCTACTAAATTAGGGAGAAAATTAGGAAAAATCTCAAGAAAAATGATACTAATATTTACAGCAGTGGTGGCTCAGTGTCCAAGGCATCACGCTATTATTGGATGGTTCCAAAGCATCAAATGATGCCCAAGTCCCAACAATGCCAAGCTACCACTGTTGCCACATCATTAACTCTCAGATGTTCAGATGTATCTTATGTTGCTACGATTAAAAGCATCAACCGAAATGAGTAATGCTGCACTAAAATTTGCTCCAGAACATGGTCCTCAAAGAGTCCTGTTATGGTCTTGTGGGGTCAGACCAGATGGGCTGACCTTTGCTCCCCACAGGCATAAATTAGTCTTCAAAATGGTCCAGTTTTATACTTCAGGAGTGCACAAATCAGGCCCAGACCTTAGCCTATCTAGGGAAGCGGCTTCTGCTTCCACCTCAGTGACAATGTTGGACTTAAATTGATGAAGATTGATGGGGTTCTAAGAATTCTGTGTCTGTACATACATATGTACCTCTCTTTCAGTTGGCTTATGAGATTTGAGGGATTAGTGAGAATGTGTGCGTAGCTGTGTGTGCTGCGTCATCGCACTTTAGGAATGACCAGGAATTCCAGACATGGACATGCGTCACTGAGGGCCTTTAAATCACCTCAACGGAAGTGCATTCCTTCCTCGCTTGCTTGCTCTAATATAAACCAACACTTTATTAGGCAAAAAAGAAGAACAGCAAAAAAAAAAACTAACACATTTTTACCAAATACAGTGAACTCAAATGCATACACAATTCGATGGTTTGTGTTTAGAAAACTTTTCATCTTGGCTAAAGTATTCAATTCGGTCCAATGAAAAACTATGCTGGGTTCACATGTGGACTGCAGTCCTCCAGTTAATGACCCCTAAAATGTAGTGATTGTCAGTATTGCTGTTTTCTGACACATTTTGGTATATGTATAGCCGTCATTCTATATGTATAGAAGCATCTTGTCCACAAGATTTTTCGCTGGAAATAAGGGGTCTGATTGAAACACCTGAAATCAATAATTAACCGATTTGGTCGACTACATATAGAATTTACCAACATTCGAGTTGTGAATTTCTGCAGATACAGTACGTAAGACCGTAAGGTTAAATTTCTGGTTCAATCACGGAAGTAGCTCCTGTGTATTGTACAAAAAATAGATACCAATATTTACAATAATATACAATATGTTCAGTGTGGAAGTGAATGTATAAAATATGTAAAGTCCAGTATATCATACATGTGCGTGTGGGAGTGCGGGAGAATTGAGACAGCCTCATTGGTTTCACTGAATCAATCCAAAGGCACGATGATAGAAAATAGCACTCCTGATGCCTGTAAAGCTGTCCTGATGGTGAATAATCCTAATTTCGAAAAAGAAATCCTGAACAAATGAGAGTCCAATACAGTACAGTGGAAAACAGCTCTGAGACAAAATGGCGTTTAGGATTCTCCTCGCGATTTAAAGGCGCTGAGGCAAAATTTCAGTGTGAGATTCATTTCCTTGGGCGCGATTATGGTTTTTGGCCACATGACGGCAGTGTGAGGAAAGAGGGCAGATTTAGTCAAGTGAATTGGTATGCTTTACATTGTATATTTGTGTCAAAGGCGTATAAGAATCACTTTGTCGGACTTAAGAACAAATTGGACTTACAAACATGCTCCCTGAATGGAATGTGTATGCTCATCCCTATCCTACATCCATATCCTGCATGTCATCCTGTGTCAACTCCTCTTTCTTGTGGTACGTTAAACTACAATGATTTAGCTTTAGCATAACAGACAGCTAGTGGTTTGACACCTGCAATGCAGCTGTCACTTAAATTGGACACGGCCATAACCGTTTTTGCTTTTTTGTTTTTTTTAAACTATGCTGTAAACCTTTATTTCTGTTCAGATTGTAATTGACTCACTTTTGGAGCTAGCCACCCTAGTGGTCATTCAAGGCACTTCTGAGTTGGACTCATTTTTCAGACCTGGAGGTTGCCTCTTGCATACACCACAGGAGGCATACTAACACAAGCTGTGACAGCGTATAAAATAAGCTCATGCTACTGCATACCACATGAACTTAGCGAACACACACCGCATGAATTGTGCTAATCAGAGTTACAGATTAGATCAGTACACTCCAGCAGCGGAAAGAAAAGACTAAAACACTCTTCTTACTTAATGTCTGTGTGCGTGTGTGCGTCTACATGTACGAAAAAAAAAAGGGGGGGAGAGAAAGAGCTTCCCTACTTGACTAAGAATAAATCTGAACCTTATGTTTTTTTAAATATTTAGCTGAATGGCCCACCTGCTGTCCCGAGATTCCCGAAATCTGAACCGCTAACATAAACGCTCACACCTTCCCAGCAGGTGTGTGAGTATTTTCTTCAAACATTGAGGACGCGCACATCATAATGTTAATAAAAAGAGCAACAGCTGTATCATTGGGCGGTTGGCTCAGCTCCATTTGAAATAAATCTCACCTCATTGTGAATAGTTCTGAGCTTACTCAGCTGGAGTTTGTTGGACTTTCATAAAAAAAATAATACAATAAAAAAACATAACCGAATATCCTGCTAGCAGACCGTTATTTTAGTTTAAATATTAATTTCAGCCTAATGTGCTACAAAGTTACACTGTGAAGAGGACTAATGTATTTATTTATTTAAAGTGTTTTGGTCACTTCCGAAATGGCTTGACATGGGTAAAGCAATCAGATATTACTGATGGTGGTCTAACTAAAACTGGGACATTTGGGGGCAGGAGTCATTTCTTTGCCTGTAATTTTGGGATACATCCACGCATGACTGATGATGTTGAGACATGTGTGATGGTGTTTATGTGACGGAATGATGAGCGAACCGCATTTTGACCCAAATCCCGAAATGTGTGTTCATCAACATCACTCATCCCGTTCCCCAGATTTAGTGCACTATTCAGGCAGCTGAAGTCATCGAAGTGAGCCATTCCAAACAGACCGCAACTGGAAATGTTTAATGGTGAGCTGGCATATTTCTGTTCTTTTCTTTCGCTGTGTTATTTTGAATCCAATGAACCGGCTTACTCAGAGCCAATGAATCACTGCACACTCGTTCGGAGGGGAACCCGCTAAAAAATGTGTCTACTCTGTTTGTTTTGTTTTGTTTTCCCTCCCTCACAGGGTTGTTTCTCACTAGTGTAGCTGAGTCAGATGGAGAAAGACAGACCGGCACAGTGATGCGGGCATTCCCGGGCACTCGAGTCATTTAAGAGCGGGAAACTGGACGATACATAAGGTACGCTTCCATTCCGGCTCAAACGCTCATGGAAAGACTGAAGGAGAGAAATGACTCTGAACTCACTCACTCATAGACCGAAACTCCATAAAGTCCTCTTTTACACGGACTATCTATATTACATGACCCAAATTTTTTAAAATGAACTCAAACCCAACCAGTTTTTTTTTTCTTTTCTTTTCCCATGGTTTACACTACAAACGTTTATATATATATATATATATATATATATATATATATTAAACTTTGAAATATATTCAGAGTAAAAAAAAAGTAAGGTATAGTTATTAATAATTATTTTCCTGTCACAATACAGTGGGAAGTATTTTATTCCTTTGAATCACAGCAATTTAAAAAGAAAAAAAAAAAACTAAGAACATCAGTCTGAATGAAATCGTACAAAGAATCGTAGCACAACCAGATAATGCGAATGGGAGTTGAGCTACTTCTTGAACGTATACCTCAATCAGGCACAGATATCTGCTTAGGCTCTGCGCATATGCTCTGCGATTCCCACCCCGGGCTTTGACCTGGAAGTTCAAAATGTGTAACAGCAGAAGAAGCCGCTAACAACATGATGTGTCAGATAACACCGTAGCCACAAACGATCTGATTAGTACAAAAGGTAAAGTGTACGCCATGTACAAAACATACATATCTGCGGTGTTTTGGGTCGAATTTGACTGGATATATTTCTGTGTAGATTGTCAGAAAAATCGGCTTCATTCTGAAGACTTAAATGAATTCACCTGCGATCAAAATGAGTTAAATTATCAATAAAGATTACTGAGCCTGTTCCAGCAATAATTATGCAAGCACAAGCCAGGACATTACTTCCCCTAAGCTTGAATGATAAGCTTGTTTGTTTTGGATCACATGCAGGACCATTCTTTCCCCATGTTTTAGCATTGACATCACTTTGGTAGAGGCTCATGTTCGGAATGTACAGAACATACAGTATCTGGCTCATCTCTGTATGTTTTTACAATTTCCAATCTGGTCTTTTGCTTCTAACTGCTGTTGAGCGGTTCGCATTTTGTGGTATCTTATGTGAACATTGGATTGCGCTACCTTTGCCCTTGCCCTGTAGAGGTTGTTGCTCTCACAGTGTTATTTCATGTTATTGTTCCCCTGTTCCAAGCCTGGCTGTTAGTACACCTATGGCTTTGTCCAAGAATTGTGCAACAGTTCTGTTGAATTTTTTTCCTATTTAATTATTTTGTCTTTTCTCCCATAGATTGCTTGCTGGTGTGAATATTGTTTTCTTTTCCTTTTTTTTTTTTTTTAAACTACAAATGCAGTCTTGAGGAAACCAAGTAAATCCCAGGGTTTAAATCAAGTCTATCATTCAGACCTATTAAATAATCACTCTAAAAGGGCCCAGCAACAAAACATCTTCCAATATTTTTGATCACTTGAAAAAAAAATTATTTTTTTTGAAAGTTGTTTAATGCATCTAGATGAAAAATGTAGTTCACCTATCATCCGGAGATTGCTAGTTCGAATCCCGGGTGATGCTGTAACCTCTCGCAGCCGGAGGTCTAGAGAGAGCTGATTGGCCGAGCTCTCTCAGAGGGGAGGGATGAGAGGTACTTAGTGCTCCCACATTAATCACGGCTCTACAGCCAATCAGGAGCGTCTGTGAGCTCGCGCAACGGAGGGAGTGGATAGCGCTGTCCTCCGAGTGTGTTACGCCGCCCCAACGGTGCGCGAGCGAGCAGTTCGAAAAGATGCGGTCGGCTGGCGTCACGTGGTTCGGAGGAAACACGTGATAGTCTTCGGCCCTCCCGGCTGAGTGGTAGTAGTAGCCTTAATGTGGGAGCCCCCTAGTGACGGGGAGGAATTGGACACGACTAAATTAGGGAGAAAATCGGGGAAAAATAAAAAAATAAAAAAATTTTTTTTATTTTTTTTTAAATGTAGTTCACGAAGTAATACATTCTGATCTATCATTTTATATTCATATTTTGATTTCAAACCCAAATACCTTTGGGTTAAACCTTAAAAACAATGCCATAAATAGAAAGTGATTTTAGCATTGGGAGAAAACATCAAGCGCGTGTGTGTGTGTGTGTGCGCGTGTGTGCTTATTTTAACTTCTGTGAACATTTTTGCATGACCACGGCCTGTGAAACAAGGAATTGGTTCCAGCTTGGGGTAACACGCAAATGACTACCTTGTGCTGTCTATAACATAGATCTGATCATTAAAACTGTTCACCCTGCTACACAAACTTTTCATTAAATCACTGTATACACTTAAAATAAAACAGTTTAAATCTAATCATCACGAAGCAAGTTGATGTTTGTATTTAAGCTTTGGGAAAAAAAAACACACTTGAAGTTTGTGTGATCAATGTAGTGGACAGGGCAGAGTGTGTGATTTTGAATGCTTCACTGTGAATCGGGTGGTTTGGAACACTTTTGTAATAGGTATGATTCCCACACACACACACACACACACACACACACAAATTAAGCATAGAAAGTGTGAGACTGTCATCTTGATTTGGTTTAAAATTGAGGAGCAAAAGAGAATTAGCCATTTGTTAAGCTAACAACAATTTAGTACATGAAGTATCAAATGTTTAAAGTATGAAATTGGATTAAAGCATGGAATAGACAGTAGAAACTCAAGAGGATTTAAATGTGTGTGTGTGTGTGTGTGTGTGTGTGTGTGTGTGTGTGCATATTTTCCCCACTGCAGCTCATTTTCGCACACTTGTGTAATCACACACTTGAGGCATCCTGTTTATGTGTCCTTGTGCTCTTTCCCTCTCTCTCTCAACAGCTGTGTGTGACCTTGAGTAGACATGCCGTTCTTCTGACATAAGGCCTCACTCGGGTATTCACTCACTCACTTATTCACACACTCACACACACATACACATATAGCAATTTGTCTGCGGATTAGACGCATATATTAATCAATAGAAATCAGTAGCTCTGAATTATCAGAAAAGAATCGCGATTGAGCAAGTAAGGCAGGAATGAAGCGTGGGTGGGTGGGGAAGTACAGGCAGCAGTGGTGCAGTGGGAACATTTGAGACACTAATTGGAGAAGTGGTGGGTGAAAAGGGTAGGAACTGCAGTGTAGACACAATGAGGCATTACAGGCATTAAAGAAGATGACAGGGTAGTTGAAGCAGTGATGGTATGGCAGATATAGAACAAGACAACTGATAATAATAATAATAATAATAATAATAATAATAATAATAATGTGATGAGATCAAATGCTAAAGGAAGGCAGTAGAGGCTGTAGCTTGAGGTGAAGTAGTAGAGCCAGTGATGGAGGCAGTAGAGGGGTTGTATAAGCAGTCACGGTGTTGCAGAGATACAGAAGGACGGTGGTGTGGTTGTACGGGTAGAAGTAATGAAGTAGTAGAGGCAGTAAAGACAGGCAAGGTCTGGTTATGGTCCCGAGGGGCAGTGATAGGGTAGTGTGCAGCCTTTAGGTAGTCAGGGGAGTGAGGCAGTAGTAGAGGTAGTAACACTCTGGGTATGGTTGGGTGATGCAGTTAGCAGTACTTACAGTAGGTAGATGAGGCAGTGAGGCAGCAAGGCAGCAGTAGAGGAAGAGAATATCTGCCTATGGTCCTGTGGGACATTGTGTAGTTTGCAGTATGTGAGGCAGTGAGGCAGGAGTAGAGGCATTAAAGGTCTGGTTATGGTCCTGGTGACAGTTTGCTGTATTTAGGTAGTCAAGGCAGTGAGGCAGTAGTAGAGGCAGGGAAGGTCTGGTTTTGGTCCTGAGGGGCAGTGATGGGGTTTGCAGCATTTATGTAGTCGAGGCAGAGTGGCAGTAGTGGAGGAAGAGGAGATCTGGTTATCTAGGCGATGAGGCAGGAGTAGAGACAGGGTTGGTCTGGTTTTGAGCCTGAGGGGCAGTGATGGGGTAGTGCAGTTTGAAGCATTTGGATAGTCGAATCAGTAAGCGGTAGTAGAAGAAGTGATGCTCCGATTATGGTTCTGAGGTGTAGTTTCTGAGTATTTAGGTAGTCAAGGCAGTTAGACAGTAGTAGAGGCAGGGAAGACCTGGTTATGGTCATGAGGGGCAGTTTGCTGTATTGAAGTAGTCAAGGCAGTGAGGCAGTAGTAGAGGTAGTGAAGGTCTGGTAAAAGTACTGCGGGGGCAGTAAGGGGATAATAGAGGCAAAGAGGGGGCAGTTGAGGCTGTGAGAGGGTAGTAGATACAGTAATATAATTCTGTGTAATGGCGTAGGAATGTCTGCTGAAGCCGAGAGGAATCTGCAGAAAATCTGTGACAGCTGGAAAGAGAGAGAGAGAGAGAGAGCGGAAGACAGAGGCAGACAGAAACTTCTGCTTCTAATATCATACTGATTATATTATTACTTTAAAACTAACATACTTTTTAAAACCGAATTTGTTCATTTTTGCCTATTTCAATAAATCCACCATGAAAAGAGTGGCATACAGTTTATATTGTCTGTCTTTATTTGTTTCTATATTTCTCCATATGTGTGTATCTTCATAGGAATGTGCTTAATGCTTACATAAGAACCTCTAGTAGTTTGGTTTGCTGTTTCTGAGTTATTTCATCTCTCTTGCTCTCTCTTAAGCGGGTGTTCTTAGAGCAAGCTTTATCTCGTTGCTACGCTGTCTCGGAAGTGTGATTCCCTTGTTTCCCACATTCCACCCGTCAGCTCGGCCTTGAAGTTCATTCCCGTGACTGATGGGATCCACGCACTCCTAATCTACAGATTAAAGACAGAATAATGAGCGAGGGGGAACCAGAGATATTAACAAGGATGAGAGAGCTGGAGGGGTTAAGCTTTACTATTGGGGAAGTGAAGGAATACAGCTCAAGGTTGCATCATCTCTCTCTCTCTCTCTCTCTCTGTCTGTCTCTCTTCTGAGAGATAATTAATGAGTATATGAAGTACAATCTTTCCAAAGTAGAGAAAAGGTCATGGTAGTGAAATGTTAACAGAGATAAGTGCATGGATGTTTATTATGAAGAAAAAGAAATGATGCACAATATTTTTTTAACCCTTTCCTAAACTATGTCCACACTCATATACCATTTATGCGAAGGATGTTTTTATGTTTGAGCTTTAATCCCTTCAAACCACTTTAATATTAGATTTGCTTTATTACATGTTAACCTTTTAAACAAAAGAGTGGGGGAAAAGTGACGAAAAATGTCAGCAAATGAGGCCTAAGCTTTATGATGTATGTTAAAAAAAATTATATGCATATAGTTTTTTTTTTTTTTAAGTAGAAATCTGTAATATTCTACCGACAAATGTTCATGTGCATACACTTAAGTATTTTTTCAACAGGCATGTCAAATTTTTATTCATCACGTAAATTAACATACACAGTATAATATAAAGTGTAATGCAATACAATTAAAAATGTATATATTAAAAATGAAGACTGAAGATTTACAATACTGTGGTACCTCTGCATATGAATTTAATCTGTTCTGGAATGGAGTTCTTAAAAAGGAAATTTATATTGCAAAACACATCTTCCCATAGGAAATAATGTATACATTTAAAAAAAGACTAAGTAAAAGAAGTAAAATATTAAATAAATAGACATTAAACCTTACCTTAAGTTATGATTCCTCTTGGCACCGACTGCTTTAAAAACGAAACTGAAAGTGCCTCCCCTTTCTTCTTGATACCGTCCTTGCTAACATTCTTGGGAATCAAAAAAAAACATAACAAAAAATATGTAAACTTACTTTGCTTGCAGACTGTATCTATTCCATTTTATGATTATTTTAAGATTTGCAATTGTTTTAATGTCTGTGATTTTAAAGTGATTTAAGACTCTGGATATAATACCTAATAGTGTACAGTACCAGTCAAACGTTTGGACACAAGTTTATTTTTCTACATTCTAGAACAATACTGGAGATTTCAGAATTATGAAATAACACATATGACATTAGGTAAAATCAATTAGTCAGATGGAATTTTAAGACATGAAGGTCATCTGTTCTGGAACAGTTCTTGCAAGAACATTATCATCTGGCGTGTTTGCAAAAAGCCGTTAGAGAGCATAAACAGCAGACACATCTCAATATCAACTATTCAAAGGAGATTATTGCATTTGGATGCTTTAGCATTGTTTTACAATGTAAAAGAGAAATGAAATTCCATTACCATGGAATTAGAAGGCGTGCCCTGCCTTTTGACCAGTAGTGTATGTATAAAAAAGAAAATGGTTGAACGTAAAATCTTTATTGACACACACAAAAAAAATTCTGGTTCATACTGTAATGCTTTTGTTTTACACTTGGTAATTAATATAATAGTGTGCATATTAATAAAGAAAACACTCTTTTGTGGAAGGACACACACACCCTAGAGAGATAGAGAAAGAGAGAGAGAGAAATACAAAGAGCTGTAGTCTAAACTTTGTCTGTCCAGTTGTCTCCAAAGATCACGTCTTTCACATCCAGCTGTTGCCATCAACACATTAACAAGAGTGGATAAAATAGTGTGCGTGTGTGTGTGTGTGTGTGTGTGTGTGTGTGTGTGTGTGTGTGTGTGTGTGTGTGTGTGTGTGTGTGTGTGTGTGTGTGAGAGAGAGAGAGAGAGAGAGAGAGAGAGAGAGAGAGAGAGAATCTTCTGCTCTTCACTACAACACAATTTACAGACTAAACAACAGAACTGCCTTACTGAAACTGGTTTCTCCTTTAAACCCTGCCCCTGACTGTCACCATGACGACCTGAGCACGGGAGAGATGGACATGCCACACCCTCTTCCTCTTCCACCTGCTCAGATGCATATCCAATCCCGTGACTTCTGAAAGAGAGGGAGCAGTAACATGAGATGGAGCAGTGAGAAATAAATGAAGAAAGAAAGAAGATGACACCTCACTGCTGAGAAGAATAGTCATGGGACTATTTTGTGTGTGTGTGTGTGTGTGTGTGTGTGTGTGTGTGTGTGTGTGTGTGTGTGTGTGTGTGTGTGTGTTAATCTCAAGAATGTACATAAGTAAGTGCATGTATATTCTATATCTGTCCGTCAAGGCATTTGTGAAGGGTGTGTGTGTGTGTGTGTGTGTGTGTGTGTGTGTGTGTGTGTGTGTGTGTGTGTGTGTGTGTGTCCGTGCTCCCGGTGTGTGTTTCGGGCCACATTCCTGCTGTACCACACCCAGGATCATTGTAATGAAAATTCCTCCAGCTGTGCCAAACAGATCCAGTTACTACTAATCCTGAAAGAGAGAGAGAGAGGGAGAGAGAGAGAGAGAGAGAGAGAGAGATGAAGAAGGCAGATGGAGTTAGTGAAAAATAGATTAAGAGTCAAGGAGAGAGGTGAGGAACGAAAGAGTTGAGCTGGAGAGACAGGTCATGAGAGAGAGAGAGAGAGAGAGAGAGAGAGAGAGAGAGAGAGATGGTTAGTTAAACGTGGAGAAAGATGGAGTGACAAATGGAGAGATTGAGATGGAGGGACATAGCTCCGAGGTGTCCAATCCTGCTAGGACAGATTTCATACTGCGCTATGGCTTCCAGTTATCGGGACGATATTAATAACACAACACTTCAGGGGCAATAAAACACCGGCTGTGTTCCAATCTAAAAGCAGCTCCCTCTATAGGCTTATTTCACATTCTGAAGGAGCCGCTCTGCTTATTCTGGCAGAATTTGAGGGCAAAATGTAAGAACTATATCTTTAGTCATGCAGACAATCTTTTCATTACAATCACCAGACTTTCTTTACAAAAATAAATGTCCGTAAAGTCTAACTGGTTGGGCACTGGTAGTTCATTCATAGGCTTCTCGTCTGACTCACAGATGGCTTGGGTTCACATCCCAGCTAATGTCCAAAAACATTGCAGGGCACCCTTAGTGCAGGTGTAAAGCCTGGATAAAAATGAGAGTTCTGCACCTCGAAGGGCGTCCTGTATAAAAAAAACCTGTGCCAAAATCAAATGTCCCTCTGTGGCGACCCCAAATGGGAGCAACACCAAAAGAAAAACTTGTGTGGTTGACATTTGACATTTGTCTTTTTAAGAACCATAACTGAAGCACTTAATTGAATACCTCAATCACCAGTAGTTATAGCACCAGCAAGTGGCGCTATATACTCTTAGCTGCTGCTAGCTAACTGATATATTAAGTTTAAACTGAAAGACCCTGCATACTGAATTGTTCAGGAAGGAGGTACAAAGGAGATCCCAGAAAAGAATAACTGAAGCCCAAGACAACAACCTGTATCAAATACCAAATATGTACATCCAACATTAAGAGCAGTGCTTCTTAATCCTGGTTCTTGGTCCCCTGTTCTGCACATTTTTTTATTTGGTTTGGGTGGCACCATTAAGCACGAGAGAACTGTGAAGTTAACCTTTGTGGTATACCTAATATTATTGATATGTCGCGGGAAAAAAGGTAAAGAGCAATGTTCTCGCATGCCTTCTTACTTTATCAGCTTTGGCTGTGTAGGTCAGAAGATGAGACTGGAGTGTCCTACACACACAGAGATTTTGGAGGCGACCGACAAAATACCAACTGTTGGGTCTAAACAACAATCTACTTCTGTTCCCAGGTATGATTGGCTTCCATATCTGATTCGATCCGTGCTCAAGTATCCTGTATCGCTCTCGAGAACGGTTTTTACTCGGACACAGTTCTCGAGCATGGAACAATTGTGTTTCACTGATCAAAATGAAGCAAACTTTGGGCTCAATTGGTCTTAGTACCAATCCTGGGGCCTAATGTGAAAACAATCCTCAAGAAAAAAATACCTCATTAAAACTGAGTAAAATGTATTTAGATGATGACTAGGCTGAGGACTTAATGTTTTGAAAAATGTTCTCTGGTGAGATGAAACGAAACTCAAAAACTGAACTGTTTGGCCAGAATGGGGGAACAGCATCATGCTTTGAAGGTAAAACACTAACTGACATTATACTAGATTTAACTGATCTACTAATTGAGACATAGCATGAAACATGTGGAGTTGTGAAACATTTAAATTTGAAGGACTTCAGCCTAACGGTGTGTAAACTTTTCACCTCAGGTGTTATCTTGACAATGAAGTCTTCATGGCATAATGAGAATAATGTGAGGCAAAAACAAACACGCACACACTGTAAGCCCTATTTCCTTTATCCAGTTCTTAGTTACTGTGGTGGTGGTTGTGCAATAGTTGAAAATAATCCAATAAATAAGACAAAAAAAAAAAAAAAGAAAGAAAGAAAATCTGTGGAGAATGCCAAAAATGAAACCGTACCCTGATGCTTTTTTATCTCTGAAAGACAGGGGGCTTTATCAGTCAAATTCTTAAGCTGTTGTTGCTCTTTTTAATCTAGTGTCAAAGATACAACTAAGTAAACTGGAACCTGTACAAGTACAAGCATTACTAGCAGAGTTAGCTTACAGGCTAGTGTGATTTGATTTGCCAGTGACAGGAAACAGTCAACATGAGATAGCCTGTTGTGTGTGAATGAGTGTGTGAGTTTGTGTACTGTATGTGTATGTGCCCTGCGATGGATTGGCACCCCATTCCGGGTGTACTCTGCCTCGTGTCCCAAGTCTCCTGTGAGTGTCATGGGTCTAGCTGGTGGTAGTGGCTGGCTAGACCGGCTGATGTAGTTGCCGTGGGCATATATGGTAGGCATGAACGCAGAGGGGTGTGCAAACAGAAATAGCCTTTATTAACAAAACTCAAAAACAGACAAACTCAAACTAAAACTAGGGCTTAGGGCTACACACAACAGGAGCTGACAAGGAAACCAGGAGCTGATACAGGAGCTAGGAGCTGATACAGGGGAACTGACAGAAGGAACTGAGCGCTAACGCAGTTAATCAGGGATAAGGAAACATACACAGGGACTAGGAGCTGACACAGGGAAACATGGAGCTGGAGCTAACTAAAGACACATAGGGGAACGAGAGACAGGACGTGGCGTGCACAGAGACTGGAGAGACAGGACGTGGCGGGCACAGAGACTGGAGAGACAGGACGTGGCGGGCACAGAGACTGGAGAGACAGGACGTGGCGGGCACAGAGACTGGAGAGACAGGACGTGGCGGGCACAGAGACTGGAGGGTTAGTGGTTAGTGAGATTAGTAGCTACATGGAGTATTGGGACACTGGATGCTGACCTAACCAGGTTAGTATCTAAGGGATTAGTGGCTAACCAGGTTAGTACTGACCTAATAGGCGGGAACTGAACACAAGGAGGCAGGGCACATATGAGGCTATTCCAAACTAGCAGCTAACCTACTAGTGATCAAAACCACTAGCTGTCAATCCCACTAGAGGCTAGCCTACTGGAGGCTAACCCTACTAGGGGCTAACCCTACTAGCAGTTAAGGCCTACTAGCGGCTAACCCTGCTAGTGGCTAAGACCTCATGTGGCTACAAACATCCAAACAGATAAGGGAAGCAACAAACAAAGAACTAGACAAGAAGACCAACACACAGAACAGTACTTACACAGGAAGAGACACAGCCTAACTAAACATGAAACAGGACAGCTCCATGAATCCACAAACACAAGGAATCTAAAGAAAAACAAAGGTGAAACAAGATTACTAAAATATAAACTCAAAGAAACAGAAACAAACAAAAAGGAATGCCCACATGACAGTATATACATACATACAAACAATGCTCGACCCAGTTTCCCAGAACAAACTGCTATTTATAGGAACTTTAATGAGCCACCTCAGTTCAGATGAGCACTCATCACCTGACTGAGGTGCCTTCTGGGAAACTGAGTCGACCAACAAAAACTACAGACCGACAGAAACAGTGACCTCTAGTGGAGGTTCCTAACAGTGAGAGGCAAGCAGTCAGTATTATCAACATTTTTCGCAGATGTCTTGATAAACAACTGTTAACTTAAGAACTATTAGCATGCATTGCAGTTTTCCTTTTAGCATAACATTAGCTTAATGTTTTCTTTTCCCATCACTTTAGTATAAAATTTGAGTTTATTTTTCCCAACCCTGCTCAAAATAATCTCCAGTTTTATGCTAAATGTGGAGGGGAAAAATGTTAAGCTAACATTATGCTAAAAAGAAAACTGCAATTAATGCTAAATTTTTTTGTTCTAAAGTGGTTGTAACAGTAATTTATCAAGACATCTGCGGAAAAAAAAATTGCTAATACTGATTCATCTCATGTTGACTGTTTCCTGTCACAGCCACTGGCATGCTACATGCTAGCTAACAAGATTGTTAATGAACAAGAAGATGAACCTTTTTAAAATAATTTTAAAGATTTTCTTGGTTGACTTTCTCTGCATTTATATTGGGAATGTGTGTATTAATGCAATAGAAGGCTGGAAGTTCTGGGTTATCGCTAACAGGAGTGTGATAATGTACAGCTACAGGATCACAGCCATGATGTTATTCACCATAAAACAGGCCACTCATTCTCCATCAGTCAGCCTAACGATGTTATGTTCTCCACAGCTGTTTGGCTGGGGCAGGTGTGTGTGTGTGTGTGTGTGTGTGTGTGTGTGTGTGTGTGTGTGTGTGTGTGTGTGTGTGTGTGTGTGTGTGTGTGTGTGCGCGTATGCGTATGCGTGTGTGTGTGTGTGTCTCATATGGGACTTTGGCCGGCAAGGAACGAAGGAATTCGGAAGACAAAAATGGAAAAAGGGCAGACGGGAGGGAGGGGAAGAAATGGATACGGTTTGGAGATAAGCCGATCCCTTAGCAACGGCCTCGCAGTCACGGCAAGAGCAAATACACACACACACACACACACACACACACACACACACACACACAGAGTGCACCTGGTCATTGAGTGAGCTTGCTGTTGGACTGCAACTGCATGTCACGCTACTCAACATTACAGAAATACACAAGTTACTCACTTCATCTTTGAGTAAACTTTAACATTTTTGGTTGTTGTGTTTTAGCAAACAACCAAACCAAATCTCTGTTAATGCCCACTTTTCAGCTATCCTCATTGCACAAACCTGGATGAATCACATTGGCTACACCTTTCAGGGTGTTCCATTACTTCATCATCATGAATGAAAATCATTGGGTCTGAGACAGTGGCGGCCGGACAATACGGGGCGCAGGGGCGCCGCCCCCCTTAAAGTTAGGCAGAGAAGAATGCTACTTTAACATGTAATTATTTAACATAATAATTACTAATTTTAATAATGAAATAAAGTCATTTAGTCACAATATTCCGCTGTATTTCTTAATATAATTTATTTGAAATAAAAAAAAATCTAAACTGTATTACGTTCATTTGTGTTCGTGTACGCAGGGCGCCGGACAAACGAGTGTCTACGTGGACAGGTAAATCTTTGAAAAGCATGTGACCTGAGGCTGAGCTCTGATTGGATCTTTTCAAATCATCCTTCGGGCTCAGCACTGTGCGCCCCGAAACCTCCCACTTTTGTTTTTAGCGAATCAATATTGTTTTTAAATATTTGGGCTCATGTGATTGGACTATACTCAACGAGTCTTCCAGCACTTCTTACGCCAAGCGGAGCTGCTGATTGGATGCGATGTGAGTCATGCCTTTATTTTATGCTAGTCGTAATGATGCGCAATCACCTGATAAATGCCTATTTACAGGCGAGTATTAAAAGTTAGATTTTATTTTTGTTTTATTATTATTATTATTATTATTATTATTATTATTATTGTTTCAATCCATAATCCCCTAAGTTTTATGGTAAAGAATAATAAAATGTCATTGATATTTTGAACAAATTATAAGTTAAATTGGTCCCAGTTGTGGAAAGTTCTTTAACTAAATTAGTTTTGGCTTTAGTATTCCAACTCCAAAATCTGTACATTACAGCTAATGGAAATTTCAGATCTGTTTGTTTACTCTGCAAGCTGCTTCACCTGCCAAGTTCTGTAATTGATATTGCTTGGTAGCGATTTTGCTAAGATGAAAATGAAAGAAACCACAAATGTGTGTCATTCACATTCTCCATCCTTTCCCATTAATTGAATTACTTTTTCCACTAGGGGATTTTTTTTTCAGAGTATTAAAGTTGAAAGCAAAGTGTGAAAAGATTATGAAACAATAATAACGTTCTTTCGAACAGAAAGATTATTAAACATATTTCTAGACTTTTCTATTTAAAATTTTTTAAATTCCATTGGCAAATAATTGTGCTTCTTTCCAAGAACTAATTTTTTTAAATTAACTACATTAAACCTGGTCAAATTTATCTACAATTCCTTGATATATAATATAAATAAATATTTTTGTTCTACTGGCACATAATTGTGCTATCTTTGTGCGTTTGCATTTATTCTAGAAGGAAGCAAAATTATTTGCCAATGGCACTTGCCATACAGCAGGCCAAAACAACAGGTCACCACTTCCGAAGGGTCAAATTATTGGCCTGCATCAAGTACCAAAAACAATTATTGGGTTAAAAACAAAACATTAGTAAAACCTGTAAGGACTGTGCTGAACCTTTAACATGAACCAGCTCACTTAAACACTGAGTAAAGATGTGTAGTTTAAAAAACGACAACAACCTGACAGTAGGAATCACAGCCATGTTTTATAATAAAAGTAAGAGCATTTCCAAAATGTGACAAGAATTCACATGATTGGAACTAAACATCTGTGTGTCCATAGGAAAACCAATTGTTAGTGAGACCAATCAGGAAAAAAGATTGGACTTTGAAGCAATGAAAATGGTCATGTGGTCTGATGAGTCCAGGTTGGCTTTATACCAGACTGATGGGCACATTAGGGTAAAAAGTTAAGCATATGAAGCGATGCAGCCATCATGCACAGTGCCCAATGCACAAGCCTCCAGAGACAGAGTTTATGTGTCAATAAAATTAAGTCACCTGAAGTCAGACCTGAATGTACTGAATGACCAGGCTGTCACATCTAGGGACTTTTTTCTTCCCTGGTGGCACAGGCGTATTCCAGGAATCAAATTTGTGAACGTTTTGTTCTGGGGGCACAAGGAATCATTTTCACACATGAATTTACCACAACCTTGTGCATCGTAGATGGCCAATAAAATCTTGAAGTGTGTGAATTTTCAAATCCTGGCAATGTATCTCTAGAAATAGGCTGAATAATCTTATACAGTGCAAAAAGTGATATCTTATTAAGGGGAAAAATCTTAAATCAACATTTCATCCAACATTTCTTAATGTAAGATTAATCGAACAAAATCTAAGATTATTAAGCTTATTTCAATTTGAATGCTTACATTTCTTGTCCTATTAGACAGTAATTTAGCTTCTTTTGAGAAATAAATGCCAAAACTAGCTAATATACCTGCTAACTTGCTAGAAGAAGAAATTTACAGTTATGAGTAAATTTGTACAGAGAAATGAGTACAGTTTGAAATTAGAAATAAGCTTAATAATCTTGTATTTGGTTTGTTGCAGTCTTATATAAAAATTCTACTGGATTCCAGATAGTTTTATTTGATATGACTTTTTCAGTGTATATGGTTTATTGTAATTTTATAACGTGAAGTACATGTAATTGACTAAAGTCAAGATTTTTTCACATGATTATAATTTTTTTTCTTCTTCTGTGAAATCCTTAAGTAAACATCGTGAAGAATCTATGAGTTGCCTTCCCGTTATTTTCGTCAGTCAAAAACTTTCTTCACAAAAAAAAATAAAGTAACTAAAAAACGCCTCTGTGCTGAAAACATAGAAATTGAGAGTGAAGTCTTAGCACAAATTTTCATAGATGCAAAGTTATTCATGCATATGTAAATGTTGAATTTGCACATAAGAAAAGCTGAACGGAAACTCGACTCAAAACTCTCTGAAACTTGTTCATCTGATCAGAGGAAATTGTGACGTGTGGTGTATGTTTAAAGACGAGACGTGATAACGGGTGATGGAAACAAGAGTGTTTGGAATGAATTATGGTGTAGCAAATAGTCACATTTTCCTTTCTTTAACAAGTTCAGAAGTTGATTTCACATTTGCTAAACATTTAGATGGAAACTTATCTTGATTGGCTGCCGAAGAACATTTACTCTGACTCACTTTTTAACAAAGCAAATACAAAGACAGTATTTAAATATTCTATTTAATTATTTTTCCTGTATAAAAATGTTTTTTCTTTTAATGCATGGAACTAAAACTAATGTAGAATTCTACATTACTTGCATCCATGAAGCTTTGCAAGTTCGTTCTTTTTCTTAAATAAATCTTTTGTTTTTTTTTCATATACAAGTAAATGTTTAACATTATTATTATTATTTTATTATTTTGTTCATGAAAGTGCATCATTTGCCTTTATCTGCTCTCTCAAAGACATCTTCACAGTGAAATAAATACTTGAAATTTAACACTTGAAGTTTTGCTTTTAGTTTGTGATTTCATGTGCATAAATAAAGGCACCTAAAAAGACTCCATCTCCCAATAACTGCAGCTGCTATCATGTTCACATGCATGTGCTTTTCGTTCACAAAACAAAATATAACCTGGACTCACATAACCGCAATGTTAGGCAATGTCTCTGAGTTTGATGATATCTAATAATACAGAACCTTTTGCTCTGATTTTTTTTGTTGTTGTTGTTATGGATTCTGGTAAAAACTTGTACACATTTACACTTTGTACATTAGTTTGTTGACTGTCACGCTCAAGTTTTGTGTGTGTGTGTGTGTGTGTTTTGCTTATTTGTTGCCCTTGCACTTGCAACCATCTCTGCTGCGTGAGATGCATATAGTGTTAGCTTCTGAAAAAGTGTGCTGGCTTCGAAAAAATGTTTTTTTAGCAAGAGCTGTTATAGCCTGGCTAGGATGTGGCCGTGTGACATAATTTCTTTGAAGTAATATATGAAAGGAATATTCAAACTTTAGACTTAAAAAGGCCAAGTTATGTCAATATTTACACAATTAAATTTATGTGTGCTCAGAGTCAGGTCCTGCAACTGATTGACATTACAAGATTACATTAAACGGATTTCCTGGATTCTCTGTTCAATTCAATTCAACTTCATTTGTATAGCACTTTCAATAGAAATTGTTACGAAGCAGTAACAGACCCTTAATGAACCAAGCCAGAGGAAACAGTCACAAGGAAAAACTCATAAAAATGGAACAAATTGAGAGGAACCAGACATCCAAAGTCAAACCTAGACTTGTGATGAAACTTCACGCGAGTGAAGGCATAAAACTGATTGACATTTATCAAAGATTTCAAGAAAACTATGTTGATGAGTGACAGGAAAACATTTGAATGGTGCAAACATTTTGAAGAAGGTTGTCCCTGAATATCCCAGAATGATGATCGCAGTGGAGGTAGCTCTATTCTGTGAATATCTAGTCAAACACATGATCCTTGAAAGTCGAAAGATAACCTAAACGTGAACCTGACAGATGCTAAAAAGAATGCCTACAAAACAACGACACCACTGGGGTATGTATGGGGTATGAGGGATGTTCACATCAAACCAGGAATACACAAAGACGTAAAACCCATTTACAGAAGACACCAAGCACAGTACAGTGATGAGACTCTTGTCAGTGATGTGCAAACACTTCAAAGAAGGTGGTATTTTTAGTCTTATAACTGTGTTCAGTTATTCTGCACACTCAAAAGTCCCAGTTTGACTTCTCATGAATTTCTATATATATTTCTGTATACAAAGGCAATCAGTATTCAGTATGTTGTTCAGCTGTCCTGGTCTTTAATATCATTCTGGTGATGAAATCGCTATGTGTATTGAACGGCTCCAAGATTGCCCTTTTTTGTTTGTTTGTATTTTGAATATTTGTAATATCTACATAACTACTTTTAAATGCAAGCACTCACGTTAAATGCCTGAACTCCAAATATGGCCCAGTGAAAGTGGAAATTGTCCGTACTTTTGGAAAACGTTTGAAATTTCCTGTCCAATTTAAATGCAATATGTACATTTGTACATTGGCATCTTATGTGTGTGCATTTTTACACTTTTCAGAACCTATACAAAGTCTTCTTTTCTTGGAAGTAAATGGAACAGCAGGACGTTTTTTCATCCACCGGATTTTATGCGGATGTTGAATTTGCGCATGAGAAACCCTGAATGGAGATCCTCGCTCGGCTAGTTTACGACCAGAAAGGCTAAAGGTCAAACCTTGAGAGAAAGAAAGAATCCATGGCATTCTTTAGGAAAGAATCTTGCTAGATGGAGGAAAAAAAAAGGGGGCCACGTCTCACCGAAATAATCAGATGAGCTCCTACGCTTCTTTATAGACGGAGTGACAGCTCACCCTCCTCTTTCTTGCCTCTATCCCTCCTTTCTTGCTCACTCTCCCACTAAAAACTGCAGTTCCTCTTGGTTGGACTATAATGACAGACTCTGGAATACTTTTAGCCCATATTGCCTCTCTCTTCCGCTTTGAGGCTTCTCTCTCTCTCTCTCCCTCCCTTTATTACCACTGACAAAATGGCCTTGAAAGAAACCATGAAATTTAGACTCTATCCCAGACCCCAGGGGTCATGTCTAGTTGGTGTATTTAATGTCAGCCATTTTGAGAACATGCTAAATCATACAACAGGAATTGATAATCTAACATTTAAGGCAGATATACAGCTGTATTTATTTATTTATTTATTTATTTTTGAACAAGTGACTTTTTGTCAAGTGAAGTGTTAGTGAAGTGAATTTTTAAAAGCTGACAATGCCAGTGCTGTTTAGTTGTCCAGGTCTCTGAAGAAAATTCCAGAATTTCATATCTTAAAATAATAATTGATTGGTATTGTTGTTCTCATTGCACCTTTTTTTTTTTTTTTTTTTTTTGTAAAGCTGCTTTGCGACAATGACCACTGTTAAAAGTGCTATATAAATAAAAACGAATTTAATTGAATGCCATTGTTGTTGTCACTTAATTCCATAATTTCATGTGTTCTATTTCATGATTTTGAAATCATCAGGATTGTTCTAAAATGTAGAAAATAAGTCACTAAACAAAAACATTAAAATAGGTGTGTCCTTTTGACTGGTACTGTATGCTAGTTCATCAATGGGTCAACTAGAAAAAGCTGGTCAAACCAAGCACTAGCTTACGACTTCAGCAGAACATATGAAAAACAAAATCATCATTTGAACGTCTGTAGCAGATCCTCTCCTCTTTTATCCAAGCTATAAGCAGCCCCTTTGACCAGAGACCATACTGTATAAAAAGAACTGGACAGACGCTCTGTGACATCACACATAGGTTTTCTGAAGAGCGGTTTTGAAGCTCTTCTTGTTGACATCTTGGCAGGCGCTAACTCTGAAAAAACCTAGGTTAATCCATAAATGGGCAAAGGGGCAGATCGACTGGAGCATGGCTGTTGGAACATGCCTATTTACTTCAGTTACCGCAACCCATCTAGTTTAGCTTTAGTTTAGCTTAAACGCTACAGTGGCTAACATTAATTTATATACCAATG
>CM059222.1:6497500-6542500 GCA_030347435.1 Clarias fuscus | reverse complement strand
TTTTTTATTTATTTTTTTATACTAATTTTCCTAATGAGTGTTATGTCATTTTGATTTGACGTCACTTGTCCATCGGCAATTGTGACTCACTGTTCAGCACTCAGATCTCAACATCCTTCACACCGCACCTCCACATGTTTACACATTTAATATGATAATAATGACATTTCATCAGGTTTTGAAGGAACATTTTACTTAGCGCTAATTAAAATGTGATGATCTCATGGAACACACAGACATACGAAAATAAGTCAATAAGACTAGAAAGACAGAGGTAGACATTGTGGGGACTTTTGGCTGGTTCTTATAAAAGAATATTGTGTGTGTGTGTGTGTGTGTGTGTGTGTGTGTGTGTGTGTGTGTGTGTGTGTGTGTGTGTGTGTGTATGTGTGTGTGTGTGAGAGAGAGAGAGAGAGAGAGAGAGAGAGAGAGAGAGAGAGAGAGAGAGAATTTTATGTATGAGGCATGAGGCTTTTCTGAATACCAAGTTTTCCCATTATAGCAGGAATACATTATATTTGAATCTTGGGACATTTTCTTGGTCATCGTAAAGAATCTCTCTCTCTCTTCTCTGTGTGTGTGTGTGTGTGTGTGTGTGTGTGTGTGTGTGTGTGTGTGTGTGTGTGTGTGTGTGTGTGTGTGTGTGTGTGTGTGTGTGTGTGTGTGTGTGTAGTTATGCATACAACCGTCTTTGAGGAACAAAATATCTCAATCATGATACAAATACATGACTTCTTTGGGACATTTGCTTGGTCCCCATAAAGCCATTATGTGTGTAGAAACTATGCTGAAATAGGGCTGAATATCCAAATCATGATATAAATACCATTCTTCCTTCTGACATTTTGGTTTGGTCCCCATAAAGCAATGTGTTTTTTTTTGTTGTTGTTGTTGTTGTTGTGTGTGTGTGTGTGTGTGTGTGTGTGTGTGTGTGTGTGTGTGTGTGTGTGTGTGTGTGTGTGTGTGTGTGTGTGTGTGTGTGTGTGTGTGTGTGTGTGTGTTCGTCTTAGTGTTCTTGTAAGCATGTATGCCTGTCTGAGGAGCAAATGTCCCAGTAATGATAGGAATACTTGACTTCTCTGGAACATTTGGTTGGTTCACAAAAATAAAGGTTGTGCTTTGTGTTGCAGTGGCCAGTGTGTTTTCTCAGTGGGGAGCTGAGTGTAAAACAGTATCCCAGCCAAAGGAGAGGAAATAAGGCTGGTTGGGACTTGTCTGGCATTATGTTTGTGTGTCAAAAAAAGATTTATAGCTTGATAGAGGAGACAGCAGCAGAAGCAGCTCGGATTTTTTTGCCCTCCGAAACACAAAGTATGCCAAGCATACAACGCTCAAATGCTAAGTGAATTTTACAATTATTGTTATTATTAGTAGTAGTAGTAAGGAGTAAGTTTTATTCATTTTAAATGTTTGTATAATGTGTATACTATCATGTTTTAAAGCGGGAGTGTCTCTTAATTATACAAGAATGTTTCCTTTTTCTCTCATAACTGTTGAAGAGAACAAACAATTACTCTTTTCTTTTTGGAATACATCATAATGCTGTAATACACATGAATGTACACACATTTTGCTGTAAGAAATCACAATTTTAAGCATACCTCTTTTTGTAGATATACTGCAAATGTCTTTGACCTGAACATTTTACTTGCAATGGTTAATTTTGTCTTTCAACTGTTGCCCTTTGTGACAATCCCTTTTTCTGGGTCAAGAGCTTTGCCCAAGGGCCCAACAGTGGCAACATATTGGTGGTTTGGCTCGAATCCCTGATCCTGTGATCAGAAACCCAGAGCCTCAGAGTTACCCAGAGTCACCACTGCCCTTATTAGTTGTTCATTTGATTTTTCAATTAAATAATACATGAAAATTTCGTCATCAAATGAAAATAAAATTATGTCTTCTCTAATTAAAAAAACAAACAAACAAATTAAACCTTTATATTAAACTTCATAAGTCCCAAAGGGAAATTGCTTTGTCTTGGTTGCAGTTGCTTGCCATTGTTTTCTGAAAAGAAAATTGAATTCAAAATTCAAAAAATGTAATTTAATTGATGAATAGCCATGATTGAATTGTCAATAGCTTCAGCACTCAACGGTATTTATAAAAAAATTTAAATGACGAACTATTGACAACTATCTATACATTCTTGCCTCAATCATGGGGAAAGGTTAGATATAGGGTGAGTCAAAAATTCTGGCTGTAGAATTTATTTTAATTAACTTTTAGGAATGACAAATACATCATGGACATGACATAATCATATCATGCTTTTCAATACACTTTGTCCATCTGTCACAACAAGCTTTTGTTCCATCATTCAAAAAATGTTTTAGGCCGAGCTGCCAGCCACAAATGCACCGCTATCTTCATTTTTTTTTTTTTTTTTTTTTTTTTTTATCAGAAGGTGAATTTTCCTTCTCGTAGGGCTGCTTTCAGGGGACCAAACAGATGAATGTCTGATGGAGCAAGATCAGGCCTATAGGTAGGATGCTTTAGCACTTCAAAACAAAGTTGTTGCAAAGTCTCGACAGTGTGGGCAAACGGGTGTGAATATGCATCGTCATACAGGATCTCAACGCCCTTGGATAGCAGTCCTCTGCATTTTATCCGACGTTTAGGCTTCGGCTCTTTTAATAAGTGTCTCACTGTAATGAGCACTGTTGATTGTTCATCCTTTTCCTGATCATGTTCCAATACTGATCACTGAGAATCCCAGAAAACTGTAAGCATCAATTTACCAGCTGATGGTTGAATTTTAAACTTCTGATTGTAAAGTACGAATGACAAAATTTATATCGCATCATGTTAAGATTTGCATTCCTGGTCATTATAGTCTGCCTTTGTTTACATTACACTATAAAACACATTAGCATAGTTAGCCTGTCTTTTACTGGTGAACACACACACACACACACACACACACACACACACACACACACACACACACACACACACATTTTTGTTTCTTTAAATCAGACAACTCTGGTTCAATATGGACAGGTATGATGCTTCTTTACTACTGCAATGGGTCATTAGCTTGGTATAACTACACACACACACACACACACACACACACACACTCTATTTTTGGCTAATCATTGAGAGAGGAAGTTATCTGGGTATAATGATACCAGCTTGAAAGAATGACTCGAATACTTGTGTGTGTGTGTGTGTGTCTGTGTGTATGTGTGTGTGTGTGTGTGTGTGTGTGTGTGTGTGTGTGTGTGTGTGTGTGTGTGTGTGTGTGTGTGTGTGTGTGTGTAAATTTGTTAGCAATTGGTGGTTAAAATGCAACGCATCACCTGCACCACAGAGCCTACAGCAAAACATTGCGATCAGACCACAGCGCGCGCAGACACACACACACACACACACACACACACACACACACAAATACACACAAACTGATGCACACAAACACACTCTCTGGTGCAATGAAAGGCTAATTGTGCTGGTGAAGGATGGAGGAAGAGTGGAAGCATGTGTATAATTACGTGCCGTTCCGGTCCGAGTGTGTTTGGGAAATGGCTCGGAACTCAACGTCCGGGAATTACAGTAATTAGCAGCGAGAGCTAATTAGCAGAAAAGCAGCAAAACAAGGCAAAACAGTGTGTGTATGTGCGTATGTTAGTGCGTTTGTATTCAGGTTAAATGGGAACCAGTTACACAGCAGTCTTTTGGGGACCCAAGCATATAACTGGGGCAAAGCTCTTGGTCCCCAGAAGAGAAATGCCATTAGAAATGGTTGCAGTATGTGTGTGTGTTTACTCTAAATGAACTTCTACTCTGCAGCAAAGGTAACTTTTGTTCTTGCTTTCTTGGGAGGGTCTTCATGAGAACGAGTTTCATCATGTTGTTTCAGAGTTCTTCAGTAGTATTGTTTTCAAATCTTCAGTAGTGTTAAAAAAAAAAATCCAAACTGGTGTTTAAAATTTTGACTGGTATGGTATAAACATTCATGGCATGTTGGAATTGCTAAGACAAAAAAAAAAATGCAGAACTGCAAAGGAACAGCATGTGAAGCCTTCAACCTTATTTTTTTCAACTGCTGCTCACGCGCTGTTAGGGAGCAGCAGAGACACCCAGAGGAAAGCGCTATCAGCCCCTCATGCTTGCGTAAGCTCAGCAACATCTATGATTGGCTAGTGTTGCTATGATTGTTGTGGGAATGTGAGTACACCTGAGTGTTATGGTAGGTGATAGGCTCTAACATTGCCTGGGAATTGAGGTTATGTTGGGGCGAACACAGTTCCACTTCATGAACTGCATCCAAAATTTAAGTTGATTTTCTCATAATATACAATAATGCTGCACTTCAATATCACAGTAAAAAAAAGTAAAAAAAAAAAAAAAAAAAAAAACTTTCTGAAAATGTCTTAAATGTTGCATTGAGTAGTAGAACGTCTTGAATAAATAAAAACAAATCCCTTAAATTATATTTCTGTGTTTACACCACAGACACCAGATGTGTGTGTCTGAAGGTTTGTCTGAACTTCTCAAAACTGCACCACATGTGTGTGTGTGTCTGTGTGTGTGTGTGTGTGTGTGTGTGTGTGTGTGTGTGTGTGTGTGTGTGTGTGTGTGTGTGTGTGTGTGTGTGTGTGTGTGTGTGTGTGTGTGTGTGCTAATGCTCTAACCAACACCTGTGCTCCAGGAGGGGGTTGGAAACACCTCCATTTTTGTGTGTAGGGGGAAAAAGCACAGAAAACTCACAAGAAAAGAGGAGAAGAGAGCAGACTGGAAGCCCACAGAGCTTTTTTATTTTTGGAGCCTTTTATCACTGCACCCAGTTTCCGCCACCATCGTGCTTTTTTAAAAAGACGAATAAAAGAGGAGGAACATGACTAATATTCCTGTAAAGACCAATCAAGCGTTTGATTGAAGCAAAACTCTGAACCATTATGAGTCTCTATAGTCAAGACGCTATAAAGACCAAACAGCTGGTTCCACTTTTCCTTCTTCCTCCACCTCTCTCTCTCTCTCTCTCTCTCTCTCTCTCTCTCGTTCCTTCTGTTTGAGTTTGATCTGATCTTAAACAATGACCCTGATGTTTTTCTTTTTTTGTCTTTTCACCTTGTTGGTTACGTTAGAGGTTTGAAACCATTTGAAACAGGCAGATGAAAGAAGACGTGTTCAGACTTTTAGTTTTTTTAATTGTCTTAAAAATGTACGTACATGCACACTAAGACATATATTATAATTAAGTTATCTTATATTTATTAAAAGTTTACTATTCATCTTCGGTGTAATTCTTTGATTATTTCATCTAAATCATTTTAAATATTTTTTCACAATTTTATTTGTTGAAATTCTGATGATTAATTTGAATGTCCAGTACAGTTATTCAAAATTTTCCTCAGAAATGTACAAGTTTTTGATCCCAGAGTAAACAAATTAACATACACTGTATGCATTCGGTTGGCTGCAATGACTTACGATTTCTTGAAACTTACAGGCACACTCGCAACAATTTGGAGATCCTGGAGGTAATCCAGCAAACATGGGGAGATTGTGCAAACTCCACTCATACATACTAAATAGAAGATTCACGCTAACAATGCTGGAGATATGAGGCAACAGCGCTAAGTGTTTGTATACACTGTATACACTTAGAATTAGTCTGATTAGTTAAATAGTCTACGTTAGTCTGAAAATATTACTTAATATTGTGCCTAGTAACTGTAACAGCATCTCATACACAGTACCTTGTCAGTGTCACTCCTGTGTTGAGATTGAAAGTACTTTCAAGGGTGGCCCAATGATTTCATGTGGTTATGAGGGCCACACTCAACTATGGCCACAACAACATTTTGACTCAAGCTGTTCTCTGGAGAGTTCCCAAGCAGAATAAAGCAGCTATGAACTAATTGAAAAACCCATTTTATTGTTGTTTCTGCAACATACAACAAAGGAAACTGCTACAAAAAAAAATTTCTGTTTGACAAAATTGGCTTAAATTTGGATTCAGGCCATGGTGTGTTGATGTCTATCCAACCAATGTATTATATTTGCCTCAACCTTCATGTTTCCCCATCTCTAACTTGGATTAAGTCAAAAAACAAAAACATAATGAATCCTTTCTACCTATACATTCACATACTGTAGATCTCTCAAAAAACTATTCTAATATTAATCTCTGATCTTACTTAGATTTTTTTTTGTAGATCTGAAAGGCTTGGTTCTTTTTAAATGAAATATGTAAAATTCACAAAAATATTCATTTGGTTAAAAGAAGTTAAACCACGATGATAACAACAGGTTAACAGACTCGACATGTCAAAAACTTTGCACCAAAGAAATTAAATGTATATATCAGTCAAAGGTATGGTCACCCGTTTTAACCCCATGGTCTTTCCTGATTTTTATTTCTTTCTACATTGGAAAACAATGCTCAAGGCATCCAAAAGATGCAACAAATCTCGTTTGAACAGTTAATATTGAGATATTTCTGCTACTTATGCTCTGTAAGATATTTCTCCTTCCTAATGGCTCTAATCCGTGGTGCTGTTTGTTAATTGGTGATTTTTCTGAGGTTGGTTACTCTAAACTCTGTTTTCATGACGGCCAGTTTCATCAGGGTACTTGATGGGTTTTGCAAACGTACTCGACAATACTGTTCTTGCGAGAACTGTTTCTAGACAGCTGACCATCGTGTATTAAAATAACAACTGACTGTTGAAGTTGTCATTGCTTAATTAATTAATCCCGTATGTTATATTTCATAGATTTGAAATCTCCAGTATTGTTCCAGAATGTAGAAAATAAATCACAAAAAAAAAAAAAAAATGTATGTATGTAAACACAGTGAATAAAAAGGTGTATCCAAACTTTTAACTGGTACTGTATATGAGCAGAAATTTGTTAAATGTATTGAATATTTTCAGTGCATAGTAGTTCCTCAATACTCACACACACACACACACTACTTTAGAGGACTATTTTCTTAAGAAAAAGTACATTTCTCTATTATTAATATGAATAATATTAGCGGGCAGGCATTTGTTTCTGATTTAGTTGCTTCTGAAACATTAGCTGCAGGCCTAAGGCATGTTTGCTTTCTTCTAGCATTTTCTTTCTTTTCTTTTTTTTTAGTGTGTGCGTTCATTACTTTACCAGCGAACGCACTGGGTTCAAAGTACCCTAAGAAGAAAGGAACGGAGGAGATGAAAAGAAGCCCAATAACATACTTTACACATTTTCAGCATCACAAAATTGAAAGCTAAATGAATAGCAGATACATGCAGGCACTGGGTGTGGGCACCTTTTCTTTTTTTCTTTTTTTGGTAACTCAGTAGTTAATAAACAAACAATTTGGGATTTACCAACCAAGTGAAATTATGAATTATGAATTAAGTGAAATTATAAACCAAGTAGCCACAAAGAGAATTTTCTACTGATGTACATTAGAAATGCACAGTTTGTCTTCCTAGTTTGGAAGGTCTAGAGGAGAATAAAATTGCCTTTTTTTGTTGTTGTTGTTGTTGTTGTTGTTGTTTTTAAACACTTAATCAAGGGACTAAATGTGATTTGAGATTTTAGCATTAGGTTTGATATTTTCTCTTCACTAGATTTACTTGTGGATCTTGTTTATTATTTTTTTCATCTTATATTTATTTAGGAGTCTGAATACAACTTATTCTTTAATAAACCATCACATTTAAATTGTTATTATTCGAACGTTGCTATGGGATAATTATTTGCTTATAGACTGAACTGATTTTTTTCACCTGGCGTATGTGGTGTTGGACAGTGAATATCTAAATGACATTTTACTCATATATTTGTCTTAGCTATTATGTTTCATACAATTAATACTCCTCAGAGATGGGATTTTTGATAAGAAGTTCAATAAGTAGATTGATGTGTCCCAAAAGCTTCCATATGTTACAGTAACTCCATACATGTCTATGGCTGACTGGGAGACTCTAATTTATGCTTTCAACGCAGACCAATTTTCTTGTACAGAATGAATCATCACTGATCATTAAATGGCCAAAGTTGCAAAGTAGAATAAATAAAAACACCCAACTACAGCTAGTAAAATTATAACTATGGGCACAAGGCAGAGTATACCACGGATGATGTGCCAACCCATTGCTGAGCACAAGCACATACACTTGCACATGCATGCACTCATTTATTCACACTACAGGCAATTTGGAAACTCCAGTCAACCTAAACTACATGACTTTGGACTGCAGGAGGAAACAGGAATACCAGGAGGAAACTCACATGCAAGCTTCATGTACACAGACACGAAGTAAGATTCGAACCCCTAACCCTGGAAGTGCCAGTTCATTGTGCTATTGCAAACTACTTTATGAAGATATATATTGAAGATATATATATTTTTTAATGTGTGTCATAGTTTGACCATTAAAAAAGTTCCTGGGAGGCCAGCGTTTCTCTGGGTACAGAGAAAACTTTCTACCTCGATGGTATCCATGCATTAGTGAAACACTGGGATGAGTGCATTAGTGTAGCAGGAGATTATACAGAGAAATAAAGGGAGTTTTTAATCTCATAACTGTATTCTGTTATTCTGCACAATCAAAAGTTCCAGTTTGACACGACCTTGTCATGCATGAGCTTGACATTTCTTATTGATAGAAATTACGCACAAACTTGTCAGTTAAGATTGCACACTACTCACTAGCTGGAGGTTCAATCAGCTGGTTTTTTTTTTTGTTTGTTTGTTTGTTTGTTTGTTTGTTTGTGTATTAGTAAGCATATTTTTATGTGTTCATCTTGTATTTTGTAATAGGATTTGATCTGATTGGAGCTTTCCAGCCTGTCCAGCTATACCAGGCATTTCCTGCAACATTTCCTTTTTTTGAACATCACAATGTAGGATGTATCGGAGTTGGCACATGACGCGCATTTATTAAACTCCCAGCAATTTAAAGTGAAGGCTCTGGCTTTCTGTAAATCGAATTTATATTACTCCGAAGACTCTAACATTCCTATAATGAATACACTCTGAATGAATATAACAGGATTTTCAGGCTGCCTGTTATTTTTCAGTCATTGAGTAATGATTTTTCTGTAGACTTAATTATCTAAGTATTATTATATTTATATGGGTATTTTATTACAGGAACCAGGCATGTGAGTCATTGTGTAACTTTGAGCTGCATTATATAACTGTAATTATTAAGCCATTGATAATGCTGCGGAAAAGAACAATTAATCCTATAAGCAAGTAATTATAATTAATTATACTGTGTAACAGTAATTACAGAGTTATTATTATTGCTGGGGAAAAGTGGAAGATGCTCAAGAGTAAATAATTTTAAAGGGTGGAGTATACTTAATGAAACAAAAATAAATACATGACCTTATGATGTATTCATTAATTATGGCCATGGGTGTGATAATATTGGAATGTAAGTAATATAACAAGGAAACAGAAATGTCTGTCAGTAGTATTGTGCTCTGTACTTGTTTACAGTTGGAATCTGTGTAAGGAAACGAAACTAAGAAAACGGTAGCTTTTTTATACACTGTGAAAGCTAAGAAGCTTCACCGTCACAGAAAAGAACAGGAGCACGCATTTGCTTTGGAAGAGGCAGTAATAAGAGTAGCCTTGGTCGCAAACACCACATCCACACTTCCTGTCGCCACTCACACACTGAAACCTGAGAGCAGACCTTTCACAAAGTGTCTCCCGGCTGATCGAGGATCAGCGCTCCTTCTCACACATAATCATCTCCATTAGAGGCTAATAGCTAAATCTGATCCTGGATCAGTTGCAGTAGGACATTTGATACTTGTTGCCCCTAGGGCTTTTAGAGGAGAAAAAAAAAAAATCACAAACGAACTGCTGACCTGGAATCAGCATGCAAAGTGTTGATAATTGCGAGCTAGAAATGCCCACAGGTCTGGGATCAGCGATTTTGTTGTGAATGCGTTGTCTGGCTTAGAGCCAACCAGGCCAAATTACAGCCAGGACAAAGATACACACAAAACCAGAGGCCATGTTCAGGAAAGGGAATTTATCAGCCAAACAGAAAAGAGACATGAGTTCAAAATATTTCCTGTAGAACTAATTTTTTTATGTAATTGAGTAGCAACGAATTATAACTGCTGTTCGTGAGTTTCTTGTATAGGATAGATAGAGGGAAAAGAAAAACAATTACCTGCCGTCATTGTAGTTTAGGGTTTTCAAATAAGATGATGTAGTACCATTTTGTACTTGAAAATTCTTTATTAATATTATTTCACATGACAGGAAGGCAGAACTCCTTTGTATACTATATAGTATAGTATAGTATAGTATAGTATAGTCCTTTTAAAATTGCACAAATTGTACCTAAGACTAAATGGTCTTCATCATACCAAATACAAAATATAAAATAAATAGAAAGTTTCTTTAGTTACTTAAGTACTAAACAAGGATTGGCTGATTTTTAGATACTTTCAGGTACAGTTCATGGCAAATTCATACCGGGGCATTCAAGTCCAACCTGAAATTAAATTTCTTGTTAATGAAGGCGTAATACAAATTGGCAAGATTTCAAACACAGTACAGTGATAAGATTCTTAGCCAAGTGAAACATTTGAATGGTGAAAACATTTTACAGAGGTCCATAAGTCCATGAATGATGATTCATGAACATTCAGCATGTGGAACGCGGATTCTTGAAAATCTATGTATAACTTCAAACCTACTTGTGGAAGAGATGCATCTGTCTGTGGGTAACAAGAACAGGAACGCTGGAACTCTGACAGGACTTATTGCTACCTCACCTGTACAGTCCTGACCTCGCTCCAAGCCATTTCTACATGTTTGGGACATTACAGGAGTTTTTGGGAGGCCAGTGTTTCAGACATAAAGCAGGCAGTCAGATCATGGCTCTGGTGCACTGAGAAAATTTCCTACCTTGATGGTATTCAAGCACTAGTGAAAAGCTGGGATAAGTGCATTAGTCGAGCAGGGGATTACATAGAGAAATAAAGTTAGTTTTTAATCTCAGAACTGTGTTTTATTTTTTTCTTTTTATTTGAATACCTCTTATATTATCATGATCGTTAGGATAAGGAAGGTAAGGACTCATCACGGTTAATGGGCAATTCCCAAAAAGAGCATGTAACGACTGGGATTTGAATGAAGTCTTTGATCAGCATGGAATACGCGTTTACCTAATCCACATCGTCACACTCCACATTTAAAGGGATTAGCGAGGAAAAAACATTTCCTACAGGACGATCAGTGTATTCTGCTTCAATTAGCACATAGTAGAGTAGCCTTGCTAAACTACAATTGTTTGTAAAATTGAGTAAAAAAAACTTTCTAAATGTTTCTTAGCGATTTGTTTTACGCTGGAGCTACAAATGTACATAACGAGTATATCAGTCTTACATTCCCACTAGCTATTGTAAAGTCACTCATTTTACCTGTAATTTGTCTCTGGTTATTGTATTAACAACTTATTTCTAATGTAGTAATCAAAATGCTTATAAAGCTATGTGGATAAACACAAATTAAATAATAAGCTAATCAGTGTTGAAAATGCACAGATTAGCAAAGCAAGCTCTCTATGACCAAACTCCGCTACAACCTCACTGACTTGTCTATATTGCTTCATCAAGTGTACAGGGTCATGTGGTGCCAGAAGCCAATCCCACGAAACTTGCATGAGGCGGGGAACACCGTGGATGGGGTGCCAATTCATCGCAGGGCACACACACACACATATACACACTCAAAACATACTCAAACGTAGCGGGTAATTTGGGAACACCAATTAGCCTATTGCATGTCTTTGGATTGTGGGAGGAAACCCGGAGTACCCGGAGGAAACCCAGCAAGCACGGGGAGAATATGCAAACTCCATGCACACAGACCTGAGGCAGGAATCGAATGTGGATGTGCAAGGCAACAGTGCTAAATAATAAGCCTGCGCTACAACCTTTCAAGCTTTAGTCGTCTTCATAATGTATCTATACACTTGAAAGAAGAAGTTGTATATGACAGGATAAGATGAAACCATATGTTTTCATGTGTTTTATTCCATTTTAGAATGTCACAATGTAAGAAGGAGGCTAACTACAGGTAGGAAAATGCTAAAATTGAAGTGAGTGTGGAACTGAAGAAATGTCGAACCATGCATTTCTATGTATCACAAAGTTTATTTGACGTACCAAACAATTTGACAAGATCTGGTCTGAGGTAAGTTTACTTGTTAGCGACGGCGGTCTCTCGCGGAAGAAGCAAACTTCAGACACCAATCATGTCCTGTGCTTTGTGACCACATTTGGCCTAAGAGGGAAAGTGTATATGTTTCATTTTTAGTTAAACCGTTCCCTTAAATAAAATGACTTATATGAGTTGATTGGAGATCACTACTCCAATTTAAAGACATTTGATCCATGTGCGCTCGATGTTTTTTCCTGCTGAGCTGGATGTGGTTAAGAAGGGGGAGGAGAGGGGATCGGTTTGGACGACTGCAACATGTCCATTTCATTTGGAAACCCAAAATTTAAATACGTTCTGCAGAAGGAGAGTGGGCGGGGATCCAACCAAGGACTTTGGACTCTCTCTCTCTCTCTCTCTCTCTCTCTCTCTCTCTCTCTCTCTCTCTCTCTCTCCAGGCAAACCGCTAATCAAAAACTTCCTGCTCTCCGGACTTTTCCATTCAGCTCCACTGAAGCATGGACAGCGTGCTCAGCAGCCAAACTGAAATTTGACTCAAAGTGTGTGTGTGTGTGTGTGTGTGTGTGTGTGTGTGTGTGTGTGTGTGTGTGTGTGTGTGTGTGTGTGTGTGTGTGTGTGTGTGTGTGCGAGTCTGGTGCCCTAGCTTCTACTCCTCCACTGCAAAGCATTCATCTGCACACAGCCGAGGGCCCTAAATATTCTCGATGTGGTTCCGTCTGTGATTGTGGAGGTACATACAGTGCGTTTGTGTGTGCAGAGTAGGAATGAGAAAACCATTGAAGCTGGGCTCTGACTGCAGTGCTCTGCTCTTCAGGGTCCCGTCGTTAGCTGGCCACGTAAATCGTCGCCTGACAGAATGTCTGTTCAAAAGAATACAGAAAATGGTAACAATATTTTTCTTCTAGATAGCACGCATTCTTTGGCCTAAACTTCCTGTCAGCTCTAGCATGCACGACTCCTTCGCAGTTATTATTCCACTCTGGACATGTCTCAAACCACATATCTGATTTACTGTATCTCCAACACAGACACCAGTGTGGACATGTCCCAAAAAACACAACCTTTAAATTATATAGACCACACAAACGACCATCATTAGGTTGCTGTGGATGCATCCCAAACCACACATCTTATTTACTGTATACACTGCACAGACACTAGTCTTTAGGAGACATGTTTAATCGACAACTACACACTCTTACTCACTCTATTGGCCATATAAACACCATAACCCGTCTATTAAAGACGTGTCCCAAACCACACACTTGTGAATACCTCCCGATTGTTAGTACACTGTGGGTCAAAACAGGGACATCCGTTGCATTATGAGATGTCATCAAACTCTAAATTCTAAAGAGATCTAAAAACCTGAAACATGTCCTCTTTGGAATTCCTACAGGAGTCTAAACCCATCACAGCACCCTGTTACACCATTTAATGCCGATTCAGCACTGTCGGAATGAATAGGCCAGTAAATTAACCACCCGTAGAGGTGTTTGATCCGTCAGGAAATGAAGCCCCATCACCCCTCCCTGAAACCCAAAGTCACACACACACACACACACACACACACACACACACAGAGTCACTCCCCCATGGGTCTGCTGGGTAATAAAGAACGATGGCTGTGATTAGCTTTAGGGCTCTTTTAAAGAACAGGGCCATTGAAAAACAACAGCTCAGATCAATAAAGAGTCAATAGCAGGATGTTATCTAGCATCTGAAAAACTCACCTGTTGGGCAAGTGGGGTTGGGATTGGGGTGGGGTTTTGGGGGTGAGAGTGGGTGAGATCTAAGACAGTGAGATGAAAAGGGCTTGCAGAGGATTAGTGTAATGATCAATACTGTGTTCTTGCACTTTCCTGACCGCTGATGGTTTTAAGCTTTTAAGGAAACTTTAGGAACTGGAGCTGGAACTTTTTCAGAACCTAACATCAATTTTCCAGAACCTTTTTTGCTCCTTGAAAACCCTGGCACATTGTGTACTCACAAACCCTTTTACACAGTAGGCACGTTGAACACACGTAAATTATCATTACACATCCAACTAAACTTTTGTACTTAGAAAAATACTTTCAAACACATAATGCTTTGCATTTTATCACAACTTATACATTCTAACACACTTTAGTTCACACACCTACTTCCTGTTCGTATCAAACATCACTTTCACTCCGTGGTGCACTACGAATATCGTATGTCGGCTTTCGCACTGTCTTTGGCCTCCCTTTCTTCTTCTCTTCTCTCCCTCATTCTTTGTCAATTCCCTTCCCCTTTCTCTTTCTTTTTCACCCTCCCTTGACCAGAAAGCAGGACACGCTAAAGCCTCCATTGTTATCCTCCCTGCACACACTCACACACACATACACAGAAGCAACCATGCTGAGATAGAGAGAGGGGCAGACAGTTGTAACTGACTGAGGCCGATAGGACGCGGCCCTATCTAATCAAGGGCACTAGGTCACTTCCGAACAACTGGGCAATAAAAGACAACTTCCAGGCCTTTTTAAAGAGAAAGAGATATAGATAGAGGGAGAGAGAGAGACAGAGAGAGAGAGAGAGAGAGAGAGAGAGAGAGAGAGAGCAAGGGGGATGGGGTGGGAGCTAAGGAAGTAAACTAAAAAAGACCAGTAGACAGGAACCATCTGGGTGGATACATAGTCTAATCTTTAAAAGAAAAAAAAATCCCCTTCTTCCGACACACACATAAAGGAGTTTTCAAGGTTTTGATTTTATTCCTCTCCTTCTTGAACATTTTAAAGCTGGCAAAAAAATTACAAATAATTGACAGATCTATAGTGATATGGTATTAGGGTTCATTCCCAATTTAAAAATATGATAATCATCATCAATCAGCCCACTGTGGACACACCCCAAATCACACACCCTGTTCACTTTTTCAGTATCTTTAACTACACACCACAGTCGTTTATAATAAGGTCAAAAAGCTATTTTTTAATGTAACTATTTGGCTAGCATTATATAGAGAGCGTATATAGACCTAGATATCTGCTGATTCCAATAAACAAGGTTTTACATATAATTAAATTAGTTTGCTTGTTAAATCAAGATAGCTAGAGGAATGATCCTTTCAAAATTTTCGATAAAATAAGATGTTCTTGTGAAGTGTGTTGGCTAAATAATTACTCAGCAAACTCATAGATACAAGGAATATAATGTAGCTTACAGTACACAGAAGCGGAATGCTAATTAAACAGGAACGGGATCTCGTTAGCTAACAGTTCTAAGAAGTGTGAAATTAAACGCAGAAATCAAGCTAGTGATGAACAGGGCAGCTCTGCTGTCATATGTTAGCTAAACAAACAGTTTATGCAGAAATGCAGCTAGCTGGCTAGAGTTACACAAAGGTTAGGTAAACACTTAATGAACTGGGCTCTGGTTATTATCAGTCTGTTACATGAAATATAATATTAAACAAACTAATATTATGAACATTGGACAACTAGTTTAGCAAGAGGTTGAGATACTTAAAAAATGTCAGCTAGCTAGTTTAACACAGCATAGCTTTAAATGCTAAAACACTACTCAGCATTTCAGGTAGCTAACTAAGATTCTAAGATCGATTACACACAGAATAACTGTCTGACAGATGTGACTGACTCCGGTTCCACAGTAAGCTTGGGTCTTCGGACATTTGAAAAATTCACAGACACAAAAAAGATGAAATGTGCCTTTCTATCAAATTAGCCTTTCTGTCAGCATGTAAAAGTAGAAGCTGGTGTATGATGTGGGATGAGGGTGTATTGATCGTTTCCTTTGTCCTGCAAGGCTGGAGCATGGCGTTTACGTATAAATAGCACAGGAAGTGGCTCTTGTTGGGGTTAACAGCCCCAGGTAGGGAGATGGGGTCATTGTTTAAAACAGTGTTGCCCCATGATAACACCAAAGAAATGCTTTTGTTTGCTCTCTCTCTCTCTCTCTCTCTCTCTCTCTCTGTGACACACACACACACACACACACATACTGTGCACTTTTCTCTCTGATTGAATTTGACGAGATGTTATCTGAAGGCCACATCAGTCATCTTTCCTTTTGTATGTGTGTAGAGCTGTGAAATACTTCCTGTATAGATTGCAGAAGAGGCTGTGATCAATCAGGGCACACTGATGAAAGGAATCACTGAATCAATGAGAAGAACACACACACACACACACACACACACACACACACACACACACACACACACGGTAAAGACGGAAGCTGAGGCCTATTCAGGATGAACTCATTCAGCAAGAGAGAGAGATAGAAAGAGAGAGAGAGAGAGAGAGAGAGAGAGACCCAGTGAATCGAAGTGAACTGTGAATGCCTCTCACACGGCCTCGCTTTGTATGCTGAGCAGCAAATGTTCCAGCAACCAAAACCAACACAAAGCGACCCAACACACGACTCAACGGCCAACAGATTCAACATTTCACCGAACACACAAAAAAGAGGGCAACACACTCCTGCAGTCTCAGGGGGGAATAAAGTGTCCAACTGTGTACAGCTAGGAAAGAGAACCAAGAGAACCTCCTCCACATTCACTTCCTGTTTGTCCTGAACCTTTAGTCCTCAGCTCGGCAACACAAAGGAACTCAACCAGCGACTCAACGGATAAATGATTCGGCTCCTGAACAGAAAACAACACATTCTTTACATTTACATTTGGCAGACAGGATTTATCCTAAGAGCTTACGGCCCAGAGAGGAGACAGTGTTTAAGCTGCTAAAAGTGAATGTTTATACAGAAGTGGGATTTGAACTCACAACCTGAAAACTAAGCATCTGAACTGGACTGCACTGCCACCCAAAAAACAAACAAAGATTTGAATTCTTTAAATTCTAACCAAGCTTAATATATTTAGTTTTCACTTCACCTTTTAGACATAAATCTGTTCTTATTTAACTTGTAAATAATGTTTGTAATGATTTTTCTACATGAAACACTTTCTGACAGATCACCATAAACACACTTTCTGTTTTCAAAGATTAGAAAAATCAATCAAACAAACAAAGCTTATTTAATACACTGCTCATAACCACATATTCTTTTTGACTTTCTGATTTAAAAAACTGACAATCAATGTAATATCAACAAACAAACCAACTCAATAAATAAATAAATAAATTACTAAACAGATGATAAACAAACAAACAAACAAACAAACAAACAAATGCATTCACAGCCACTTACAGCCACAATTTCTTCAAAACATATTAACTTTAATATTAATATATAATTTAAATGTAACTTTCTTTTGCTTAAAATGATGATAGAGGCTTAAATGTATATTAAGTTTAAATTTATTCAAAATGTCAACATTTCTAAATTATTATTAGCCTGTTAAATTTAAATTTAAATTTTCTTTGTAAGATACACAACCATACACAGTATGATATGCAGTGAAATTCTATGTAGTTCAAGCAAAACATTGCGGGGTTAAGGGACTTGCTCAGTGGCCCTTAGGTTGTCCTGGGATTTGAACTTGATCTTTAAAGAAAAACACCAAACACAAAACTCAAAAACACACTGTGATTAATCTTTGAGCTTCTTCACTCTATTTTATACAACTTTTCCTGTTAATAGTTTCAAAGTGTGCCAAAGCAAGCAACTGCCAAACACACACACACACACACACACACACACACACACACACACACACACACACACACACACACACTAGTATAACGGGAAAAATGAGATTCGGTTATTCAAGAACTCTGAGCTGAGAGAAAGTGTGTGCAAGTATGTATATACTGTATGTGTGTGTGCTCTTTGTGGTCAGACAGGTTAGCCAGCAAGAGAGAGCTTGTGTGTGTATGTGTGTAGCTTCCTATATGACTCACCCAGTTTCCGAGCGTGCTGGTACACGCAGCAGCCAGTGTGTGTGTGTGTGTGTGTGTGTGTGTGTGTGTGTATGTATGTGTGTGGAGGTCAGAGCTGTAAATAGCACCTCGAGGAAACGGAGTCAAGTTCTCTTTCCGCTCACAGAGAATGTGTGGGCGTAAGACACAAAGAAAAACACACACACACACACTGGGGATTTTTGATGCACACTGACTGGATCAACTGAGGAATTTATGAACTGTGTTTGTGTGTGAGTATGTGCATACTTTAAAACGTGTAAGCGCCTGCTGAGTGTAAAGCCTGTGTGTGCTTTGAGTTTTACAACTCTGTGTAAAACTGTATTAGTGTGCATTAGATTAGATGTATGCTCTATTTGTGTATGATTTGTGTGTGCGTGTGTGATGCATCTGTAAAGCATTTAGCTGTCTTTGTGTGTCTAAAATCACATGTGAGTGATGTGTACTGGGAGAGTGTGTATGGGGTGTGTGAAGAGGTTAAATCTGTGTGTGTGTGTGTGTGTGTGTGTGAAAGCCAAATGGCTCTTCACAGCTCTGACAGGAAATGGGCCACAAATCCACACAAAAGGCTTTTAGTGCGACAAAAGGTGCATTCCTGCGGGGAGAGAAAACACACACACACACACACACACACACACACACACACACACACACACACACACACACACAGCTCCATTTGAGAGAGAGAGTCAGCTCTGTTCTGTTGTCTAAGCCCCTAAAACAATCTTGATGTAAAACACAGATTCCTCACAGGCACAAAATGGCCGCTCGCAGTTTGCTTAATTTTATTGACCTGCAAATTGTACAAAAGATTTGTGTTTATAAAAGTTAAACACCACTGACATGTTTTATATTACATTAACACAATATAATTATTTATTTGTAATGACTACTGATCATTTTCCCTGTCAGGAGCAAGTTTGCACTCTCTGACTGTAAACTAAGAGTATTAGCATTATGCCAAACAACCCCTAACAAAAAAGCAGGATGTTAGCATTAGCATATACCTATTGCAAGGTGGGCTTGATTTAAAGAGAGAATAGCTACAATTAGCCTGAATCCCAACAGCTTTGACTCCTGAAGTACGTTCTCCGCATTAGAGTAAAATTATATGATTTAGGTTTAAGGTAATGTTGGTTTAATAAATTAATAGCCACCGTTAGCATAGAAACTCTCAGCACTAGCTTTGACCCCTAACAACCTATAGTATAGTCTTAAAATTAGCTTGAGTTAAAGAGCTATTGTTACTATAATTGTAATTGTTACTGTTAGCCTACATGATGAGAGCACCTTAAATGTTAGCATTAGCGTAAACATGGCATGCTTTTTTTTGAGGTGAATTTCTGTCTTGAGAAGCGTGTCTCAGGCTGATTAGCGATTTTCCCTGAGGGAGTGTGTTGGTCTTGATGTTGCTCATTTCTGGATGTCATTTTATATAATACCTCAATAGAAAAAATTATTATTATTGATTAGCATGTAGATTCCGATGCCGATTTTATTTTATTTATTTATTTTTTATAGGGACTTTAGAAATCCACGCCAAACACAACTTTGGCTATGTTTTTGGGAAGAGAGAGAGAGGGAGAGACTCCGGGTCAGAGGCTGAAGCAGCAGGAACTGAGCAGTAAAAGCAGGCAATGATAAGACAGTTTATGATCGACACACAGGTGGCCTCAAGATGGACCTGATCTGTCTCTCTATCTCTTTCACACACACCCGCACACACACTTTATCTCACTACACTGTACTGTGTAAGGATCTACATTCAAATCATATGTTTTAAGTTTAATCAGAGAAACCAATTGGAAAGTGTGCTTCTTTTGTGTGTTTAATAAAAACTGAATTTATGATGATGACTATTATATTTATTATTATCATACAGTTTTCCTTGCGGGGACTGCTAAACTTCTACATCGCAGATATTCCAGTCTTTGGGATTCCAATAAGATGTAAAAAGTAAATAAATAAATAAATAAATACATAAATAAACACACACATGGCTCAATTGAAACTAACAGATAGATAGATATATACACACATAGATAAAAGAAGTGAGATGAAGACATTGAGAAAGAATAAGTGATGGAGGGGGAAATGAAACACTGGGACCTAATGTGAGATTAATAGAAAAAGAAAGAATGAGAATGTGAGAAAGATGGATGTGTGAAGTTGGTGCTGAAGAGGAAGACTCACAACACACCTTAGAACAAACTAGAAAATTTCTAGCAGCTAAAAAGACAGAGAGAGAGAGAGAGATTCTGTATGTAGAGACTGCTACATTCACACACGCTCACACACATCAATAAAGACAGGAGGCATTGTGTTATTAGTTAATTCATATATTTCTGCAGTAAAGTTAACATAACGTTTGAGTCACCCTTTAATTTCTCAGTATTGATATTTCTGTTATATTCAGACACGAGTAAATCTAAGACTGTCTTTGTTTTGCAATAAATATCATAAAATAATAGAGCTTCACTTAATAAATATTTTTTTACAATGACAAAAACAAATGTTTTTAAACAGACATTTTCTTTTTTGTAACTTTTTTTTAAAAATAGCCAGGATTCCTCTGATGGATCTGATGAACATACATTTTTTTTTTTACAAAAATATGAGAAAAGGGGAGAGAAAACAAAAAAATAAAAATAACAAACAACATAATGTCAGAATGCCACGGAGTGTGTAAGTGTGTGTATGTGTATATATATTCGAACGTCTGTCCGTCCGGAAGCACTACCAGACGGAGAGGTCATTTCCATGGAAACGACCCACGGGAAGGCACGGGAAGCCCTCTGTGTGGGAACAATACCAGGTTGCTACGGCGATCTGGGAACAGCTACAGTATTATGGGCTGGCCGGACAGTCCTTCACAGATTCAGTACGGTTTGTCTCTCTCACTTTATGTATAATATTGTATTCTTCTGTCTTTTCCATGTTTCATTTTGTCTCTTTATCGAGTAGCTGAGCAGACCCGCAGTCAGTTTAAGGCCAACACTGGTTTTGTTAAAACTAAACAAAACAAACAAAACAAAAAAAACCTGCCATTTGACAGATAATAAACGAGTGGTTTTGCGTTTTTCATCCTCCAATCCTCTTAGCAGCAGATCGGTAAGAAAAAGGCGGGGCTTATTTAGAGCATAGTCAGGATAGCATTGTCCACCCTCTTCCTTCCGGATTGGCGTTGTGTGTCCTGGGACGCATAGACGGTCCTTGGCGCACTGTACGTTGGCGCTTCTTAGGCATGTGCCGTTTGACACCTTTAATATTGCAATATGACAACATTTTAGCACTAGTGTCTGATATTGATACAATGCACACTAGAATATTATGGGACTGCCATGCTGGCAAAGATGAGGACATGGTGGTCCTCGACCCACGGTGGCACAAATGATGTTTCAAAGCATCCAGAATAACAGGATTGAATTTCCTGACGTTGCATAACTAATTACAGACACATGCCTGGCACACGTTCAGACCTCAGTGTGTGTGTGTATGTGTGTGTGTGTGTGAGCATGGATTCTGGACTCCCTGCTGTATGGGTGTTAGCACGTGTTCGGCTCTGCGTGTTTTAGCTTGAATGTGGAAGCCGAATGGGGCCAAAAAATATATATAATAAGCCCTTAATCCTGCGTGTGTTAGTGCCTGTGTTTTCGGCTCCGTGTTTGTTAGTGTCTTATTTGTGTGTCCTGTCCCACTCAGGTTGGCTTGCCCGGTGTGAGCGTGTGTCCCTGCCCATCTCTCCAGCAATAGACGGCGTTTGAGTTCTTGCAGCGACACCCGGGTCGGTGCAGGCGGTCGTGGCACACCTGGCACACTTTTAGGCACCCTTTGCAGGGAGGGTAGCAGAGCAGACAAGGGAAGACGGGTGCCATGAGGGCCATGCAGAGGAAGCGCGCTGGGCAGCGCGGCCGTGACAGAGAGCACGGCCGATCGGCACACGAGTCGCCTGCATCGTCTCCACCCTCGTTCGAGCAGTGGTAGAAAAGACCCTTGACAAGGCACATGCACGTGCCATGCTCCAGCACGCTCTCAGCCGAGCACACGCACTGGCCATCGCAGACCATTCGCGAGGGAAGTGGCCGCGGTGAAGTGCACTCGGCACACTTGCACTTCCCACAGCTCTCGCAGATCAGCTGGTGCGAAGACGAGGAGGAGGATGACGAAGAAGACGACGACAGCAACGACTCGCCCTTCGATTTCGCCTGCTTCGACATCAACAGAGTGTCCGAGGGAGGGAACAGAGGCCGCAAAGGTGCCGTCTGCGATTTGGGCTGTGTCCTTACCACGTGGCGAAAAGGCGGAGAGCTTCCCGAGGAACTTGAGAACCCAGCACCTGTGCTGCTGCTTCCGTAATTGTTATTGTTAACGTTGACCACAATGACTTCGTGAGTCCTCTCGTGCTTCAGCGTCCGGGGAGGTGGCGACGGGCGCCACGACGATGGCGCAGACGGCTGCCGCGTCGATGTCGCAGGCAGAGGTGCCGTCGACGTCACAGGGCCTTCAGTGTACTCGTTCTTGGAACGTATGGAACGGATCTGATCCAGAGAGAGAACGGTGCCCACGTGGCCTCCGCGATCCATCTGACCGAATCAACAACTTCCTGTGGAGTGGTGCAGTCCGGGAACATCGGAGAACCTGTCAGGAAGACACACAGGAAGTGCATTAAGCACACTGTTTCTAAACAGGGATGGAGGGTATGATGGCTAAGTATCAACATCATGATGAACAACATTGCTGTACATAATACTTTCAAAGGTCAGGGGTTTGTGCTTTGGCGTTTTGAAACTATATCACTAAAGAATTAGACACTAATGCAGCTTGTAACATGAAAACATTCCGTGATATCTGTTTTTGCCCTTTTTTATCAATATCAGACCGCACTTGCAGTTTTTATAATGGAATAAAGCATGATCGTTTGCGAGTTACTTTGCTAATCTTGGCATATTACAATGATCTGCAATTTACCGTGATAGTCATATCATCTGGCTGGATTGCCCGCTCTTACATGCAGCTTTTTATTGTCCTATGCTGAGAGGAAGTAATCTTTTACAACCAGGGCTGTAAAAGAAGAACGAGGGATGGCAAGAGAGACAGGTGAGGGTTGTAGTCAAGCTGTATTCAAATACACAAATGTGTGAATTGGTTTTCCAGTCTCATAAAGAGCAGCTGGTCGAGAGAGTGAAGGGAGAAAGAGCGAAATAGAAAGATGTCCTTAAAACCCTCACATTTCCAAATTCACTTCCTCTAGCAAAAGCTGCACTTAAAAAAAGGAAAAAAACGAAAAACGCTTGCTTTAAAACAGCTCCGAAACATCCGATCCGACACACTCGAGCTCTTTGGGGCCGTCGGACTGGGTTGACTATTAACGAGATGTTGGACGCGGCTCAATAACTCTCCCCGTCCCCGATCTGCATGTGTATGGCTGGACGACATTGACATGCAGATCAGCACCAGAGCAGAGAAGAGTTTACGGCCTGCGACGTTGACGCACCGACATTAACTCGGGCTTTTGGATACGGGAGGAAAGAAAAAAGTCAAAACAGCAGTGCAAACAAAGGTTGTTAGCTGGCTGTGGTGCAATCTGAAATTAATAATCGTTGCAATTTCCTCCACATTTCCTTCCTTCCTTAACTGGGTCGGAAGCAAACCAAGTCTAATGCACAGATTTTTTTGTTTGTTTGTTTGTTTCTAGTCGCCATGTTACTCGTACTGGGTTTTGGCACAGTTTTTTGTCTGACAGATAAATGAAATCAAGCCCCTGTGGGGTTGAACAACATAAAACTGGGGCCCGGGATGATCCGGAGAAACTGGGGAGGAGGAGGTAAAAACAGATGGAAATGGGGGCACGTCATGAAGCATAAACAGACAGGAAAAGTTGTAAAAATGTGAGGGGGGTAAAGAAACGTGGTGCAAAACGGGGGGGGGGGGGGGGGGGCGTAAATATATCAGAAACAAGAATGACGTGAAGGAAAAAACTATAAAGAAATCTAAACTTAGATAAACCGTTAAAAAAGCAAATTGCTAGTCAAATAGAAACACGGAATGGGGGTCAAATGTTTTGGAAGCGGTAGTTTGAAGAGGAATACAAAGAACAAACAGTAGAAGTGGGGGTGAAAAAGGTTGAGGGGGTAAAAAGGTGCAAGGATGATAAAACAGACGGAAATGGGGGGAAGTGGATGAAGAGGGTAAAAAGAAGGGTGTAAGCAGGGGGTAAAAAAGGAGTGGAAGTGGCGGAGGGGGGTCAAAACTTATGAATGAAAGGCAGCCCGCTGGGGGAGGGGAGGGGGTGTTTGGGAGCGGAGTGGCTTTACACTCACACTCACGCACACACTTCTGATTTGCAAAGGAAATAAGTGCGCTAAATAAACAGGGCTTACATCCCCCCCGCGAACAGCGCGCGCTTGACGCTTTACGTCGCGCGAGACCCACGCTTTAAATCTCACACGCATCTAAACATCATCATATTGAGAAGGGAAAAAGTTGCACGTTGCGCGTGCCCACTCCATCCAGCTGAAAGCGTGCGCGTGAAGGCTGCGCAGATTTCCCAGATTTCCAGCATACGCACCTAAACGCGATCCTCCATAACGTTAACTCCATCAGCCGATCTTCCAAAACTGCTCTCAGAACAGCGTTCACGGCTCATCAAACCCCGGAGTTAAATATCCATCCACGGCGGTGCAGAACTTCTCTGGCTATTCCGTATTATAGAGAAAAAACAAGGTTAAAATCCAGGCGTAAGTCTGCTGCGCACCCAGTAACGCCGAGCTGAGGGGAAAAGCGCGCCCCGTTTGTGTCCCGACAACGACGAAACCATTCGCGATAAAAACATTAACACAAAATTCCTCCTCACACACCGACAGTGCTGGGTTTAAAACATCTGCGAGTAATATCCGGTATGAAAAACAGTTTTAAGTCCACACTCGGTTTTTTTGGGGGGGGCTGAAAATAAGTTGTTGTTTTTCTTGTTGATTTTTTCTCCGCGCAGCATTAAAAAAAAGCCGTTGGAAAAGCGAGCCTGTCCTTCTCACTTCGCTCGCGCTCTCTTTTCTCTCTGTCGTCAGAGGCTCGCGGAGATGAATGAGAGCTTTACCGTTGGGGCCCCCACAGAACCAGCAGAGAGATCTGATTGGCCAATCAGAGCGGACACGCCGCATCCGCTCCTCATTCATTGGCCGGATGGGGAGGGGCAGGGCGCGCGCTGTAGACAGAGCAAGCAAAGGGGAAAGAGAGGGAGAGAATATGTGGTGCGAAGCGTTTAAGGTGGAACGACTTACGAATGTTGAACTACGAGATTTTGACTTTTACAAAAATGTATATAATACTGTATTTATGATATACTTATCAAAACGTACATCTCTGCTTTAAAAAACAACAAGACACTTATCAATAAATAAATAACAACAACAACAGAAAGAATTCCACATTTCCAAAACTGCACGTATAACGTACAGTTCACGCGCGACCTTAAAAGCGCCTGCTTTAAGGTGGACCTGATTTTAAAGGCGCAATAAAGCCTGGTTGTTTCCGCTCTGTCTGAATGGAAGACAAGCTGATTGACCCCTATGATTATTATTGTCCTCTCAATGGCTTTGGGTTCATCACCGGTCCAGACACGTTGGGGATGTAGATCTTTGTTGCTGTTGTTTAACAGACAGTTACAGTCTATTACAGTCAACTCAATAGCTGTTTTAAAGCAAAAGAAATGTGAAATTATCTGCTCAATTTGCAGGAATTAACTTATTTCAGTATAAAAAGTGTTTTCATTTTTAACAGTAAAATATACATAAATAATGCAACATAAATCAAGTGTTTTAAACAAAACATTTCCCAAAACAGCAAATAGACAATTGTATTCATATGTATAAATTAACTTCTCTAAATTAGAAGTTTCTGTGATATTAGCTCCACAAACTGTAATGAAAATGATAATGATAATGTAAATGATATTTCCAATGATAACAATATGAAAATTTTCTAGAGTACATAAATGCATTATATTTTGTAGTAATATATATTAGTAGTATTCAAATGATTTACATTTTAGTAACTTTTCAGCTTTTCCTTCATTAACTGTCAAAGAAGCATGTCTCTTATATGTTATTATTATCTTTATTTATTATTTAAATCAATTAAAACAATTGTATGTGATGAGTCCTCCCTAAATTAATGCTAAAACAATAATAATTATTTAAAAAAGTCTTCTTAATATGCACATTTTTCCATAAGTATTCTCAAAACACATACTTAGTCATATGACAAGGGCTTAATATAATACTTGCAGAAGATATATGGCCAAGTTGAAAAAGAAATGAAATGACAGAAAATGAAAGGAAAAAGACACAACAATGGGAAATTCTGTAAATAAACTTTTTATTCAAAGTAGATTTCATGTAGGACAGCAGTTTAAAAAACGGCCGTCACGTGATGGGTACGCACTTTGCGTAAATTTGCATAAAGCAATTATAAGCAGTACTTCCGGTTTCGTGCCAACGCTGCAAATCATACACGTTTTGAAAAAAACTAAAACATATTATTATTATTATTATTATTGTTATTATTATTAATCTGTCTGTAATAGAATAATGTCTGTTATTTCGTATCTTTTACGGCCCCATATGTCATGCAGAATAAAAACCTTAGTGGATCAAACGAATAGAATGCATATTTCAGTTGCTATTATGGGATGTACTACTGGGCTTGGAGCTGCACGGGTTAAAACCAGAACCGGAGCGGCCTTAAAAAAAAAAGGAAAAAAAAGTGTGCGTGTGCCTGCGCGCGCGCGAGCGAGTGAGAGAGCGAGCGCGAGAGCGCGTCCCTCCCCCAGCCCATCTCTGTTTTTTGGGCCGCGCGCGCGGGGAGCTCGGCGGATGCGCCACTTCCGGATCCAGGCAGGAGAGAGAAAACGGGGGGGTTCAATACAAAGTCAATTTATTCCCTATTCAGATGGAAATGGCGGCTCCCAAGCGGCAGTTTTAACTTTCCCTTCAGTGACTGTGAAGCATTAAACTCTGAGCTTTGTCAGAGACTGTAAATGCTTAAACGGTTTTCTAAAAATAAGCAAAATAAAATGTAAAAAAAAAAAAAAGACAATTTTTTTTGTTTTTGCCTCAGCCATCTGCTCGCGCTTTAACGAGACTTTAACGGTCATTTCAACGGAGAGCGAAATGTCCCGGATGTAGCCAGTGTTAAACAAATATAACTTTATTATTATTATTATTATTATTATTGTGTAATAAGGTGATATCAGTAGGATAAAATCGCTGTAGCCAACCTGACAACTTTTTAAACATGTAAAAGAAATTATAGGCCCATTTAAGACCCCCATTCTAAGAATATATAAAAATTTAGATGTCAGTTATCTGGGTTCGATTCCCTCCTCAAGTCTGTGTGTGTGGAGTTAGCATGTTCTCCTGTGTGCTTGGTGGGTTTTCTCTCACTGTCCGAAGACATGCAGATTAGGCTAATTTCCATTTCCAAATTTCCTGTAGTGTTTGAATAAGCATGAATGTGCGTGCGTGTGTGTGTGTGTGAAAGCCCCCGGAACCATGTATACAAGATATAGCGGTATAGACAATGAGTGGGTGAGAGTGAGTGAGGTGTCAGTTGTGTTAAGTTTTCTTTATTATTATTATTTTAATAAGGCAACCCTAGATGCCAGTCACACATTCATTTACATATACCACTAATTTATCTTAGCCAGTGTAATGTTAACTCCCTGGAACACAGTGAACCCAAAGGAAACCAGGACAGTATGTAGAGAAAACTCCATCACTCAGACAGTAACCCAAGCTCCGAATTGACTCATAGACCCTGGATGTATGAAGCTTCCTCTTTTACCAAGTAAATCCTAAACTGAATGGACTGAGTTTGCACTGAAAACCGATTTAAATCCAATTGCTTAAACAAATAAAGATCTCCGAAGCAAAGGACAATAATGGAAATGAGTACTTGTCTTATTGGAGTTATTGGACTTATTTGGTGACAAAACCAGGAGGTGTATAAATGTCAATTAATGACCAGTTGAAAGTTCAGGTTTAAAATACTCTATTGCTCCCACACAAAGGCAATTTATTTTCTAGACATTAAAATAATAGGGCCAATATTTGATTCATTGACTTGTGCTCATAATAAAAAAAAAAAACTTCCCAAAATGAATCTATGCTCTTTTGGTCTGAAGGGCTCTCACAAGAAGAATTTTTAAGAGCACAAGAACAATCGTCCTCTTAATCTTTTCAACATGCACAAGACAAGCAAAACCCCAGTGCAGACATGATGAATTCTTTTTCAAAATGGCACCACTATAAATCAATGAGAGACACGTTTAATGGCAAATGTAAAATGGTCATAATCTTATCAGGCTACAGTCCGGATCCAATCCACATCAAATGATGAGGTGTGAACGATGTCTGAGGCTGTTGTGAACTCTCAATTCGCAACCTAGCATTCACACAAGAACGAGTGCAGACTAGAATCATAATATCATTTAGATAAATAGATGGATAAATAAAAGGATGGATTGATGGACTTTATTGGGGGGGGGGGTGTTTAAAATGTAATATTGTTACATATTTATATGCAATATATTTAAGCGTAAACTACCAACCTTATGTTTATAATATTATACTGATTGGATATTAATAAATCTAAGTGCTGCACTGTGCTTTCGCGACAAATCACTCAGCTCCAGGGTGTGCTTTTTAGCGATTTGTTCATTTTCATCCACTGTATTTTTTAAGAGCTTGCCTAAATGCCTGAATGCCACTCCACTCTGGTCGTCTCCTAGGATTAAGGCCGCAATAAATTAATAAAGCTGAAACGCGTTACGGCTGTAAAACTCCCGATTTGTGACGGAGTAAAACTTTTATGGAGCTGTAACTCATTTGAGGCTGGAGAACTTCTCCACTGTGCAAACATTCACACAACAATTGGATTGTGAGGAGGACAGACGAAAGAGATTCTGAGCATTTATTCCAACGTCCTGGTTATGCGGACGTGCAAACAGGACAGAAATGCAGGAGACCCATGACCACGCTTATGCTGTACTGCTGTATCCGTCTGGCGTTTACACATTGAGTCAGTATTAGGAGAAATTTATCAGCATATTGATATCGTATCTTCACCCAGGTACAAGTTATTTGGTATTGACACGCACACACACACACACACACACACACACACACACACACACACACACACATGGAGGAATGTCAGTGGAAGGATCCAGAGCCGTGCTGCCGCTGGTAGTCAGCGTATAACTGAAGGAGCGAGTCCGGCACCCGAGGCTTTATGACTGCCAGGGCAGATTCAAAATGGCTGACGGTAATGTGTTCAGCTTTAATGTCCTCCTGCAGGGCAAAAAGTGCGGCTTCACGACAAACCGCGGTAATCTGAGAAAAAGAAAGACAGAGAGAGAAGAATATTAGAGCACGATCTGACAAATGAATAACAAATGGATAGTAACTGATAAAACACAAAAAGAAGGCATACAGGTGCAGCAAAATGATCAACTACGGGGTGTTGCATTACCACCCTTAAAAATCCCAACAAACCATGCTGAGAATCCCCCCCCCGGGGTCGTCCTGTTCCACTGGAGGACAGAGCGTGTGTATGTGTAGGATCTAATGCTGTGTATCAGGAAGCATGCATGACTGACTGTATGAATGAAATCCCCAGCATCACAACAGTTTGAAGAAATGAAGCAACAGTAATCAGCATAATGGCACAATGCCCTGACCACAAATTAGCACATGGTAAACGTGCACGCACACACACTCGCTCTCTCTCTCTCTCTCTCACTCACTCGCTCACTCACCCCCCTCCCTGCAAAATAATTTCTAGTAATTACGGATGACTATTTTTAAACCCACAACGCCAAAGCAGCCCTTCAGGTGAGCGCTGTGTGGGAACGTGCCCTCAGGACCCGCCGCCTTCACACGGACGATCCAGAAACAACCGGATCCGACTTCGCACCTCGGTGCCTGAAGCATGCGCTTTAAATCTGATCATATCCTTATTTTGATTTATTAATTTTTTTGTTTTCAGAAACTCGAGTACCACGTTCCGTAGGGTGTACCTACCGCACAATGCCGCCTTTAAAAAGGAGACCCACATGGACATGTGCAGAACATGTGAAACTCTGCACAAACCATAACCAGAACCAGGAGCTGTCAAGCAGCAATGCTACCACCATGTTGCACGATGATGGTGCCTCATATACACTCTATATTCTACTTGGGTGTGTATTACGTGCAGTGCTTGACATAATATCTGACTTTGTAAAACTTCACCTCCGTTTTCTGGGGGTTTTTGAGTTCTGGTCCGAATGCCTGAATTTTGCCTCAAGTCTGCAGTTATGTCTGTCTGAACGGGCAATCTTGTTCATATCCTGTAACGTCCTGAATGTCAACCTGTAGCGTTCAGTGTTCCACAAGCAAGAACTCACCTTAAAACTAAATCCTGCAGTGTGCATTTTTATTTAATTCCTGAACTCCGTAGCCCACACGACGTCACGTGCATGTGCAGGTTTGATCTCTCCCGAACTTGTTTTCTCTTGTTTTACTCACTCGCTTTTTTTCTTCTTTCTGTCAGAAAAGAGACAGATCGCTTCCTGTGAACCAGCGAGACCCACGAGATTATGCAAGAGAGCGAAGGAGAGGGAGCGAGGGAAAGAGTAAGAGAGGAATGGGCTAGCAAGGCTGCCTGGAGTTCATCAGTGTGTTTTCTCTTTCTCCCTTGCTCCACTCGTTTTCGGATATGACTCATGCCTGAAGCGTGGTGTGTGTTTGTGTGTGTGTGTGTGTGTGTGAGTGGAGTTCCCTGAGGTCAAAGCCAACACGGCAGGCCTGATTGCATAATCACAGGAGAATTATAAAATGAGAGAGAGAGAGAACTAGTGTGTGTGTGTGTGTGTGTGCGTGCGCATATGTGTTTGTGTCGCCATGATTCTAGGAAATGAAATGGAATGCAGCCTTCACGTTCAAGGCCATTCAACAGGGTGTTGGTGGTGCAAGTGCAACAGCTCAAACTGGGCTATACATGTGGTGTTATGTGGTGTCTAGGCATGGATGTCTATGGTGGAGAGTGGAGACATCACTCGCTCTAACCGCTTGATGATGAGTGCATGCTGAGCAGAGGTTTGAGACAAATGCTCACAGCTTTTCTTTTGTTTGTTTTTTTAACATGCACGCACACACTTTTTATTTATTCATTTTTTTTGTATGCACACATAATTTGTGCTCGTAATGTTTTGAGACTATTGCACACGCTGGTAATAGGCAATGTTTCAGACAAAGCCTGCTTTTGCAGCTTTTTCCCGGTTGATTCATAACATGCCAAGAATGATTGCGCCCTCCTCCCCTAATAGACAGCATTCACATAATTCTCACTGGCACTCCGGTATACTTGTGTACTTACTTGTGTATCTCCGATACATCAGGTAGCAACAATCTATGTGGCTTGCTTATTTGATTCGAGCTGTGTGTGAGTATGAGCAATATTAGCAGCTGTATAATTTCAGGGTTTTGTATGGTGGACAATTGACGTAAACAATTTTAAAAAAAAAGTTTTTATCATACATTTGCTTCAAAACTTGATAACGTTTTGTTCTTAAATGCATGTCACACCAACATGACAATGTGGTTGAGGAGATGAAGCAACTTCAGTCGTGTATAAACATGAACAAAACTCACAGTGCGACCGAATGCTGCTTTCACACGGGGGGGCCAACTTGGATGATGCACATCCGGAATCCAAGTTTCAGAATCATGATGCCTCCTTATAGAGACTATAAGTGGTATTTTGCCAATTGCTTGTTTAAAAAGCAAGCAGCTTGATGATCATAGATCAAGTTTAGAGACACTAATGGAAAATACACAGACCCAGCCAGATAGCTAGGTAGACAGACAGATAGATAGCAAAAAAAGAAAGAAACCAAGAGAACAACCTCTATTGTGATATAGGTAAAATAAAAAGCAGATAGCGAGAGAGAAAAGTTGATGTTGAACAAGTTATTAATAATTAATCATTATAAATTTGGCCATCATTCCCTTATTCAAATCAGCGCCAACGTTAAAGCTCTTACACCCTAACTTACTCTATTCCATTTCTCTACCAGCTCCATTATGCATTGTTTTCATTCCTGCATCACTCCCTTGTCCTTCCATCTCTCTCCTTTTCTTCCTGTTACTCCCTTTCCCCCTCCCTTGTTGTCCTTCACTCCCTTTCTTTATACTCTGTTTTTGTCACCTCCACTCTGTCAAGCTTTCCCTTTTTTTATCACTCACTCAATCTCTCCCCTACTTGGCTAACCTTCTCCATCAGACTCTCTCCAATCCCTTCTCTGCCTTATTCGTAATTTTCAATAAACATTACTTAAAATTAAACACCCTTACTGCATCAGTGTCTCACTTCCAACAGGTTTGGCAAAACTACATATCACGAAGTGAATATAACACACTCTTTTCTAATGCAATTTATTCTCCATATGCGGTCAAACAGTGTGAATGGACAGGAATTTTGTGTGTGTGTGTTCTAGAAACTGTCCGGAGACTAATCTAAGGCCGAGTGAACAGTTCTTTGGGTTTGTTTACAGCTGATCAGAGCAACTATAAACAATCTATTAACTAAAAATGCTAACTCTGCACCCGACCAATCACAGCGCAGAATTAAACACCACTCCAAACCCACAGGTGTTCTACAGATGTGGGTTTTTGTTGTTTCCTTCCTCTCTCTCTCTCTATAAAACAAAACAAAACAAAACAAAACAAAACAAACAAACAAAAAAAAAAACAGTAAGGTCCAGAAACAACTGAAGCTTGTAGTGTGCAAAAATGCCTGTAGAAATGAAGAACTTAATTAAGCACTTTTTTTTATAGCTAAATCCTGGAGTATTTATATATTTTACACCTACTCTATAAGGAAGGTCACTGTAATAAGCAATATATATACTGTACACTAATGGCATTGATTTTCTAACTAAAAATTGTAGTAAACACAATTTATAACTAAAATCTATAGTACACATAAATATTTTTACCTAAAACCTGTAGTGTACATCACTTTTATACATTTGAACTCTAATGTATTTTATACATTTGTGTATATCTGTAATATAAACTGACATTATGCTTAGCCCTTGCATTCATTGATTTACAGTATATCCAAAACCAGTAGTATATGCTCATTCTATACCTAAAACTTGCAGTATATATCTATTGGATACCAAACCCCTCTAGTATACACTACTTTTATACATAAAACCTGTAGAATACACTAATGTTACACATAAAACTCACAGTACACACTGATTTTATGCCTAAAACCTGCTAATTGTATACATAAAACCTGTAGCGTACAACAATTTTATAACGATAACCTGTAGTATATGTTGAATTTATACCTAAAACCTGTAGTAAACACTAATTCTATACTTAAACCCTGTACTATACAGTGCTTTTATACCAAAAAACGGTATTTGTACTTTGTAAAAACTGTAAAAACTGTAGAATTTTATGTTATAACTAAAACACCAATTTTATCCATGTAACATGTAACGTACACACGTGGACAAAATTGTTGGTACCCTTCAGTCAATGAAAGAAAAACTGACTGACTGATGACAAGATTGTAGACACCTGTGATGCTAATTAGTGGACACACCTTGAATTAACATGTCCCTTTGGTCACATTATTTTCAGTATTTTCTAGGGGTACCATCATTTTTGTCCAGGCCTGTTCCATGAGTTTATTTTTTAAAATAATTCTGTTGAAGCATGGTTGAAAAGCAATGTCTGACTTTCATTGGTTAACATTCATAGAATTTTTTTAAATGATTACTTTTGTCAGATTAAAGTTATTTCTGTGACCATTGTGAGTTTTTCTTTCATTGACCAAAGGGTACCAACAATTTTGTCCACGTGTGTACACTGATTTTAACACCTAAAACTAATATATTAGGCGACCTTGGGTGACTAGAAAGGCACCTATATAAATAAAATACATTGTTATTTTTATTATTATAATTATTACAAAACCTACATTTTATATTTAAAACTGTATGTGACAACAATTGCATACCTAAAACTTTAGTATAGACCAACTGCATAATAAATTTTTTTTAAATGGATAATATACTATACCTAAAAGCTATAGTATATGATTTTCATATCTAAAACTAGTAGGATACACTGGTTTTATATCTAAAACCTGAAGGATATGCAGTTTGTACATACAAAACCTACAGTATACATTGATTTTATTCATAAAATATATAGTAAACAACAATTTTATACCCAAATCTTGTTGGTTACATTGATGTTATGTCTGAAACAGGTAGTATACATGATTTTTATCTAAAACAGGTAGTATACAACAATTTTATACCTAAAACCTGTAGTATTTACATATTTTACACCTAGAATTTGTAGTATAAACTGATTATACATCTTAAACTGATAGTATACAACTATTTGACACCTAAAAAATGATTTTATCATCAACTGTATATTTTATACTTAAAGCCACATAAGCTACATATATTGTGCACTTTTGGAAACTAATGCAGAATTATATTATACATAAATTTTGTCATTCTTTATTTAATTAAATAATAAGTATTTACAGAGGTACCTTTGCATATAACACCTCGGCTTAAGAATTTTCACCTAATGAGAAACATTTTTGGCATATGAGCAAACAAAGTAAGCCGAACCAAACACCGGCTTGCACCTCTGGTGCACGTATGTCCAGCTTGCGCAAAAGTTGTAGACAACACCGGGAGCCATTCAAAATTTGTTTCCATCAGTGGAAAGCCAAGCAAAGCAAGTTTACGTTTTTTTTTTTTTTTTTTTTGCATTTTGTGCAAGAAGCAGGGACAGTAGCAAGAAGAAAAGAGAGCGACTTTCAGTTTCGTTTTAAAAGCAGCTGGTGCCAAGAAGAAGAATAAATTAAGTAAGGTTTAATATTCATTTATTTAATATTTTACATAATTTACATGTAATAAACACTTCTCTAAATGTTTTGATTGTTGTTATCTGCAAAAATATGATTGTAGTGTTGGAAATTGGATATATTGGTAATATATATATATATATATATATATATATATATTTATTTTTTTTTCTTTTTTTTCTGATTATCTGCATTTACATTATTTCCTATGGGAAAATGTGTTTTGCAATATGAAATTTCGCGTCCAGAACGGATTAAATTCCTATGCTGAGGTATCACTGTTCATAATTCCACAGTGTGCAGTAGACATGTCTTGTGAACCAAAAATATGTAGTAAACATTTATTATAAACCCAAATCTTAAAGTATCACAGGTGTTGTACACATTTTGTCCCCCACCCCCCCACTTTAGTCTTCTGTGTGTAAGAGTGTGTGCGTGTGCGTGTTTATGTGGTGTGTAAACAGCGAGGCTGCATAATTGCTTGTACGAGGCACCCATCAATCAGCAGATTAAGTCATATGTCAGAATGAATACAAAGGCAATCAAAGCTAGAGGAACTGTGCATGTACGTGTATGTGTGTGTGAGAGAGAGAGAAAGAGAGAGTGAGAGAGAGAGAGAGATCTGAATAACAGTACCTTGAGTTCATGTCGTTTCCATGCAACCAGTGTGTACACAAACACTCGTGCAAATAAACATGTCTCCTGCATTTCAGTTAGCTTCACGTGTTTATACGGACTTAACGGTGCACGCACACACAAGCTCACGCATGCGCATACACACACTATAGTATAGGCCTACTGATAGGCAAAGAAAAGGTTTCTTAGACATCCTGTACACATACACTTGGTTATGTATTCTTTGTGTGCATGTGGGTGTATTTCCCATGTGCAGGGAAAAAAAAAAAAAAAAAAAAAAAACTTTGTCTCAAACATGGCCTGGGAAAAAGCATTTTGTTTGTCAACGTGAAGGAATGACACTTGTACACACATACACACACACGCATGCACGCACACAACTCTACCCTCACTCCTGCAGAATTATGGCTGCTTCCATTTCCATCTGTCTCACTCACCCCCAACATACATAACACACACATACAGTTACGCTTTTTATTTATATAACTAAACATACCTACTTTGTATCACTTAAGTACAACCAAATAGGTAACTATACCACAAATATTTTCATTAGCAGATTCACCGCAGTGCAGCATGAGGACACACAGCCGCCATATTATTTTTCAGTCTATTTCTTCTCCATGCATAGCTGTCTAACAGTTATGTAGCGTTTTCCCCTAAACCATGCAGCTACAATCAAAATGTCTAATGTGAACATTGCTGCAAGATGTTTCCAGTGCGGTATCCATGTAAAAATGACGAGTCACTGCCATTAGCTTTGCATGTTACCTCAGGTTAGCAATGTTAGCTAGTTAATGTGCTCTCATTAGCTATTAGCTAATTACACGGTTATGTTGGCTTGTAATTTACAGTTCTGCTCCAAGTTAGTAAAACAATAAAAAATCTCAAGCTACATTAGCTAGCCATTTTGCTCTGCAAACATTAGCTACATTCCTTTAAAAAGGAACATACATTCTTTTTTTACTCGTGCTTTTTCATATTCATTTCTTTTACATCTTACATTCTATTCTCCAATCAAAATGCATTTCTCTTTATTACTTGTCTAACATTTTTCCCTTTAATTTTCTTCCTATCTTACATTATTTATGTCTTTTTATTTATTTTTGGTTTCTTTAATTTTTTTATTTCTTCCAGTGTTTCTTTCTTTCATCGTTTTCAGGTTTCCTTTTTCCCCCCATCTTCTTTCCTTTCTTTCATTTATACTTAAAATTTTTCTTCCAATGTTTCTTCCCCTTTCTCTCTCTTTACAATGCATTTGCTTAATGTATTTTTTATTCATATTTTTTTTCTCCATAAAATTAGTTTTTCTTCCCAACTAACATTATGAATTTTTTAAAAATTATTTTGTGCTTCAGACTTTTCTTTTTTTACTTTCTTTATCTTTTACATTTTCTCTCTTCTTTACTTAAAGTCTTACTTTCTTTCTTCCTTTCCTTCCCTTTAATTTCCTTCTTGTTAATTTTCTTTCCGTCCATTTCTTTTCCTTTCCATTCCTTCTTTTCTTTCTTCCTTTGCTTCCCAATATTTCTTTCCCTTTTACTTGCGTCTCTTTCATTCAATTTCCTTTCTGTTCTTTCATTCCTTCCTTCCCTTTTTCTTTAATTTCCTCTTTCGTTTCCTTTTTCCTCTTCTTTCAGCTGTCCCGTCTTCCCTTCCTTCCCTCCACCTTTACACACTAGACTATATATTTTCCTCTCTTTTAATAAAGTTTCTGGCTCTGACGCTCCTCTCATAATATCTAAGTGATCACTTTGCTCAAACGCACTGAAGTGCTTCCTGCATGGGGCTCATCAGCCTCTTCACTGCATTTAATTACTGCACATCAGTCCACAGTGATTAACCCCCCCCCACCCACACATACACACACAGACAGACACACAAAGGCACAGAAACACTCTGCTTTCCGCATACATCTCTCCCTAATTATCGATACAGTAGATGATGATCTACAGTAAGAGTAATCCTGGCTGTCACTTTACACTATTACAGCCAATTACACTATTAACATGGTTTGAGATGAAGAGAATAGATTATTTATATGTGGAAAGTTTAATAGATATGTTTTCCACTTAATAACTTTCAGTCTGTTTTTCTTCCTTCTTTCCTTTTCCATTCTCATCATTTTATTTTCTATTTAGTTTTTTCTTTCTTGTGTTTTCATATTTCCTTGCAATTAATTTCTTCCAACATTTTCCCATCTTTTTGTCACTTTTTTCATCATTCCACTATTATATTATACATTTTTAATCTATTTACATTCCTTTACTTACAATTTCCCCTTATTTTGTTCTATGTGGTCCAGTTTTCCCAATATTATTTTAATATATATATTTATTTAATTCACTATAATATATTTATTTTCACTTATTTAGTTATTTCTCTTTTAAATGTTTATTTCGTTCTATTTCTATTCACTATTATGTTTTTGTTTTTTTGTTTTTTTGATAATTTCCTCCATTTTATTCTCTCTGTTACATTTCCCCCAATATTCTTCTACAATCTCTTTCTTTCTTCGTCTCCCTTTTATTTCCATCTTTGTCATCTGATATCATCTCTTTTAGCCACGTTTATTTAAATCCTATTTAGTTTTTCTTACCCTTTTTTTATTTAGTTTTTCTTAATTTTCTTTCTGATTTCTTCCTTTCCATTATGATATTTTTAACCCTTCTTGTTTTTTTAATTTATTTTTTATTCCCAACATTTTCTTCTATTCTTTTTATTGTTTTTCCAATCATTACTCTATTTTCTCTTCAAATTATTTTCTTTTCACTTTACTTCCTTTCTCTTTCACTTTTTATCACTCCCTTCTTTGCCATCCTAAATGATTTCTTTTATCCACATCCGTTCTTTTATTTATACTGTTTATTTATTTTCAAACTCCTTCTATCCTTTTCAATTCTCTTTCCTAAGTTTTTCTTTTTACTTTTCTCTTCAAATGTTTTTCTTTCTTTTTTTCTCGCCGTGTGTATTATTATAAAGCTAATTAACATGTTCCTAAGCGCTTCCTCTGTTAAACTGTGTAAATAAAGGCAGGCAAGACTTTGGACGCCTCTTTAATGGGTCCTCAAGTGCCAAAGGGGCATTCCATCAACTTTCCCCCGTAACTAACACACACGCACACACTTTGGTTTCAAATTTCGTCAGGAAAAATTCAATTTGTGCATTGTGTCTGTATACATGTGTGCATACGAGTTTCACATTGCTGTCCTTGCTTCATGAAACCGTTCACTTGGGAAAAAAAAACATGTTTTATAATAACATATAATAGTTAACCCTATAATTCTGTATTAATGCTTGTATCTGACATTATTTAACAGATTAGTTGACATAAACAAACCCTGACTCACTGATCAGTAAGGTTACTGATACTGTTAACTTTAACATTAATTGAATATTAACAATGATAAAGCAATCAACACTTGCTGTAAATTTTCCACAGTGACATTTTTCAACAATGACAAATATGAACAAGAAGTTAATGAACGGGTTTGAGAACTGAGGAAAGGGGGGAAAAAAGCCCACTTTAAATACTTACATCAGAAAACACAAGTTTAGTAAGGTAATGTTCATGTGATAGTTTTTATTTTTGATAACTAATGAACCTATTCTTAGTCAATGCAGGTTTATTTTAATAACATCTAAACACACATCTATTAATATGCGTTAACATTAATTATAGTTAATTATTGCTGAATGTTATAGATTTTAAATCTGAATAAATTAGCAAATAAATATTTTTTTTCCTCTTTATAAATTGTTACTAGAGAAATAACAGATCTGCTCTCAGAGCTGCTGAAACTGACCACCTTCTGACCAATCAGATTAGAGAATTAAACAGCATTTTGGTATCTCACTCTCCTATATTGTTGCTTTGTAATTCTAAAAACTGATCAGAACTTTGTAAGCCCTCAAGCTCTATCTTCGTAATAAGCCGAGGCTCTGAGAGGTCAAAGATCGGGACGTTTAGCGAGTTTGGAGAGGTTTGGCTGCTTTGTAGTGTCTTTCACTCGTCACTTTTCATCTGATTCATCTTGCTTTATCTTATACCTAATGTCCTAAAAACATGCTTGTGGTTTGTTGCTCAAATCAGGGTGAGATCTGAAGTGCAAAAAAAAAAAAAAAAAAATTGCTAGCTTTAAGTGGATTTGTGTGATGACATAGTCGAATTTCCTTTCTAGTGCTGATTTTCCCCTTTACAGTTTAAATCTTTGATCTCATTTTCAAAGGCCGGAATAAAATATACACATAACTAAGATAGTAACACTAAGAAATTAAATATTTATTGTCTCAGTTAACACTAAAAAAATAAAGTACCAAAGTAAGTTAATGATTTTATTAATTGCTGTTAATTTAAATGAAATGTATTTTTTTTTCAGTCTAGTAAACAGGTACAACAGGTAGTAAACAGGTAGTAGCGCAACAGGTACAACAGGTAAACAGGTAGTAGCGCAAATAGTTTACTAAGTATTTAAAGTGCTTAAAAGTTTAAATTGGTCCTAGGATCTCATTTATAAAGTCCAGGCTCTAGAAATAAATGAATAAAGAAAAGTTAGCACTGACATTTATAGATGTTTGTTTATATGTTAATGAAACACTTATTTTTGCATTGAATAAAAATAGGTTTATAAGGCAAAAATGAAAAAACATTATCAAAAATAAAATTGCCACACAAACTTAAATAGATTGCTGAAGGCAAAATAGAAAGTTAAAATGTTTGATTAGAAGAAATAATGCAAGATAGGTGAAAAAAGAAAAAATGTGAGGTAAAAAGCAACGGGAAAAAAATTCAAAGAAACAAAAAAGTTTAATCCAAGAAGGGTTTAGAAAAGGAAATGTAAAAATAAAACAACAAGAAGAAAAAGTGACCGAAACAAAAGACAAAAACAGCAACATAAAAAAACAGAAAGAATGAAACAAAACATGGAATGTAATATGGGGAAAGGAACAACAATAAAATTTGACTGGCAAATTTGTATAACCAAGTCTCTTGGTTGTTCACTTTATGGATATGCTAGATTGTTGGACATGGGGAGAAAATGTATTCAGTTACATACATATACTGTATATTTATCCCCCACACTCCTAAATATTTTTAAAAATACATTTTAATGGATATATTTTTATGATATACATAAGAGGTGGTACATTTGAGGTGGTAATCCAGTGCAGTAGGAGCAAGTTTGTTTTGAATTTAAACAAAATATTAAAAAAATATTAATAAATTAGTGATACTAACAAAATCGTGAAAAATTTAATCAGCACCCATGTATCGTGATAATATTGTATCAGATGATCCCTGGTGATTCCCATCGCTAATAACTATAAACAAATAAAGGTGTGACATTATGTAATGACAAAAGGGAGGTATTATCAACTTTTTGTGGAGTAAAAGGGATATATATTTTTTTTTTTTGCTGTTTATCTACATAGATCTCTCTGTAGTATATCGCTCCAGTTATCTATCTCTTTATCTGCCCATCCGTCCATCCGTTCGTACGTCCCCCATCCACCATGCCCCCACCCCAAAATCTGTCTGATGGTGTGAGCTCCTGTTACACCATGTTCAGACTTGATCATAAAGCAGAAACAGAGACGTATCTCTGATTCTCACCTTAACGCGCTCTGTCTTCCAGCAAAGCGAGTTGTAGCTAGGATATAAAGTGGTCAGAGAAAGACGAGAGAGAGAGAGCAAAAAAGAGAGAAAGAGAGGAAAGAGAAGAAGGCAGCCTAAGGAAAGCAGCTGTCATTGGAAGCTAAAGCTTGTCACGAGAAAAGCGGCTTTAACACACTCGTGCCTGAAGGCTGCTGAACCTTCCGGAGCATGATGACAGCGTCAGGAATGCAATTAAACCGTGTGTGTGTGTGTGTGTGTGTGTGTGTGTGTGTGTGTGTGTGTGTGTCTGTTCAAAACATCAGCTATTCTTCTTTTTAGTTTTAAAGCAATTAAAATACATAGGATTAGCTGCACATTTTCCATATACAGTTTAGATGGACAGAAGTTTACATACACTCATCTTGAACATGAATGTCAAGGCAACATTACATACAAAGTCAAAATTATACATTCGCCCACTCGATTCATTCCTACTTAAAATTCCTACAGTAATGTCTTCTACTTTGCCAAATCCATGGCATCTCAACTTCCTGTTGATGATGACAGACTACAGTTAGTGGCTTCTGTGTGCCAACACAAAAAGGAGAATTAGCACTCAACGGACTGAACAACATACAGTACAATGGTAAAGTCCAAGGAGCTCAGGCCAGATCTGAGAAAAGAGGACTGCAGATTTGTCAGAAACGTCTCTTGAAGCCAATTCTAAACAACTTCAGACTCCAGGGTCAATTCAAACAATTGTATGTACGCACACGTTATTGGGAGATGGAGCCACTTTTCTAAGATTTAGAAGAAAACTGTCACTCCCAGCTAAAAGTAAATTGGTTCACTGTCACTGTCTATAGTCACAAGAGTTTTACATCACGATGGGCTGAAAGGCTGCCGTCCGAGAAAGGAGCCCCTGCTCTAAAATCCACACCTTCAATCTTGGCTCAAGTTTGTAGCTGACCACTGAACAAAGCAAAAGATTTCTGAAAAAAAAAAAAATAAATAAATAAAAAAAGATTTAACCAGTGATGACGTATCTGTTTCTTAGATAATTGGGTTCATTTACCACTACCCACCATCATTCAGTTAAGCATGATGGTGGTGGTGGTGGCATCATGCTTTGTGGCTGTGTTACTGCCATGAATTAGGAAAACTAGCACAGAATCTTTCAGCATGAGCTCAAATAATCTGCAAGGCAGTTCAAATATGGGAAAAATTTAGTGTTCCAAGAGGACAATGACTCCAAAGGCACATCAAAGCAGGTTGTGGAAAATTCCTAGTACAGAAAATAGCATCAAGTTCCAACATCTTGAAAACGAAGTGGTCACATGACAAAACAAACATCTGTGTTTCGCCAAAACCGAAGTGGCGAAACAGTTTCAATAGTATATATCCAACAACAAAACAAGTGTTTTTACAGTGTGTATATACATATATATACTACATACAGCTATGCGAGGTATTTTCAATAAAGCTATAAGTAAATCATTCATTTCACGATCGACTTACGCAAAAACATTTAAGGACAAACTGTCTAAGTAAATTAATTGATGTTAAACACTGAATTTGCTCCAAAAATGGAAGCTGCTGAGTCACAGCCCACACACACATACACAATTGTGAAACGCATAAACACACAGTCAGACAATGGTGTGTTTGTACACGAGAATCACGAGGAGCAACAGCACAGAGCAGCATCTCTCTCTCTCTCTCTCTCTGTCCCTTATACAGTATACATACTATACTATCTATTGGAATTAAATCTTGATCTATGTCTATCTGTCCTAATCTATCTACTCTATCTATCTATCTATCTAAGCACTAACTACACCAATAACTTAAACAAAGTATAATTTACTGGAACATCCAAGCCCCACCCACATCCACCATAACCTCTGACCTCTGCTCCAGAGTAGCGTTCAGTGCGGGTCACAAGGTCCTCCAGGTGCACGCTGGGATGAACGGGCATCTTACGGAACTGCAGACTGAAGATCTCTCTCCTAGTGGCCCCATCGGGGAGAGGAACGTAGACGATCCGATCTAAACGGCCGGGACGCATGAGAGCCTGAGAGACAGACAGACAGACAGACAGACAGACGGTTATTATTAAAGTGAGACAGATCTATTCTTGGTGCTTATGTTGTTTATACAGCGAACAGAACATTCTTCCTCATATCTCAGCGCAAGGTCAAAGGTCATCCTGCATCAGCCGACAATGAAAACAACTCCAGGAAGTGAAGAGGAAATCATTGCTGCTCCCTGTGAGCAACAGCTTTCTGCCACACGCACACACACAAATCTGTGTGTATGTGTTACATTAGCTGAACTGACCGTACTCATTAAAACGCTCCATCTGCGTGCACACACACATGCACACATATACGCATGCACAACACACACACAAACACATACACACACACACACATACACACACACACACACACACACACACACACACACACACACACACACACAGCTGCTCTGCTTAGTTTTAGCAGCATGTCGGAGGTGACCTACATGACCAGCTGGTAGGGCCTGTAAACTTCAGCACCTGTGATTGTGTGTGTGACTTTGTGTGTGAGTTTGTGTGTGTGTGTTGCTACAACCTATAAATTTCACCACCGGATCTACAGAAAAACACCTTCTGAAATGTGTGTGCGCGCGTGCGTGTGTGTATGCAGTGAAATCTGGAGCTGTCAGTCAATACATCGTTAAGGAAGTAAGGAATGATGAAAGACAAGAAAAGAAGGAAAAAAGAAATATGAGAAAAGGAACAAAAAAGAAATGCAGGTGAAATTGCAATGAAAAAGACAAAATGATAAGTGTTTAACCATTAAAAAAAAATATCTAAATTATGTTTAAATAAGTATTCGCCCCCTCAGTGTACACCATCCTTTCACACTGATTATAGCTTGGAGGCGTCTCGGATGTGCCTCTGTGAGCTTTGCACATGTGGATTTTGGCGTTTTTCTTCCATTCCTCAATGCAAATGCACTCCAACTACCCCAAATCAGATGGACAACATTAACAGACACTAGTTTTCAGCTCACGCTACAGATTTTCCGGTTCTCTTAAGATATCTGTATCCTAAGTGCAGATGTCTGGCTGGCTGGAACAATTTCTCCTCAACTATTTACTGCAACGTCCAGGACATCTTGCTGAAAAGCACCTGCATGACCGCATGATGCTACCACCACCGTGCTTAATTGTAGAAATGTTCTCAACTGCAGTGTTAGCCTGCATTTTATTTCTACAAAGTATTAGGGCATGTTAGAACCTTGGGATCACATCTGTCGAATTCTGAAATGAACTAAAATATGTACGTGTTTCTATGAAGTGTGCAGAGTTCAAGTGTGAGATTGTGTTTATTAAGTAGATTTTAATTGCACACTCATTAAAAAATAAGAAAAAACACTTATTAAAAAATCTGTTGAAATTTAAAATTGCATAATGATTTTTTATTTCGATTTTTTTTTTAATGATACAAGTTCGTTTTTCCATTGAAAATTTTTATTAGCATAATTTCTCCTCCCTTTGGCCGATTGTGATGAAACAAAGCCTATATGTTACCTCAAGTGGGGTGAAAACACATCACACACACACAAACAGACAAAAATTCCAACAACCATCTTGATGTGTTCCATCACTCATCTTACGTCTCCCCAAATTCGTTCGCAAATATTTTCAATGTTCAGACATGCCAACTTTACAGTTTTATTATAGGTCAAAAGCCTTACTAGTGTTTGAAGACCCTTCTCATATTTTTTTTTTTATCCTTCCTAACCATT
>CM059222.1:6352500-6492500 GCA_030347435.1 Clarias fuscus | reverse complement strand
TTACAGTCACTTCCTCTGTTTTACAGGAAAAGGGTCTGCTTACATACGCCTGACCTTGATAACAATCCTGAAATGCAACACCAGGTCCCAATCTATTTCTGCCTTCCTTTTACTGTAAGCACCACGCAGCATCCGCTCACCATGTACATGACACGGCTACCGGAATATGAGCGGGAGGGAGGCGGGTACCAAAGGTCTTCATAATAATAGGAATACACTTGGTTGTAAAATTTGTCTCAGTGGGGACATTTGGTTCTCATAAAGCTAAAACTGCGTGTTTGTGTATGCGTGTGTTTGATAATAGGAATTAATAATAGGAATTAATAATAGGAATACATGATAATGATAAGTTGGCTTATTCGGGACATTTGGTCCTCTTGAAGAAAAAAACTGTGCATGAGTGTTTGTGCGCATGCGTGGGCTTCTGGGATGCTTCTAACACCATATTATTTTAAGTTTCATTTGTTCCCATATCATTCCTACCAGGGCTTCTGTTTTATTTCTCCATTTGACATTCAGTCACGGTCATATGCATTAAAATGAGAAAAAGCACTTTAGAGGAAGGTTAGAGGAAGTCACTACAAGGCGAATGTATGGAAATATAAACACAAAGAGGCAAAAGAGTGTTTTGACTGCGCTTATTTAAGTCCCCATGACATGGTAAATATAATTCTTTTTTACCACTGAACTGTGGAATGCCAATATTGATTTAGTTTTTGTAACAGTTCTTCCTGCTGCAAGGCAAAATCACAGGTTCATATTAATTCGCTTGTGCTTATACCTTACTTTATGATGTCTCATCATATTTGATGAGACCGCTTTCACAGGGAATTGTGCAATATTCAATCTCCTGTGTTAGCACATTGTAAAGCCCCTTTACTTTACTATACTTCCAAACAGTTTGTGTTGTCAAACTCTCTCAAATTGAAATTCTTGATCGACCTCTTCGATCACAAAATGCCTACACATCACCCTCGAAATGTTACACTGTCTTTACAAATGACTTACAACTGTGTTACAATGTGCAAATCACTACTACGGCCTGTAACTCAGGTACTCATGCCAAACCATCAGGAAATGTCTTCCAACCTTAACAATCTACCCATCAAGTACCTACAACACCTCACAATTAGCTATGAATTGTCAAGACTTGTCAAGAACTGCTACAAATGCTCTTGAACCTCTGACAATTTGTCAAGGCTTGCTTTCATTCATGTCTTCTTAGCTTACCTGTTAACAACAACCTTGATACCCTTGTTTTGGAAATTTTTTAAAAATTATTTATTATAAAAACTCCCAACCGCTTCATTCTCAAAAGTTACTTATATCAAGTTGCTAAAAATCTTGCTACGATTTTCTACAAAAAAAATGTAGAAAAGAAGTGGTGGGAAGGGTCCTTTCTTAACAGGCAAATATAACAACACTAACATTTTTTTCTTTTTTAAATTCTCTTAAAGTGAACCAAAGTTAATAGTTAAAAGTTAAGTTAATTCAGACGCTAATTATGTAAGAAAGTAACCAAGACATTGTAAATAATCAGCAGATTTACATGCTGTTACAGTATCTTTCAACTACATACAAGAAATAAAAATTTGGTCTAAAAATTTCATTATCAAATTTCAATATTGGTGGAATTCGCATGCATGAGTTAATTAGTAAGTTACATAGTCTTGGATCCATAATAAAAACATTTTTTAAACATAGAAAAAGTATAACATTTGTTTAGAAATGTGCACAAATTTGCGCCTTGCACAAAACTAAAAGTATTATCAAATATTAACTTAGACAAATTGTGTAAAAACCCATGATCGGCATCTTTCAAACTTTCTGAACTTTGTGAGCTCCCTTTTGATGAAACAGTGCCTTTCCTCAAGTATTATAATGATTTCTATGATTCATGATTTCTAGTTCCTTATGAAACATTAAGGAATGTTTATGCAAAATTTGCATGTTCAAAAGACTTTCATTTTACATTGATCATAATTCTTTGAGGTAAAATATGAACTGAGTACTTCTAAATAATTAAGGAGTAATTTATTCCTACTGTATGTTTTAGATGAGGAATAAGTTGTTTTGCGGTATAAATTCTAGCATTCTTTAAAGACCTCAGTATTTTAAGAATAAAGCTGTTCTTTTTAAAGCCCAGGAAAATACTGTGAGCATTTAGCTTTCAATTATAAAGATTCTGTGGCCTGTCTAAAGCTGGACGGAGAGGTCAGGGTTAATAGTACACTCCACACTCCTCCCGTCTCTGTCTCTGTGTAACACATCTGACTGTCAGCGAGCCACACCTCTGATTGTATAACCACTCCGGATGGAGATAATTCCCTTTGGCCAAAAACACCCTATAAAACACACACACACACACACACACACACACACACACACACACACACACACACACACACACACACACACAGCTTTTTCTTCTTTATGAGGACCAACCAAATGTCGCCAATATGCTAAACATTATGCATTCCTCTTATTATGGAAACATTTGTTCCTCAGTATTTCTCTCTCTCTCTCTCTGACAGACAGACAAACAAACAATCACACACACAGAGACGTTTATGAGGACCAGCCAACTGTCCCCAATAAGCCATAATGTCCTATTATTATGGGAACATTTGGGCCACACACACACAAACACACATACTTGTTTTCTCTCTCTTTTTTACACAATTATTTTTCAAGCACACATTCTTTTACTTTATGGAGACCAACTAATGGTCCTCAGTATGCCTAATATAATATGTTGTTTTCCTATTATTATAGCACATGTGGTGCTCTCTCTCTCTCTCTCTCTCTCATGCACACACACATACACACACACACTACACACCATTTTTTGTCTGTGTGAGGATCAGCCAAATTATCATTTGGTCCTCACATACAGCTCTTTTTTACTTTATGAACCAAATAAATGGGCCTTTCTTTTTCTCTCTCCCTCACACACACACACACACACACACACACACACACACACACACACACACACACACACACACACACAGACTAGACATTGCACATACATTTCTAAAGATAGACATACCACTCTTTTACACACTCCTGTCAAACTTGCAACGTGAGTCAAAACAAACTCCGGATTTGGAGAACCCCAACCCAGACACACATTCATACACACTTCATGTTTTTCATTCCTGCATGTTTTTATTGCTTTCTTTCTGTAAACAAAAGTGGTGAAGGGAGGCTAAGCAGTGATATTGTGTGATATTGTGTGTGTTGAGTAGGATGACAGCGATCACACCTGTTACTGAACCATCAACCATGAAGGGTTCGGCTGTGGAAGTCAAATAAGATAGAATGGCTTCAGGGTAAGGAAATTTATGTTATCTACCTGTAACTGAGTGTGTAAACCCCACTTCAAACATCTATGGCTAGAAATTGGTAATGGAAGAACACTAGGCCAGGAAATCTATATCGAAAACATGTATTTGAAATGCTCAATATTAAAGAAGAAAAACTTAATATATTGGTATAATTAAAAAAGAAATACTGCTAAAACATTTCTTATTACAAGCAGCACTTTTTTATTTGTGAACAGTTCATGAACAGCACTGCAATCCTTCCACATGCCTGAACTCGTCAGTGAGGAAACTGAGAGGTCAGAGACTTAACCTAGGTAACAAAACAAGCATAGTGTTGATGGGGCGCGAGTTCAGTCTGTTGTGCAGAAAAAGTTTACAAAGAGTCCAAGAAGTCATGCACTTGGCTAGAACCTTTTATATAGAATTTATGAAAATATAGTAACCTAATCAGACGGAGTAGTTTAATATGTGCACAAATCAAGTGTGGCCCGTTAGTGAACATTTGCATCTAATTAACTCGATGCAACAATTTTCCTGCAACATGAAATAACTTTTTACAAAAAACCTTTTTTTTAATGCTTACAATGAAATTCTTTTTACATGCCAAATTTAAGGATTTGTCTTTGTCAAACCTTGTGATCCACAAAAGAAAGGTCCATTAAAAACAATTTTGTCATTGATAAAAGATATAGAGATTTTCTTTTTTTTTTGTGTTGGGGGGGGGGGGGGGGGTGTTTGGGGGGGGAGTGTTAGCCTTACTGTATATAACCATAAGCATAAAAACACTGGTTCAGATTTTGCCTTTAGAAATGAAGAAATATTAATGTTTGCGTTACCTACTGGAGCAGAAAACCATACAATACTGGAGCTAATTTATTCATATTCAATTCAATTCAATTATGCAAATTAAATTAAAGAAATTGGAACACATGTGTTACTGCGACAGGCTGCAAAGTGCCCAGAGATACCATTAAAAAAAAAACAACAACAGATTTTTATGTAACAACCTCAGCAGCAACCTCATTTCCCTTTTCGTCTGTTCCAAACGCTCAGTATATTAATCACCGACCTGATTGTCATCATCTGCACCTGTTTCTCACTGGTTCATGTCTTAGGTTACATGGTTTTTATTCTGGAATGATTTATAGGTCACTGTGTGGCTTAACAAACAAAAAGCATTCCTTTGAAACTAGTCAGGAACAGGGACTAGACAGAAAGTGAGAGGCAAAAAACTCCTTCAGGACGCCTGGAGAATTATTCCTCGACAATAAATTAAAAATACAATACAGTCTGGCTCTTCTGTGGCAAAGACACCATGCAAGGCACCATGGGAATATGGAGGATCCGGCATGGTGTGACCGGTACTGTGACATGTGTAGCGTGTGGAGTCTCTTTGTGGCTCAGTAAAGCTGTATGCTGGTGTTGTATGGAAGTGCTGATGCACAGATTTTCTATCTTTAGGATCAGTGGAGCTACTGGCATTGGCGCGCACACACACACACACACACACACACACACACACACACACACACACACACACACACACACACACACACACACACACACACATATCAGCGGAAGAGCGAGTTCTGTGTGTGAGAGGGATGATGATGATGGGGGAGATGTGGGATCATTGTTCAGCTGCATCTGATAACCCAACAGTCTTCACACACACGCACACACACACACACACACACATGCACGCACCCACACAAAACACTGTTGACTGACAGCTGACTGCTGTTTCCTAACTTCTTCACTTAACACTTAAACTTCCTGTTTACCCAAAGGCACTGTGTGTGTGTGTGTGTGTGTGTGTGTGTGTGTGTGTGTGTGTGTGTGTGTGTAAGGACTTTGCACGTGTTCTGCAGGAGGTTCCTGTACAGCCAGCAGCTCTTCCCATGGTTCCTTAACCACCTGTGGTTTTGTTCTTCAGTACACAAACACCCTGTGTGTGTGTGTGTGTGTGTGTGTGTGTGTGTGTGTGTGTGTGTGTGTGTCGGCAAAGAGAGAATCAAAGTAGGCATTACACAGAAAAAAGAACTAAAGATCTCTCTTTGTCAGATATCTTTGTCACACACACACACACACACACACACACACACACACACACACACACACACACACACACACACACACACACAAAGCACTAATTGGAGCTTTTGTCCCCAGTCTGTCTACTTCCTGTGGCAGAGACCAAAAGGAATGCAGAAACAGAGACCCTGAGATTGTGTGTGTATGTGTGTTGGTGAAAAAGCAAGAAAGATTGAAAGAAAGAAAATAAATAAATGAATAATTAACATTCCTCTACACGGAAGGCCGTTTGTTTCCCTGCTGGAACACACAACCGTGTGTGTTTGTTGAGAATAATCTAATCTTTGAGGCCTTCCTCTCTTCTTGTCTACCTTACATTTTCTCTCTCTCTTTTTCTATCCACCTATGTCGATGTGTGTGTCTCTATTTTTACCTTATCACACTATCTACACCCGCCTGTCTCTCCAGCTCTTTCTTCCCTCCATCTTTCTGCCATCTCATCTCCTTCTCTTTTTATCACTCTTTCCGGTTCTATTCTTCCATCCTATCTCTCGCTCTTTCAAGATTCAAGGGTGATTTATTGGCATGACAAATATTTACAGTGGTACTGCCAAGGCTTATTTCTAAGTCTAAAGGAAATTGCAGGAGTAGATAGATATTTATTTAGTAGATAATAAATAAAAATTGTTAAATAAAAATAAAAAGTAGAGAAGATAGAAACAGAACTGTATAAAAGAGTATAATTAATAAATATATATAAAATAAAAGAATACAGACACTTGGTTCCGCAGTCAAAGATAAAGCGACACTAATACAAGAGAAGGAAACGTTTCCAGTCTAAATGCACAAATCATCAGGAATCCTTTGCCCGGCGTTAATGTTTAAAACGACTCATTTGGCTCATTTTAGCGCCGCCCGCATAACAGGCAAGATGTCTAATTGCATTTGGCTCCGCCCACACATATTAATCTCTCTCTCTCTATCACTCGCATCATCTCTTTTTCTCTATCTGTTGCGTCTCGTGCTTACTGTATATGGTGCCATCATTCAGCACTTTTAACAGACACCAGATGAGTGGAACATGCGTGCGCGCACACACACACACACACACACACACACACACACACACACACACACACACACACACACACACACACACACACACACCTATCCCCTATAAATAGTTCTAATGCTGACCATTTGACTAAATTGCCGCTCTATACTAATCAGTGTGTTTTTGCATATGTGTGTGTGTGTGTGTGTGTGTGTTATCATAAAAGCCCCAGCTGAGTAAACAGCACACACAGATGCTGTTCTGAAGTACAGTAGATCATGGCTCTGTTCCAAATGCCAGAGTTCAAGTCTGCCTAGTCTTCCTCCTGTAACACTAACGTGCTAAAACGTGGGACTCGCCCCAAAGCTGACAGTCTCGGAGTTTGGAGGGTGTTGAATATAATTATAACAAACAAGCAAACAAAAAACCCAGAAATCTAAAGTGATCATTGGATGCGTTACTAATGGCGCACGCTGGGTCCTAAATTTGAACAGAGAAAGTGTTGCAGAGGCACAAAATCCAACCAAAAACACCATTTGTGATGGTGTATGTATGTGTGTATGTCATGTAAATGGTGCATACACACATTGGAAAGAAAATTAAGCAGTGGAACAATCTAGAACATTGAGGTATTTAAGAACTGACACATACAGTAGAGGAACATTCCATTCCCCATGATGCACTGCGGCAGGTGGGCATCTCGCCTTGGCGACAGAGAATACCCACACCCAATACCATAACCCAAAGGAAGAAACAAAAGCAGGACAGAAAGGATTGCATAATTATGATGAGACACTCATCGCTGTGTCATTCTCTAAAACAGGAAGTAAGGGAATCCTATTTCCTGTCTGAGCTAAAAAAGAGAGAGAGAGGAAATGTAAAGAGGTCTGGCACAGCTGAGATGTTTCCTTCATCCTTATTTATTCCCCATCCCTGTCTTTCCATTTTCATCTCTCGCTGCATTCTTCCTCTGTCCCATGACGAGCAAAATATTAGTAACACCATAACTCGTATAAAAATAGCAAAATATTTCACTCAATTCCTGTTTCTCGCTTTTTTTTTTTGTTTCCTCCTGCGTTTACGTCACAGAGGGCAAAAGGAGTGCACATGCTATGCAGTTTAGAGTGTGTGTGCGTTATTGTGCCAAAAAAAAAAAATAAATATTGGTGCCATATTTAACCCAGAACACTAAACACAGGAAATGTGCTCAAGCAAAACACACACACACACACACACACACACACACACACACACACACACACACACACACACACACGCCAGCTGGGCATGGGTTTACTGGTCTTTCAATATGTAATTAAATTATTTTCAAACTTTAGAGCTAAAGCTTTGGCAGAGCTGTCTCCGGCTGGAGACGATTAGCGCTCAGCTGCGCCGCGGGATTAGCAAAATAAAAAGCAGTCCCGATGCTTCATTAGATCTCCGGCTTTTCGTTCCACAGCATGTACGTCCCCGCTCCTCGTGGCTGCTTCAGGATCAACACGGAACCCGAGTGAGCACACATACACGGGGTCTTTTTTTGGTTGGGGGCGAATTAGGTTCACGTCACACAGGAATCGAGCCGTACGTCTTGGGTACTGTTACGTAACGCTGCCACTGTGATGCTTTTACGTCCAGTTACGTCCTGCTAGCCACCTGGTTAGTCAGGTTTTACACCTTCTCTATTCTTACAGACATCAGCTGTTAATGCTAATGTCAACATGAGAGGAAGGAAAGACATACTTCGAGGTGTTTACCGTCCCATAACTGCACCTGCGGAAATGTCTTATTCCTCTTATTCCTCCTAATATACTCCTGTAGCTTAGCAACAACACACAACAACGTAACCTTTTGGCAAAGAAAGCAAAAGAACTGGAAAAGTAATAAATTAAAAACTGAAAGAGAGAAAGGAGAGAAACAGAAAGAGGGCCAGAACAAAAGGAAAGAAAGGGAAAAGACAGTAAGAAGGTCATAAATACAAAAAAAAGAAAAAGAAAGACAGACATAGGCGAACAGAAAAGAAAGAAAAGGTGTGAGATTGAAAGTAAAAGTATAAAGATTAAAGAAAAAGCAAAAGAAAGTAATAAAGAAAGAGAAAGTTAGCAGGAAAATACAGACGGAGAAAAAAACAAAAAAAACAAAGACAAAAGACAAGACTAAATGAAAGGAAGATTACATGATAAAAGACCAACGAAGAAAAGAGAAAGAAGAAGGAGAAAGATAGAGCAAAAAGAAAAAGCAAGCAAAAAAGAAAAACAATTAAACAGACAGGAAAGAAAGAAAGAACGATAAACACAATCAATAAGGGAAAAATATTGATATCATCAAAATATCATCAAAAAGTTGATTTATTTCCGTAATTCAATAACACGTATTATACAGATTCATTACACACAGACTGATATATTTCAAGTGTTTATTTCCTTTGATTGAAGGAATGATTATGGCTTACAGCTAATGAAAACCCAACATTCAGTATGTCAGAAAATTGGAATATTACTTAAGACGAAGAAAGAAAAAAAATGAACACCGAGATGGTTGCATGAATTACTGCAGCAATGCGGCGTGGCATGGAGGCGACCAGTCTGTGGCACTGCTGATGTGTTATGGAAGCCCAGGTGTTGCTAGAGGCCTTCAGCTCTTCTGCGTTGTCGGGCTTGGTGTCTCGCATATTCATCATGGAGGTCAGGTGGGTTTGCTGGTCCATCAAGCACAGGAATACCATGGTATTTAAACCTGGTATTAGTACTTTTGGCAGTGTGGGCAGGTAAAATCTCCATAAACCTGGTCAGCAGAGGGAAGCATGGAGTGCTCTAAAACCCCCTGGTAGATGGCTGCGCTGACCTTGGACCTGATAAAACACAGTGTACAGTACCAACACCAGCAGATGACAGTGTGCCCAAACAACCAGTGACTGCAAACTTTACACTGGACTCCAAGCAGCTTGGAATTCTGTGCGTCTTCTCTCTTCCTCCAGACTCTGGGACCTTGATTTCCAAATGAAATGGAAAATTTACTTTCATCTGTAAACAGGACTTTGGCCCACTGAGCAAAAGTCCAATCTTTTTTGTCCTTGGCCCAGGTAAGACATCACTGACATTGTCTCTGGTTCAAGGAATGCGACAGTTGGAACCCATGTCCCGGATACGTCTGTGTGTGGTGGCTCTTGAAGCACTGACTCCAGCTGCTGTCCACTCCTGTTGAATCTCCCCCAAATTCCTGAATTCCAAATTCCATAAATAGCTTCACAATCTATTTATGGCGGCGCTTATCCCTGTTGCTTGTGCACCTTTTTCTTCCACATTTTTCCTTCCATTCAACTTTCCATTAATGTGCTTGGATACAGCACTGTGTAAACAGCCAGCTTCTTTAGACATGATCTTTTGTGGCCCACCGAACCAGACTGAGAAACCATTTAAAGGCTTAGGAAACCTTTGCAGATGTTTGGAGCTAATTAGCTGATTAGAGTGCGACACCGTAAGTCTCTAATATTGAACATTTTCACAATATTCAAATTTTCTGAGATACTCAATTCTGGGTTTTCATTAGCTGTAAGCCATAATCATCAAAATTAAAAGAAATAAACATTTGAAATATATATCAGTCTGTGTGTAGTGAATCTATATATGAGTTTCGCTTTTTGAACTGAATTAATGGAATTAATCAACGAAAAGAAAGATAAAACAGAAAGAGAGAAAAAACAGAAGACAAAAGTCAATAAAAAAGAGCGAGACAGAGGTGACCATGTGAGTGTTTGCGCGAGGCTGCTGATTGGTCAGCTCGCGTACCATCTCAGGTGGCAGCTGGAATTAAAACGTCTCAGCACGGCTTCACTGAAAAAGTTTTGTCTTTTATATCAGATGTTCAAATAAGTGATGTTATTTTATAAATCCATACTACACACTGACTGAAAGTGTGTGTGTGGGTGTGTGTGTTAAAGGCTTCAGCACTGTAGTAGGAAAGTAGAAGAGGGATGAGTAGGAAGAGCACTCGGCTCACCTTACACACACACACACACACACACACACGCACACACACACACACACACACACACACGCACTGAGTGACTTCATTTTTCAGCATGTTAACAGAGGTGCAGGGAACACAGCTGTGTGACAGACCGTCACGCAGAGCGAGAAACACATGTGTGAAGTCGGACAATAGCGGGAAAAACGGAGATTAATGACGTGGGCGCTTTGAACGCAGGAAGACACCTGGACGCCATCTTGCCCCGGTGCCATGGCGTGATGGAGAGAGGGAAGAACGAAGCAATCCAGCAGCCAGATGGTGAGAAGACTGAACCAAAAGGAGCGCAGAGCGAGCGCGGACACGAGCCATCCGTCCGTGCAAACAGGAAGGACACGGACGCAGAGTTTACTCTAATAATACACCTCCAACAGGTCGAGAGAGAGAGAGAGAGAGAGAGAGAGAGAGAGAGAGAGAGAGACACGCTGGCCATAACAGAAGAGACGAAACACAGAAAGGAACAGATGAGAGAGAGATATACTGTAGAGAGGGGAAAGGAAAAAGAGATACACCAAGACAGAAAGAAACAGATGTATGGAGGAGACAGCGCCCGAGATTTAGAGGGAGATGATTAAAGCAGGAGACGCGAGCGAGAGACAGAGGGGAATGATGGATGGCTGGAAGAGGAGAAAATCCAGAGGAAAAAAGTTAGATTGACAAAGAGACAGACAGATAGAGAACAAGACATAGAGCAAAGGAGAGAGAGAGGGAGAGAGAGAGAGAGAGAGAGAGAGAGAGAGAGAGAGAGAGAGATGCATCCTGCAGCTGGCCGCCATAAGCCATAAAAAACACGAATGGAAATTTGGAAGCATCCCAGAGTGAAGATGATGGATGGTGTGTGTGTGTGTGTGTGTGTGTTATTGACCTCTTCTCCAACGAATAATCTGTGTGTGTGTGTGTGTGTGTGTGTGTGTGTGTGTGTGTGTGTGCGCGCGCGTGCGTGCACATGGTGAATCGGAAGAACCTGGTGTGTCTCAGGGATGAGTGAAGCTGGCAGCAGACGTGTGGCTGGAACGAAAGCAGAGGAGGTATAAAGGACAGGAGAGAAGAGAAGAAGAGAAGAGGATGTTCCATTACAGCTGTTTATCAAGTAGGAGAGGAAGACAAAGCAACATGAATAAGAACACGAGAGACAGCTAGGCTGCATTAGCCTTTGACTTGGAGCACTTCATCATCATCCTCCACATGCACACACTTAGACACACTCGCACAGATCTCATCTATAGGAATTGTATAAAGATGCAAAAATGACACAAGCAGAAACCGATTAAGAAAATAAAAAGAAGGAGAATGAGGTCATTCCTCACGCTTGTTGCACGAGGAACCCTGAAGAACCTCGCCGCAGTTCTTCCGCGGTTCTTCGCTCGTATGTTTATGATTAACTGGCATGTTATTTATTTTCTCATAATCGCGGCTGTGAATCAAAGCACCCATGATGGAATGGAACCGCGAGCATAAATAATGGTTTAGGCAAGGCTGTTATTTTTTCATATTTATTCAGTCATTACTGATCAAAACAAGCAAAAGCTTCCATTTGTCTATAAAAATGAAAAACTTTGTTTATATAATTTAATATTTTCATTTTGATGAATGGTGAAAAACTGCTGCACGTACAACAGATATGACTTCATACAGTCAAATTAAAGCCTAATACACAAACTAATCCAACCTTTAACATCCCAGGATTTGTTCTGGATGGATGGATAGATGGATGGACAACTGTCTAGATTGTCAACTGTAACCTCAGATTTCTGTTTTTAATCTGACAGCAGAGATCTGTTGCACATTTGGAGATGCTTTTCTGCTCACCATGGTTGTAAAGAGTGATTACACGAGTTAGTGCCGCCTTCCTTAGCCCTTTTCCATTGAGGCGGTTCCAGATCTAGTTTAGAGCCGGTACCCAGTTTTGAACCAGTTCTTTGCCAAAAGTTTCCAAAGCACCGGCGCTCAGACATAAAAAGCAGTTACATGGAGACACCAAAACATTATTGGGTTAGAAGAAAGAGGAAAAAAAAACACTTACAATAAGGACTGGGGGCAATATTAATTCAATTCAATTCAATTTTATTTGTATAGCGCAAAGCAGCTTTATGCAATCAAAAGTTTGTATGAAATGTGAATGTGTATGAATCAAAATGTCCCTGATGAGCAAGCCAAAGGCGACCGTGGCAAGGAAAAACTCCCTGAGATGGCAATAGGTAGAAACCTTGGGAGGAACCAGACTCAACAGGGACCGCATCCACATTTGGGAGATAACGGATAACAGAGATTGAGGCTGGAAGTTCAGTATAATAGGAGATGTGCAAGTTAATATGGAGTCCAGTTAATATGCAGTCACGAGTCCTCAGAGAACAGCTGTCAGTACCAACCGAGGCCAGGACCGTCTTCCGTGTAAAAGTGGAACCATCGCCAGTCACCGCACGCATCCCAAGCAGATGAGATCTCCAACCAGAAGCGGGACACCAGAACGAGTCAGACAGGTCCAGAGAGATTATCACGAACAACTAAAAGTTGCATTCTAACATTCTAATGCTAATGTCAGGAGAACTGCTCGTAAAAATGTGCTGAAGTTCGACATTGCTTGCTAGTAGCATTTCTTTTGGCTGCTAGCATTGCTGGGAATGTAAAGACATACACGGGTGTGTATGGTGTCATAATTACATGACTCTCTAACCCATGGAAAAAACAAAGGCAGTTTTTAGGAAGTTCACTATTAAAACGGATCTGAACTGGCACCAGGCATGAACTAGCACCTGGTTCACTTTGGTTAAGGGCTCCTGTCACCTCAAACCAGCCTGGAACTGGTTCTCCTCTCGTGCAGTAAACTACAATTGTTCCAAGTTGTCACATGCCCAATGCCTGTGCCATTCTTCTGTCTCCCAAAGACAGGTCTCTGCTCTTCATATTGACTTGTGAAGCCCAAGAGCAAATATTTAAAGCTATGGATCATTTAAACAACCAAAATAACAGGGCACATCTGGGCAACAAGAAACACCCATCTGTCACGTGTTTTAATATTTTCGGTAGTTTAACACATTTACACGTAAATATCTGAAAAAAAAAAAAATCCAAAGGTTAAATTTAGATGTAGTCTAACATTAATATAATCTTTAAAGTAGTACACGCCATTTTCATAGCAAACAATCAAACGAAAATGAACTAGCCGGGTTGTTCCAATACTTTTGGAGCGGACAGTATATACAGTATATAATAAGTCTGTATGTAATCTGGGTCTCCATAAAGATCATTCCAAGGCAGCAGAACTGCATTTAAATTATGTAATTGAGTGTGTGTGAGAATTCTGTAGAGCTACGTTGAAGAATCTGTATGTTGGCGTAGGCAGGACCTGGAGTGTACTGGGACGTCCACAAAGTTAATTCAGAGACGAGACTTTTGGGACGGAAGTCCTTAATCAGCTGAGTGAAGCGTTTCTGGAACTGGAGGTGGTCAAGAATGAGCAACAGACGCGCACACACACACACACACACGTACACAGAGGGCCCGGTGTGAGTGCTAACCTGCCATCAGTCTGTGGTCAGACTAAAACACATGTTGTGTGTGTTATGCTTGGGCTGAGACGGATGTGGATTTGATCCTCAGCCTCAATCAGGAGCGGCTAAAATTAGTGGCCTGAGAGCTTTCCGGAAAGGAGGATAATTCCACCATGATTGAAGGGGGAAAAAATGAAGGGAAAGAAATACAGCGGGCGACGGGATGAGTGGACAGGAGACGGGAGCTTTATCGTGTACAGGGAATGCTCTTACCAAAAAACACACACACACAAGGAGGAAGGAATTACGCAGTGTCTGCTGCTTTTCATTAAATATATTTCAAGTTAATGATAAAATTGCATTATTATAATCAATAATCTACATACTGTATAGTCAGTCTGGCTTTCGCTCGTGCGTAATACTGTCTGTCTTTCTAACACATTTCACCCTGCTTCAAACAGGTAAAGGAAGTATGGAACAATAAATGCAATAGAACGCTATTATGATTGGGTTAATTAAGGAGTATCACACAAGAACGAGTGCTGTTGTGCTGGATATCAGGATGGTTGTGATGCCTCCGTGCCTATGTCAGCGTCAAAAGCCAAATGCTGATACCCAGCACAAAACCCATTTTTTTGTTTCCCTAAATTGCAGGACACACACACACACTACGGCCAATTTGGAAACGCCAATTAACCTAACCTACATGTCTTTGGAATGTGGGAGGAAACCGGAGTACCCGGAGGAAACCCACCAAGCACGGGGAGAACATGGGCAAACTCCATGCACACAGAGACGGGAATCGAACCTGGCCAGGAATCGAACATGGACACTGGAGGTGCGAGAGGACAGTGCTAACCACTACACCACCGTGCCGCCTTGTTTAAAGTTTTATACAAATAAAAATGTAATTTTAGTTGAACTGAATCGTTCTCCTGTGATATTGCTTAATTAACACAAAGTCATAATAGCCTTCGTTCCTATTCAACTTTAGTTGCGTTAATATCCCGGTTCCTGGGTTGAATCTCAACTAGCGTTAAATGGAAAGCTAGTGCGCTAGGGTGTACAATCCCTTGTTTTCGTACACCAAGTAGTGCCCTTGATCACGTGTTGAAGAGAGATTTTGGATTCAGCCATGTGTTAGAATCTAGTTAGCTTTGTATATCGCCTTAGATGTGAATAAAACAACATGGTGGCAATTTCAGATCACGAAATAACATCGTCAGGTGTGTTTTCTGGTTTTGCATGTTGGAATTGGCAGACGGCTGCGCTCTCCTCATTACTGCAAACGGTACAGACCTACTTTCATCCAATCAACGTTTGTAGAAGAACTCTGACAGCTATTATAACCACTTGCGGAAAGCCTCGTGTCCAATCAGACTACTTGGTCGGAACTGATTGTTGTATACAGTAATACAAAATAACAAATGTATCATATTTATTCTATATAAAGAGCCAGAAATTAAATATCACAGAAAAAAAATAGTCACGCTTGCCAAGGTACACTTTTATACAATTTGTAGTAATAAGTTAGCTTATTAATACTACAAGCAACCAAGCTAGCTAGCGTATAAACTAGATTTAAGATTACTAGATCACTCAGTTAAATCCATAGGCTTATCTGTTCAGAAAATCTGATACAATAAAAAAAAAATTGCAAAAACTTTAATTTTTTAAGCATTTCATTTATTTTCTCTTTCCTGGCATAAAATTGCTAATTTCATGCAATGCAGAGCCATGCAACTTTACGTCTAAGAGCTTCCTTTCAATAAGCTACCGTCACTCAGACATGTACTTGAGTCACATTTTGTTACCAAAATAGTGGCTTTATTGTGGCCTGTTTTTAAAAAAACAATTTGGCACTTGGCAATGTTCTTGTAGCTGTGGCAAAAACATTTTTTAGCAGCGATGTCACAAGGGCAACTCTTTTGTTCTTGGCGCTTGCTAATCCTTCGAGTTTTGGCAACGTACCAGTTATCCCTCGGCTAAATTAAGCCAAAGTCTAGACTAAAAAAAGGATTTTCAGTGAATCAGTGCTGGCAGGACATTTTAGGCTAAGAGTAATTTTAATCCGTGTCGAGGAATCCGGCCCCTGCAGTCACAGCAAAACGACCTGCAGCTAATCTCGCTAATCCGTAGCATGTTCTTCTTCTGTAAATAAACCACGCCAGTGCGCCAAAGTGCACGCGTAAATATCGACCTTCAAAAGGACAAAATCCAATTTGTATTCGTTTATGTTTCTGAAATTGATCCCACATTTTTTATCTTCCAACAGGATCACGGTTAAAAGCGAAGTCTGAAACCAAATGTGTGTTTATGAGGAAGCAGATCTCTTATCACTGCTCACACATGCTGGGGATTCCCCTGCGTAACACACTCTCCTGTTAAACAACGCGATCACAGAGAAATAAGTGATGCTCGTATGTGTATACACACTGCATGGTTGCAAAATAAAAAAATAAAAAATCCACCACCTGGATTTAACTAAGCAAATAGGTAAGAGCCTTCCATTAGATAATTACTATAGTGATTAGTATGGTTCAGCTGGCAAGTTGTTTAACCCTAACTGACGCAGTGAGTAGCTTCTCATTTCTTAAACAACCATGGCAGAAGACAGATCCTGTGGAAATGAAAAAGAGGTTTCAGAAGCGTCAAATTATTGCCCTGCATGAAGCAAAGAAAACAACTAAGGAGATTGCCAAAGCTACTAAAATTGGGTTAAGAACTGTAGAACGCATCATTTAAACGTGGAAGGATAGTGGTGAACCATCATCACGAGAATGAACTGTGGTCAGAAAAACATCCTGAATGATTGTGATCGGAGAAATCAAATCATTAAAAAAAAAAACCATTAGAACAACATTATGTTTACGAAGGAAAGTAAGAGCATTTCTACACAAACAATATAAGGCGAACTTAGGCGATTGAGACTGTGTAGGCTTAAGAAAACGACAAATCAGTAAGACTAATCGGAAAAAATAGACTTCAGTTTGCTATGGAGGATAAAGTTTGGACTTTGGAGCATTGCGCATTGGAAGAAGGTCATGTGGTCTGATGAGTCCAGATTGATCCTTTTCCAGGGAAGTGCATGAAGCAATGCGCCCCTCATGCCTAATGGCCACCATACAAGCCTGTGGGGGGACCGTGTTATGATCTGGGGTTGCTTGTGTTGGTCAAGTCTAGGTTCATCAAAGTTATGTGATCAAATGAGGGCGCAGACTGCCTGAATATACTGAATGACCAGGTTCTCCATAAATGGCTTTTTCTTCCTTGATTGCATGGGCATATTCCAAGATGACCATTCCAGGATTCATCAGGCTCAAATTGTGAAGTGGTTCAGGGAGCATGAGACATCATTTTCACTCATGGACTGGTCACCACAGACCCCAAACCTTAACCACATGGAGAACCTTTGAGATGTGCAATCATGCCAATGGTTGAACAAGTCATGTTAAAAGAACAAGAAATGTCTGCCGTCCTTTCACCTCTCCCCATATTTTCACTTTTTTATCGCTTTAGTAGTAGCAGCTTCATCGCCGCTGCTTTTACACTTCCGGACATCCTGGGCTTGTACTGCACATGCATAGGATGCACGCTGCACACACGTGACAGTGTACACTCCACATGCGATCTAACTTAAGCAAGTGAACGCTTGTATCTTCGAAAGTTCGTAACTTGAATGTTTGCATGAAGGGAACTGTATATGCTGTGGTCCAACTCTCCCATTATCAATACAAGATCTGACAGAAAATAAATGCTGCAATATTGCATAAGCTTATGTGTGTGCTGGGAGGTCCAACTAAAGTGTAGTGTAGTTTTGTCAGTTTTTCTGTTTTGTTCCTCAGTTTTATGTAAAAACATGCAACATGGGCGGGTGATACAGTGCTAAATACTTATTGGCCAGCTGTTTAAAAAAAAATCTTTGCTAGTCTCTCAGGACAAGTTTACTGGCCAGCTCTTTTTTCGATGATAATAGCATGATAATATTTGCATTGCTTAATGATTGTTTTAATATTCAGGGGTTCATTATCCACGTATAGAACAAAAAAGGTTTTCTTGGAGGCTACAGGCTCCCTGGCGAGCGGTATAGACACTGAATGAATAAATTAATGAAATGTGCAGAATATGGACATAAGGACATAATATGGATATAAGTTACAGATATTACATAATAGATACGTCATGCTACGCTAGTTTTTGTTTTGCAATTATTTTCAATCTACTTTTTTGTTTCATTCTTTTATTTTTTGACACAAATCTAAATCCATGGCGCCTCCAATCCACCTCCCCCTCGAATGTATGGAGGTCTAAAAAGCACATACTTCTGTGGTACGGTGAATGCAGCATAAAACAACTGGTTTTCAAACCCAGCGCTGTTCATGCCTCATTTTAATGTCCACTCTGAGAATAACTCGCGTTCGAGATATTGTCAAGCGCCACAGTTATTCAACCCTAACTCCACCTTACGTCTCATTTCCAGACCAGAAGCACTTCAGTGCAGGAACTGAGCTCAATCTACCAGCCAAGAACAGCTCTGGCTTTTGGAGCAGAAACGTGCAAAATGCTTCCAGATTAGCCGCCAGCCGGAACCTTAGTGGTGGAGAAAGGATGTGGTTCGAATCGCATCTCAAGTAAACGCACAAAGTCAAACTAGCCCTATGCTGAAAAAGGCATTTGTTTTAATAGCTTGAGTAGTTTGAATAAGTGTTAAATGTTTGTGAGCAAAACTAGCTCGGGTAATACGAGAGTTGTTTGCGGACGATGCACAACACCAAACACGAAGTGCTGGAGTAATATCCGAGAGGCCATTTTGTGTAAGCATGTGAAGCATGTCAAACTTTTAAATGCTTCAGTATGTGCAAAGGGCCCACGGGGACGTTCAACGCGAGAGCGCAGAAAGCGCGCCGTTTGTTGTTTGTTCCTGAGTGTGTGCGGAATGCCGTGTACAGTACGGCAGTATGGGAATGACAGCATGCTGCACACAAGAAAGCAAATCAGCCCTGATGCAATCTGTCGAGCGTGCAGGTTTTAATTAGTGGCTTCCGCAGCCTAATTGCTCCGTGTAGCCGCTTCCAGGCTCCTTTTGTTTGTGTTTGCAGAAACCCAATGCTGTAATCACACAGAGAGAAAGAAAGAAAGAACGAAAGAGAGCGAGACAGAGACAGAGTAAGAGAGAGAGAGAGAGAGAGAGAGAGAGAGAGGGGCGCACACACACACACACACACACACACACACACACACACACACACACAAACACAAATGGCCACTGTTCAAAACAAAAGCAAAAATTTTCCTGATCGAGTTCCGACCTATTTAAGGAGCTTTACTGATACATATAAACGGATATGGTTGTTATGAATAATGTGCAGAATGTGTTAATTTCCTATAACCGCGACTCTGGCCATAAAGGTTCTAATTCGTCAATGTTTCTACAGTAACAGGATGTTAGCAGTGGTTACCATTGTGTCTGGAAGGAGTCTCCAGAGTCAGAGGTTAGTAACTGAGGTTTACGACAACAACGCTTCCAACGCAGGAGGGAGGATTGAGGATAACGTGAGGAGCTTCATTTTTTTGTTGTTGTTGTTATTGTTACGGTCATGTTTGTTTATAGCTAGAGTCATGTGCAAGATGAACTAGCTATGTATTTTGCATTCGTTCCTATGAAATACAATACATTTGACTAGAAATTCATAAAAAAATACTTATTAATGAATAAAAATCCATAAATTAGTGTAGTGAAAGGGAAATAAAACACTTATTATTATTATGATGATGATGCGAATAACTCAATGTTGATAACCATAGCACCTGCATGCTAGGCATTGGGAATGGTCAGGAACCGGCCGATACAATATCACGATACATACAGCCGGAGCCAAAAATGTTGACGATGACAGAAACATTAATTATTGTTCTAATTCTAAGCGATCTTGCTCCTAACACGGGACACTGTGCTGTCTGCCAATGTGCGAATAGTTTCGAGCATACCACTTGTAGGATTATAGCGGAACTGGAACATGTTTTCACACAAATGCAAATATACTGTGTACTGTACATTACAAAAAAAAATAAGATTTCTCAAAAAAATCACGATACATAACTCAATCGATGTTGTCCCCCAGTCTCTGCTGCCTGCTTCTGATTATTTTCCTACAACCGCAAAGCTTCCTAATCCTTACATAGGACCATCTTTATGTGACATAAACAGCATCTCTGTTCTTTCCTAAGTACTGGAAAAAGAAAAGGTCTGTGGTAATTACACATACGCTATAGATACAGAAAAATCTAAATTAAACAGAAACGTTTTCTTAAGGTTTCCGATCTTTTTAAGCATCTCCTGAAAAGCAGGGCTGGTTTTAAACTCCGGCCACTCAAGACATAAGCTAAAGCGAACGTCCGCTTAAGTTATCTAACAGACGCCGGGCTTCACGCGATCAGGTTTTAACCGTGCATGCTCTCCGAGAGAGAGAAGGCCGAGAAACGAAGAAACGATTTCCTGACAAAAAGCAGAACTCTTTTCCATCTGTGCGTTGGGAAACGAAGCCGCGCAGTCATACCCGGGTCTCTGCTGCGCTGTGTTTTTATTTGTGTTATTCTCATAAAAAGAGGGACAGACATAAAGAATGACGGTGTCTGCTTTACTACTTCGGTCAGATTCGCGAGCACACACACACACACACTTTCACTACATGCAGTTCATTTCACAAAAATGTCCATGTCTAATGTGAAGTGTGTTTGTAAGAGATATTGTGTGTGTGTGTCCATGTCGTGAGATGCATGCGACTTCCTGCCGCCTACGACTCAGCAGTAAACACTGCTCTACACAGGGGTAGTCGCTAAGCCGTGCTGGGCAACCGTGCCACCGTGCACGCACACACATATACACACACACACACACACACACACACACACACACAAACTAGAAACTGATTGTTAAATGCCACATTTTTCTGTCGCTAGGAGTCACTTTGTGAGACAGACAGGGACATGATTCAGCAGATTTTCAAGCAGGCGATCAACTGGATTAAAAGAGAGAAAAAAACAGTGAGACACAAATCAAACAAGAGAAACAAAGATAGATAGATAGATAGATAGATAGATAGATAGATAGATAGATAGATAGATAGACAGAGCTGTCACTTTTCCTGTCTCTCTCTCTGTCCTTCTCTTTGTGTGTGTGCTGTTAGCGAGGCCATAATGAATCTCCCCTGTGTGAACTGAACGCTGGCAGACTCCCTCACTCTCGAACAGGGGAGCCATTAACACAGAGAGAGGGAGAGAGAAAGAGAGAGAGAGAGAGAGAGAGAGAGAGAGAGACAGGAAGGAAGGAAAAGAGAGACGCCAAAGAGAACAGAGAGGAGGCCAAAAGAGGGCGAGGAAGGGGGGGGGGGGGCGTTAAAGCAAGTGAGAAGGAAAGAGCTAAAATTGCTGTATTTCCCTTAGGTGATGTATTTCACTGTGAGTGTGTGTGTGTGTGTGTGTGTGTGTGTGTGTGTGTGTGACAGAACGAGGGATGAAAGGAGAGATGAGAGATTAGCCCTAGAGGAAAATACTCTGGGAATATCTGAACTATTTCCCACTCACAGGCACTCCGCTTCAGGAAGAGACCTTCTGACCTCCAAAATAGTAAAATACACGACAATCATCCCTCATTGTGTGTGTGTGTGTGTGTGTGTGTAAGAGAGAGAGTGAGGGAGAAACATTTTTCTGGACTCTGCAGAGAGTAAGCCCCGCCCACTTTTCAGTTAGCATTTCATGCTAATGGAGCACCTCAGAACAACAACAGTTAAAATTTGTTTACACTATTTATACACCAAAGTGTATCAAAGAAGTCTTGAAGTTTACTTTTGTAATCATCTTTTTGCTTGCTATCAAAGAGCTAGATTCTTCTAGCTAGCTTCCAATGTTAGCGCTGAGCTAGTATCTCTTGATGCTTACACAGACTGAGCTATCTAAAAACGGCTTAGCTTGCAGAACTGTTTGGTTAGTTTTAAGGGCAATATTTCTACAGTTTTGCTTTAACTAAGTGCTAATTTTGCAAACGCTTATATTTTTAACCTACATTTTTTCTGCATATTGTTCAACCTAATTGTCTCATAAAACATTATAGTTGTTTGATTCTTAATGTTGTAGAACAGACCATACTGCTTATGCATTACAACATTTTACTTGTTTACAATTTATAGTTTTATGTTAGCATTAGCATATAAGCTAACAGAACTTTCAGCTAGTTTGGAAACATTTTTAAAAGGCAGTGCTTGTTTTTTTTTTTTTTACATAATCACAGTGCGTATAATATTTTCTGTATCATATTCTGCATCAAATATGCTGCATCAAAACTTTTATTACTTTTTAATTATCAAAAATTATGTAAAGTTTTTTGTTGGGGGGGGGATACACTGTGCTTTATGCTATTCAGTAGCAGTTTTTACTTGAGCCATCTTCGTAAACATTTTGATGCGCATTTGTTTTAACATATTATGCGAATTGAAGGGCGTTCAAGTAAAACCGGGACTTGTTATGAAATTTCACATGAATGAAGTTCATTCATGTGAAAACCGAGCACAGTACGGTGATGAGACTCTTAGCTGCAGTAAAACATTTGAATGGTGCAAATGTTTTAAAAAACACCCGTAAGTCTGTGAATAATGATTCGGTTAAGGTAGCTCGGAAACCACTGCACTCATTCCTGTGAACAATGAGCAAATGGGACGCATGATCCTTGAAAATGGACAGATAACTTTTTCGCTAACTTGCGGAATAGACACATCTGTCTGTGATAACTGTACACACAATCACTACCCAACACCACTTGCACATTACACGACGTCCGCTGGGAGTTACTGCCACATCCGCGTATAGTCTTGACCAATGTATTTTCCATATCTTTGGGCCATTAAAGGAACTCCTGGGAGGCCAGAGTTTCTGACATGTAGCAGGCAGTTGATTCATGGCTCCGTTGTACTGAGAAAACTTTCTACCTTGATAGTATCCAAGCCCTGGTGAAAAACTGGGATAAGTGCATAAGTAAAGCAGGGGATTATATAGAGAAATAAAGGGAGCTTTTACTTGCATAACGGTTCATTATGTTATTCTGCACAATCAAAAGTTTCGGTTTGACTTGAACACCCCTTGTAAACAAACTAGATGATGGGAAATCAGGCACAACCTGATGTGTTTTATTTCCTTTGTTCCACAGCAACAATTGCAAAGTTATATTTAGAAGAACAAGAAGTCGATTTTTTAATAATTTATTCCATTAAGCAACTTAGCTCCTGTCAAAACTACTTGCTATAGTAGCTCAAGTATTGTACTCGTCTGAGCCATGTGTCTTATGGTATGTTTTTTTAAGCCTTTACATTCTTAAATGTTTCACAAAATCTAATCAACGGAAGACTTACATTTACATTAAGGTTGCATCATTATTTCAAATTCCATGCCTTAACAAAGCTTCTTCTGCACTTCTCACTTTTCACGTTTTATTCTTGCTTTTCTTGGAAGCAAACATGTCTGCTGTCCTGTTCGGGCTTGCAGACCTCTCTAAGAAATCCGATATTAAATCACATGTGCATTGCTGTACCTCAGGCAACTGGGAATATATGGCTATATGCTAATAAGTGTTTAAAGTTTCTGTGATGAATCTTAAATAGTGAGAGCAAAGGGAAAAAACTCAAGGGGGCGGGGGGTTGGGGGACTAAGCTCTGGAAGAATAGTGCTGCTTTCACACTAGGTGCTTTTTTTTTTTGAGAGAGAAGGTGCTGGGTGGAAAGCCTTCCCTGCTGATATGGGGCAATTTGTGACTCCATGAGCTGTTACTGTAGGACAGGTTAACTAGTTATTGCTATTATTAGTAATCAAAGAAATATTTTTATTGCTACTTAATTGACCAGAAGAGTATAAATTGATAAATCCCTTGTTGAGATGTGTGCCTATCGCGTGAAAGCAGTAGGGATGATGAGATATAAACACACCAGGCTTCTCTTGGCTTATAAAGCCATGTAGGTGTGCATCAGACTGCTACAAGGCAGAAATACATCTCTTCTTGGCAGAAGTTGCAGGATCAATTTCGCTCCTTCCACAATGGCCGTGTGAAACGGAGGCCGAGATGACGGGGCAGATTAGGGCACTATGGCAGGATTCTGTTACTCCTCCACTAGTGACAAAAAAGCCCCTGTTTGTTCAGATTTGGCTTCCCATTAAGGAAATGTGCCACTTTCAGGACAAGAAGGGAAAGAAAAAAAAATGTTACTGAATCTCCTCTGCCCTGTCCAAATCCTCAAACTTACCCATAATCCATCTGTAATATGGCATTGGGAGGGGTGTAGGTAATGGACGGGGGTCTGGGGTAGTTCCCAGAACTATGGGGTAGACAATAGGGGTATTATTTGGGATAACAGCCCCTCCCATGAGCCCCTGCTGCTTCTGCGATCCTCCCAGTAGTAGACTGATGATCTAGTGTGTGTGTGTGTGTGTGTGTGTGTGTGTGTGTGTGTGTGTGTGTGTGAGAGAGAGAGAGAGAGAGAGAGAGAGAGAGAGAGAGAGAGAGAGAGAGAGTGAGAGAGGAAGAGAGAGAGAGGATTTGGAGGTGTTGACTTGCACAGGAAAGTATACACAACAGTTTCAATGCCTAATGGTGCTTTCATTGATACATTGTGTACACTGTAATGCTGGGGTTTCAAACATGCAATCTCTACTGTAAATTTTATAAAATTGGAATTAAAAGCTTTTAAAAACAAAGATCAATTTGACTGTCTATATAGCGAAAAAGACAGATTAGGAGCTATTACAATTTGTATCAGAGAAACCACTTATAATAATTAAAATGAAAATGTAATACTCATAAAATGAAAAAAGAAATAGCTATCAATAAAAAATGTTTCAGTGATGTATTGATATACATGTATTTTGAATTAATTTTTAATTTACACTTATTTGCATTTCAGGTGGTAAAATGCTGCCATTCTCCTATAATCCTACAGGTGGAGTTTACATGAATTTGCGTTTCCTACTGGATGGTTGAACTCCATTGATTCCTTCGGGATCAATGAAGTATCTGTCAATCTACCTGTATAGCCATCTGTTCATTTTCCATCTATTCACACAGTATATATCCTGAGCTAATCTTTGTTAAGAATTGGAACAAAATCAGGATATTTATAAACTCATGATACTTAAAGAATCGCAATATAAATTGAATTGGCATTTAGGTATTGTAATAATATAGTATGGAGTGGCCCCTGCTGACTTCCATCCATATTAAATAATGTGTAATGAATACAAAAAATGGCTAAAATAATTTAATAAAAGTAGCTGAGAAACATATATACACCTTAATGCAATTTTTTTTAAATTAAAATAAAGAAATTAAAGGTAATTAAAAGTTTTTTTATTCTTAGTTAAGAAGAAAAGTTTTAAGCAAAATATGCAAAGTGAAATTATTTTGTATTTGATTTACAAAAAAATAAATCATCATTTATTTCTAGTTGATTACCAAAGAAAATGAACATTTAAACATTTTAAATTCTAAAATTTACACTATGAAAAAACACTATTACAAATATTTAGATAGAATGTGTTAATCACAAATATGCAAAGCGAAGGTTTTGTAATTGATTTAAATTAAAATTAAACTATTTTTGCACTTGAATTATAATTAAAGCATGTAAAATGAATACATAGAAGTTTAAGTAGTAATATGCCAATCGAAACTATGTATTTGATTTATAATTAAAGCAAATATTTTAAATTCTAAAAATCGTACAGATAAAGTAGAAAGATTTAAAAACAAAAATATGCAAAGAGAAAACATGGTATTTAATTAAAAAAAGAAAAAACAACAGCTTGTTTTAAATAGTTTTTAAAAACAAGATTTCAATGTCAAGCTTTACTAGTACAATAACACTAATATTTAACAGTAGTTTTATTTCCAATTTTGCATTACACAGAACAAATTGGTGTCTTTAATCAACAACTGGGTGGTGTAACGTTGGTGTAACTTTGAAGCAAATTGGAAACTTGCACATGCTGAAGTGTTTTGTTCAAGTTGCGTACCACAGCAATTTGTCAACGATTATAATTTTTTTTTATTAACTACAAAAAAGAGCAGGTCATAATTTTTATTCGATTATAGTTACATTTAACATTGTGGAACTATAAACCATCCTATCTTCACCAGCGTCTTTTTTTTCTTTCTTTAGACAGAAATCTAGACAAAAATGCAGCTCGCTTTGTTACTGAAAAACCACAAAAAAATCCTGAAGACTTTCCCATGTCAGAAAAAGTTACAGCTTTACCTCTGATGGTTTCAATGCCCCGACACTGGAGACAAAAATGCTAAATAAACGTCTCCTCAGAGAAAACTTTACCTTATCAACAAGAACACATGTTTTTAACCTGTTTAGGTGGAGCACCCACCCTGAAAAAGAGCTGTAACCATGGCAACAATATCGTATTAGACTTAGTGCTTTAATATAAAACCTAAATACTATTATTAGAGCTGATGTTCTATATTAAAGAACAAGTTCTTTCCAATCTCCAATCAAAAGTAAGCATTGAACGATTTTTTTTTTTGTTGTATTTTCACTTACTGTATGCGTTTTCCACAATAGAATACAAATTCGGCTCGGCATAACGAGGTTGTGTCGACTTTGACAAGATCGTACTGCATGAATCATTCTTAACTAAAACGTGCAAACGTGCCATAATTGGCGACTGATGAGACGAACCATAAAAAGAATTTGTAGCATGCACGTATCCACAGCTGCGTGTCTACAAATGTTTACAAGTCTTTATTTTACATTTTAAAATGTAATTAAGACAGTTTTATTTCCCTTCACTCGTCATGACACTAGTTTTTAATGTTGAGCACTATGGTTGGATAAACAAACAATGCTATGCGTGACTGCAACATTTCATCTGATTCTTATCATGTCAGCACAGGATAAGTGTGTAATGATGCTTAGCAGATGTTTGATATCATGTACTGTTCCGAACGTTTCATAGAAAACTCTCTCAACCACAATCCTGGTCAGAACAAATGGCTTGATATGCTTTCTCTGATTATTCTGTGCAATAATCATTTAAATGTATAAAATATATAGACACATACACACACGCACAGAGTGCACTTGTGTAAGTGTGTGTTTTGTATGTGCAAAGAGATTTCCTGAGCTGAAGGCATTCCAAAGGCCCGGTGGTCCGGCCAGGAGGCAAGACGCTACACGCTGCCAGATATCAGCTCACAAAAGCCCTTCATTTCCTGCTCTCTCTCTCACTCTGGCTCTTGCTCCCTCTCCCTTTTTTGACTCCCCCCCCCCTCCCCCCTTCTCCTCCTCTAAGCCCGGCATCGGAAGTGGTGTGTGTGTGTGTTGGCTAATCTTTTGTATCATCTAAAGCCCGCTTGGGCCATTTTTCAACGGTTGAAAAGGAGGAGGAGAGAAGAACGCGACGGCAGCTCACGGAATACGGATTATGAAAAGGCTAGTTCAATATCGGCATTTTAACAGCCACCTCCGTGAGCCGCCAGATCCGTTTCCTCTTTTCACAGCAGAGTCGTGCAGCTACACGTCGGCCTGCGTGTAAAACGCCGCGTGAGCTTTTTAAATGACTCCATTCAACGCAAGAAAGTCCCCTGCCGAAAATCTTTTATGCAGGCCTGTATTTACAGCCATAACAGAAAAGATCCTATAAGATCCTCTTTTGAAGGTATAAAACACCCACCCACCCACACACACCGACACACACCACATTGTTAATCTGTCTCACACACACACACACACACACACATATATTTGGAACCTTGACAAAAGAATTTTGTGTTTCACAAACACACAAATGAGGAGAATGCATCCTCTTATTGCGAGTTTATCACACTTTTAAGACACACACACACACACACACACACACACACACACACACAACCACCCTGTCATAAACTTGAATAGATTTCATTATCCCTCCAGTCATGAGCACCTTACACCAAGGTCACAGCTCAACATACAACTCCATAATAAACAATACTGTGCAAAGTGCACAAAGCACAAGACAGAAGTGTCAGGAAAAAGATTAAGTGAAACAGCAAATACATCACAGAGCACACAAATAACACAGCGATTAAACATAGGCCTAAAGATTTGTGAAAACACATGGTCCCCACAATGTCAAAACCACCATGAACGCCTATCTTAATAAGGACATAAGATATTCAATAAGGCCTAAAGAGTTGCTCACACACACTTAAACACACGCAGTCCCCACAATGTGAAAAAAAAAACACCATGCATTCCCATTTTAATGGGGACGTAAGGTCCCTACAAAAACCCAAAGAGGTACAGACACGCACAGTCCCCACAATGCCAGAAGCACCATGAACTCCCATCTTAATGAGGACTTAAGGTCCACACAAAGACATGGGGACTTGTAAATACACAGAGTGCCCACAATGTCAAAACTACAATTTATTCCCAGCCTACTATGGACCTCACAAAGTTCTCACAAAGACCCGGTCCTTGCAAACAGGGTTAAGAAGACCTTGAAAAACCCCACATCTCAACCTCCGGGACACACACAAATAGTCATCTCGGCTCTAAAAGTATTTTATTAAAGACATATTTTAACGAAAAGGTTCAAATCCGAATAAAATGAAATTAAATGCATTTCATCAGCTAAAAGTGTTCTATACGAGCAGAGAGAACCTCAGAGACTCGGTTCGGGCTGTTGACGAGCTCAAGCAGGAGACCTTCTGAGGCGCAGTTTTCAGAAATATGATACTAATACGCTGCTTGAAGTTTGATACCAGCCTGGGGATCCTTCTCCCGGACACACGCGCACTCACACACACGCTCACACACATACACATACCCTCAGGATGTAAAGATGGGTTCTTTACCACTGTGAATAAAGGGGTTGTAAAAACATAAATGTGCTCACACACGCATTCTGGCAGAATAAGATCATTAAGTAGGCCACAAAAACACTACACATATGCACATGCATATAGGCATGCGCGCACACACGCTTTAGTTATCGCATGTTTAAACAGCTGTACAGATCCATAATAATAATAATAATAATAATAATAATAATAATAATCATGATAACCAGGTGATTATGGGTTTAATTACCCAAGCTAATGTAATCACACTCTTTTAAGCCTTGTTTAACCCCCCATAACCACGGTTCTGCAAACGTATCAAGATTAGCTATTTGCTTGTTTTCACCCATCCAAGAAGTTTATGTTTGTGGCACTACAATTTAATTATTGTTTTAATCCACAACTGTAGCAGTCACAGAATGATGGATGCTGCAGGATTCTTTTCAAATTGAGTTGCTTTGGATTACCTCACCTACACTGTGACTTTACTGGAAGCTCCAAGCATGGCCCTGCAGGATGGTGAAACGGGCCATTATAATGACAGCTACAATCAGTATATACTGTACAATCTTGTTAAAAAAAAAGTATTAAACTTCTGTCAAGTATTAAATGAAAAAAAAAAAAAACTCTTCATAACACAAGCTGTTGTTAACAACACACTCGAGACATATCACCTATTCACATTCCTCCAGTGAATGTGGTGGAATTCCTGTTCTGCACAAATAACACTCTTCCTCTGGTGGTTTCTGAGGGTTATGGATCTCCTCCGGGAAGGTTTTTGGACCAGCAAGCACACTACCGCTGCGGTTCCCCTCACATTATGTGGTTTTCCCCTCTTTTTTTTTTCATTACAATCCTGAATGAATTTTAGAGCTTAAGCTTCACTGTTGAAATGGGACAACTGGAACAGCTGGTCTGAAAACATCAACACAAAAAAATGTGCATGTGCATGTGTTGATAATCACTTATGCAGCGTACCGCAATATTCAACACGCATGATACTGCTACCAAGAACAGAGTTTGGGTGAGGGGTCGAGAAGAGGTGGCGTTTTTCTTTTTTTTTCTTTTCTTGTTGCTGTTGTTTTTTGAGAAAAAGGCAACACAAAGATACTGAAAAAAATTGTAGAAGAACATAATACTTAAAATAAAGAAAGCTGTAAAACTAGCAGATTGAAATGCCATTGCAAAAATACAAAATACAAAATACAATTGAATATATTCTTGAAAAATAAAGTACTTTTCTTTATTTCGCTCTCCATGTGCACAAAACAACAGCTTCAGTTTTGGAGCTGCTCTGACCTACAAAAGACCTGCTCTGGTCTTTTATCAAAGTCGATCAAATGCTAACGCTTGCCCATTTTGTCTGCTTCCAACTTCAGGGATAAAATATAATACTGGCTTCCTATTATGTCCCAACTATTTCCAGGTGTCAGTGTAACAAGATATTGTAACTGTACTGTCACCTACTCAATATTAGGTGGGTGTTCATAATGTTATGCTTATAGCTGTTTGAGGTAATTCAGACAAAAATAAACTGAAATGCCCAAACACCGAAATGAATCCATAGTTTGCTATGATTGACAGCTCGATAAGATATACAGATGAAAGAAAAAACAATAGTAAAATTGTTAAAATGTCATAGCAACTGGCTTAGTGACATGTAAAAAGTTATATAGTATATGAAACGCAGGCTCGATTCCCGTCTCTGTGTGCATGGAGTTTGCATGTTCTCCCCGTGCTTGGTGGGTTTCCTCCGGGTACTCCGGTTTCCTCTCACAGTCCAAAGACGTGTAGGTTAGGCTAATTGGCGTTCCCAAATTGCCCGTAGTGTGTGAATGAGTGAGTGTATGTGTGTGTGCCCTGCGATGGATTGGCACCCTGTCCAGGGTGTACCCTGCCATGTGCCCTAAGTCTCCTGGGATAGGCTCCAGGCCCCCCCGTGACCCTGAATACAGGATTAAGCGGTATAGATGATGAGTGAGTGAGTGAGTGAGTATATAAAACGCATTTGTTCAAATTCCTAAAAAGAAATTATATACCAAGAATCAAGAGGCTAACTATACACGACCAGCATTAATAATTAACATATTTGTGGTTGTTAACTGATCAAATTCATAACTCAAGTTGAAACAGAGTTTAATATTTACAACAAGACACCAGAGCCATGTATATAATTAATATTTAGGAAAAAAATAGTAATAATTTCTATTTATCCGTATATATATATATTGATAAATGCACATGTTTCTCACTAACATTTTAATATACTTGAAGTATGTATACTGTATGCATAAACTTAATTTAAGACTTTGTTATCATTGGTTATAGCTTAATTTGTGTGTGTGTGTGTTTGTGTGTGTGTGTGTGTGGGGGGGGGGGGGGGGGGGGGGGATTGGGGGGTTTGTCAAGTCACCGAATGCACTAAATAATGATTGCCTAAAAAAAAAAAAATTAAAAAAAAAACCTTTACTGAAATAACTTATAGCTTAAATAATTAAATGTATTTATGTTCATTGTATACTAGGCTTAGATGTGGCCTATTATAGTTATGGCCAAAACACAGTATTGGTGCTGATTTTATTTTTTATGTAATACATATAGTCTATAAAATCATGTGCGTCAAAGAAGCTACTTTACTTTAAGTTGCTACCTTCAGCCATTTCAGAGTGATGATTTCATATGTGCCTCAAAAATGACAATTCTTCAGTGTTATACTGTCCCACTTCGAACAATACTAATTTAAAGTGCAAACAATTCATATTTCTTTATGAGTATTGATACTAACATTGGTGCTAGCTTCTAGAAGCATATGCCCTGTAAAAACTTTTTTTTGGTAAAAGCTAAAAAAGCGAAAAATCTGTAGTGTCCATAACCATGTCAAGTTCATGGTGAAATATCTTAATTTTGCATTTTTTAATAATATACTTTTTAGTTTCATGTCTTTTCATGTGAAATCTTAATCGGCCAAGTTTCATCTGAATAGCATGTTTTGGCTGTTGTAGTATTATATCATAGTGGAGGTCGATTATCTGGTGAGAACATTAGAAGTTAGAACGACTCATGAGGATTTTTTTTTTTTTACATCTAGACACAATATCACGTTCATCCGATTTGTTTTGCAAACGTTGCTGTTGTAAACACATTTCTGACCGTAGACTAAATGACATCTTGGAGTCAAAATATACAGCATGTCGGATTAGCATACTTTCTGAGAAGACCTTGAGATATTCCCATCATGCTTATGGCTAGAAGTGAACTCCTAATCAGCAAAACAATACAAAATAATTTAACTAAAAAAAAAGGGAAAAAAAGAAAAACAAAGACCAGATGTTGCTGAATGTGTATGTTGTTCGATTAATGTTTCCTGCTGTTTTCCATTATAGCAACAGAGCAAATTCCACTTTCATAAAACATTAGATGTAATAATTACATTTCTGCACATTGTACTTTCCTTACTTTAAATATTTCCTTTGTGAATTTTGATCCTTAGTGTAACCTTGACTTAAATGCAAGCTTATTTTTAGTTTAACTTTATTCTGTTTGGATTTATCTAACTTTATTTGTACGGAGGGGTTGCTTCATAACCTCAACCTTCTAAAAGAACCTCATGGACTCCATCAGTGTTACTTCCTGTAGGCTGTATATGAAAAAAAAAGTCTGAATTCCAGACGTGGTAAGTAACAGATTTTGATTATTTCGTTACTGTTCTTAGGTTTAGTTTTAATATATTTGTTCTTTACTTTCACTTCTGTTTTTCTTTCACTTAATAAACTTTTTATTTTAATAATTTTATTTTAAATCTATACTTTTTTACTTACTACATTTCTCTATAATTACATAAAGTATAAGTCACAAGATGCGTCAGGTAGCGTCAAGATCTTGCTCAAAATTCCTAACCAACTTAAACAGATTTCAAACCTTCTTCTTTTTTCTTTTTTGCTTTTTTTACATGTGTGAAAATGTTTCCTCATGCCCGCAGAACCACTGTTTCACAATTTGTGTCCTGGAATATGCCTGTGCCATCAGAGAAGAAAAATTCCATTGACCTGATCATTCAGTATATTCAGGTCGTCACCAGATTTCATTTTATTGCCACTTAACGTTGCTGAGCCTAGACTTGAGCAACTGAAGCAATAGACAATCTTCTCAACTGAAGATCATAACACCAGAGGCTTGTACAGCGGGCACTACGCAAGATGGACACATCGCTTCATGCTCTGCCTTTCTCACCCTGACGCACCAATCGACACATGACCACATGACCCTTTTCCATTGCTCCAAGTCCAATTTTTATGCTCTCTAACAAACTTTTTTCTTCTTTCACTATTTACACATACACACGTGGACAAAATTGTTGGTACCCTTCGGTCAATGATAGAAAAACTCACAATGGTCACAGAAATAACTTTAATCTGACAAAAGTAATAATAAATAAGAATTCTATGAATGTTAACCAATGAAAGTCAGATATTGCTTTTCAACCATGCTTCAACGAAATTATAAAAAAAAATGAACTCATGGAACAGGCCTGGACAAAAATGATGGTACCCCTAACTTAATAGTTTGTTGCACAACCTTTTGAGGCAATCACTGCAATCAAACGATTCCTGTAACTGTCAGTGAGACTTCTGCACCTCTCTGCAGGTATTTTGGCCCACTCCTCATGAGCAAGCTGCTCCAGTTGTTTCCGGTTTGAAGGGTGCCTTTTCCATACAGCATGTTTCAGCTCCTTCCAAAGATGCTCAATAGGATTGAGGTCAGGGCTCATAGAAGGCCACTTTAGAATAGTCCAATGTTTTCCTCTTAGCCATTCTTGGGTGATTTTAGCTGTGTGTTTTGGGTCATTGTCCTGTTGCAAGACCCATGACCTGCGACTGAGACCCAGCTTTCTGACACTGGCCAGCACATTTCTCTCTAGAATCCCTTGATAGTCTTGAGATTTCATTGTACCCTGCACAGATTCAAGACACCCTGTGCCAGATGCAGCAAAGCAGCCCCAGAACATAACAGAGCCTCCTCCATGTTTCACAGTAGGGACAGTGTTCTTTTCTTGATATGCTTTATTTTTCTGTCTGTGAACATAGAGCTGATTTGCCTTGGCAAAAAGTTCCATTTTTGTCTCATCTGTCCATAGGACATTCTCCCAGAAGCTTTGTGGCTTGTCAACATGTAGTTTGGCATATTCTAGTCTGGCTTTTTTATGATTTGTTTTCAACAATGGTGTCCTCCTTGGTCGTCTCCCATGTAGTCCACTTTGGCTCAAACAATGACGGATGGTGCGATCTGACACTGATGTTCCTTGAGCATGAAGTTCACCTTGGATCTCTTTAGAAGTCTTTCTGGGCTCTTTTGTTACCATTCGGATTATCCGTCTCTTTGATTTGTCATCAATTTTCCTCCTGCGGCCACATCCAGGGAGGTTGGCTACAGTCCCATGGATCTTAAATTTCTGAATAATATGTGCAACTGTAGTCACAGGAACATCTAGCTGCTTGGAAATGGTCTTATAGCCTTTACCTTTAACATGCTTGTCTATAATTTTCTTTCGAATCTCCTGAGACAACTCTTTCCTTCGCTTCCTCTGGTCCATGTTGAGTGTGGTACATACCATGTCACCAAACAACACAGTGACTACCTGGAGCCCTATATATAGGCCCACTGACTGTTTACAAGATTGTAGACACCTGTGATGCTAATTAGTGGACACACCTTGAATTAACATGTCCCTTTGGTCACATTATTTTCAGTATTTTCTAGGGGTACCATCATTTTTGTCCAGGCCTGTTCCATGAGTTTATTTTTTTAAATAATTCCGTTGAAGCATGGTTGAAAAGCAATGTCTGACTTTCATTGGTTAACATTCATAGAATTTTTTTAAATTATTACTTTTCTCAGATTAAAGTTATTTATGTGACCATTGTGAGTTTTTCTTTCATTGACCGAAGGGTACCAACAATTTTGTCCACGTGTGTAGCTAACCATAAACTATGCAGCTTTCACAAAGTTGATGGTTCAGCACTATCCCTCCAGGATTTGATAATGTGTTGAAGGATTCTTAACCAAAAAGTAACCAGTTCCAATATTTTAATGTCTCCGTAGTTGGTTTCTTTGCTCGATGCAGCCCAATAATTTGACTCTTCTGAAATAATGATTTTTTTTTTTTTTGGCCAGACAGTGTGTATATCACTAAAATTTTCCCTTGGGATCAGTAAGGAGTGACCTAAAAAAAATATTATCGGTTTGTCTCAATGAATTCCTTAAGCCTTCAAGAAATTTAGATATACATAAAATAAGATATACAAAATGATTTTTTTAGTATAAAGGTACATGAAACGCTAAGATTTTTTTTGTTTTATTTTTCAAAAGGCACATAACTTGCAGCACTGCACAAAAACGAAAATATATATTAATTAACATATGAAAAATCTTATCCTTCAAATATTATAAAGATCCCTTGGTCACATGACCCAATACTGTACGCCTTGCAAAAACTTTCAGAATTTGACATATTAAAAGGATTTCAAGTTTTCTTTTTAGCACATTAATTTTGTGGTGATTTATGCTATACAAATAGTTTCAATTACAAGGGGCGTTCAAGTCAAGCTGGGACAAGCTGAAATGAAGGCGTAAAAACCGACTGACATTTACAGAAGACTTCAAGCACAGTTTGGTCATGAGACTCTTAGGAAAACATAACAATGGTGCAAACAGTTGAAGGAAGGCTGTATGTCCATGAATGACGATCCTGGCTGAGGTGGCTCAAAGCCCACTGCAGTCGTTCCCAGAAACATTTAGCAAATGGAGCGCCTTGTCTTTGAAAACTTGATAGACAGATAAGAGATGGATCTGTCTGTGGAAACTATACACACAATCATCCACAAACACCACCTGCACATACAGGAAGTTAATAACAGAATTATTGCCACATCCCCTTTGACATCCCCTCGCTCCAAGCCATGTACGCACGTTTGGGCCATGAAAGTGGTTCCAAGGAGGCCAGCATATCAGAAATGAAGCAGGCGGTCGAATCATGGTACACATGCACTATGAAATGCTGGGATAAGTGCACTAGTGTAGCAGGGGATTATATACAGAAATAAAGATCATTCTGTTATTCTGCACAATCAAAAGTCCCATTTTACCTTTAATCACTATTTAAAATATTTACCCATTAAAATTATACATTTATTATACAGTTATTCTTTCAGGTAGGTTGTAAGTCAAATATCTTTATCCGGCATCATGCTAGCTAAAGCTGTTAGCTATCGCTAGCTTTTTTATTTACTAATAAATAGAATAATTTCGTTGACTAATTGACTATCGGTATCAAATCATTATTTGAGTTGAAGCATGACTTTTTTTCCCTCTCCTTTAGGGATCCTCCTTGCAAGGAACATCCTACATTTTTACATAAATTTCTCTGTAAATAAACTGCACTTAAAGTTGAGTGAAGAATTTTGGTGCTGCTTAAATTCTGCACTTTATCATCAGTTTGCTAGACATATTAGGAGATTTAGGAAATGAGAAATGGAGATCGTTCCAATTCAACTTTTTTTAATCAAACATTTTACAGGTTTGTTATGGCAAGTCTGTACCTTTAGCTTTATGTTTAATGACTGATGTCATTGGTGTACTTCTTTTGTTTGAAGAATCCTCACTTTAAACTGGAAATACATTAACCCACACTTTAACAAGGTCTTTTTGGACTTCCTGTAAAACAGCTTTTTTTTTTTCTTTATTAAGACAAGTAAAATAACCCATATGGTTTAATTTATGATATATTCTATCATTATGTGACATTTGGTCGTCACAAAGAAAAACAATCCTTCACACACACACACACACACACACACACACACACACACACACAAACCTCTAAGTCACCATTTCACGGTTTGCCTCTTAACCCTCTCTCCCTCCTCTTTCTCTCCTTTCTCCTGTCAGTTCAAGACTCTTAAGAGGCAATTAGTGAAAAACCTTTTCATTTCGTCCACCTCCCTTCCCCCCCCCCCCCCCTCTCATTCCTTTCCCTTATCGTTCTTCTGTTCCGTGCCGTTCTGAAGCATGAAAGGTCGCGCGGGTCAAAGTGTGTAACTTTGTAATCACGTGTGGAGAATTTTAAATTGCATCGGGAACGCCATGGTGGTCATTTGGAGATTTTTTTTTTTTTTTTTTTTCCAAAGTGGTCCAGTTTGGGAGGGAACAATTATTCAAGGTCAGATTAAACACACACATATACACACACACACACATGGTAATGAAACACAAAAGATTAAAACCTCAGATTAAACACGCAGAAAAGAACGCAAATCCTTTAACAGCTGCCACACACGCGAAGAAAGTAACAAAGAAAAAGGGACATGCTACGGCGGAGGGGCAAAGCTGCACAGAGCACACACGGTTACAAACCTAGTTAGTTTCTAAAGTCAAAAAAATACATACATATATACTTTTAAATGATGCAGGTTGCACTAGTTGCTTGACTATGACTAGTTGAAACGAAGGGCCCTGAGCCTTCTGCATATCAAGTGTAAAACTCCCCAGAGTGCACTAAAATAAAGTGCCCTATTTTCTAATGTCTGTCCAGTAAGAAAGTATGTGAAGTGTAACAGCTCAGTATAGAAGTGCTCAGGAATTCCTTAAAAATTGTTTGCATGGTGAAGCAAACAATTGCATGGTGAAGCAAATGAAGCAAAACGAGAGTTTTTCAATGATGGTAAAGACGTAAAGTGCGCTATATTCTTGGTCATGTCGGTCCACTAAAATCTATTTCTCGTATAACGGTGTAGTAAAATGAAATGCGCTTAAAAGTAGGGATGGACAAAGTGCTGAAAATTAAGTGAATGTACAGATTACAGGTTTAATATTGCAACATAAAAAAAATTACAAAAAAGATTCAAGTGGAAGTAAAAAAAAAAAAGAGTTACTCATTTTATTTAAATGTCCTATGCTATGCTGTCAGTGCACAGAATCTTTCTGTGCATCGATCACTTCCAGAGCTGTATTCTGTGACAACAGTAACAAAAGTGAGAGCAAAATACAACAATTCATTTTTATTTCTTGAACGCAACAGTGTTGTAAACATTAGCTCGGAAAAGATTATGTAAATTATTAGTGCTGCCAATATCAGCGCCTTGTGATTAATCTAGAAATTGTGGATAATAAGATTTAATGTGGATAATAAGATGACTGAGGAAACATCACCAGATGTGCGAAACTAAAAACCTCATTATAAAAAGCAACTGTGTGCTCGAGCTACCTTCGAGAGGAACGATTTTTACAAGAATATATTAAATGTAAGCTGTGGGAGGGGTGGCTCAGTGGCTAATGCTCTAGGTTATTTATTTTCAGCAGCAGCAGGTGTAACCTGAAGGTCTTTTCACGCTGTGTTCTGGGACAGCATCAGGCAAGTTCTCAAATGGAAGTACTTGTACTCAGTGATATATCATAATTTCATATTAAAAAGTAATTTATTATACACGTACAATTGTCTAAAATAATATCGTTGTGCAATGTTTAACATTAGCCAGGATTTGATGAGAAGCTTAGCCAGTTACAGTAGACACTGGAATGGATGCTAGCCTAATGTGACATTAGCAAAGAATCCAAGCTAACTTATTGTAGTTAATTACAGAAATCAGCTAAAACTGCCTCAGTGTGTCTTTTCACATAATGTTATACAAGTCTTTGCTTGCTCCAGGATAATGAATGATTTTACTGAAGGCGGTTATCAGGTGGCTTATCAAACGGCACTAACGCAATATTGAGCATGAGATTGGGCATTATTCTTTTTTTTTTTTTTACATTGATGAACTTGACTGAATGGTAAACTGAGCCCATTTTACTGGTTGATGAGGCATATTTATAGTAGCATTTGTAACAAATACATTAAAAGGCTTAAATACAAATATTTCATTATTACTAGATTGGTAAAAAATTGATTGTGATGTAACGCGATTCATTTGTGTGCCAATTTTCCAAATAGATTTTTTTTTTTTCGATTTTTTTGGTAAAACTTTGCTGTTCCTCTGTAATCCTACAGGTGGCAGACTTTAAACTGTTCCTACAGCAAGCAGTGTGGAACAAGCAAATTTTTTTTTTTTATGTTTGCTTAGAATTGTAAAAAATACACACACACACACACACACACACACACACACACACACACACACACACACACACACACACACACACACACACACACACGTGGACAAAATTGTTGGTACCCTTCGGTCAATGAAAGAAAAACTCACAATTGTCACAGAAATAACTTAATAAATTTAAATTAAAATAAATCTGACAAAAGTAATAATAAATAAGAATTCTTGTTGCAAGACCCATGACCTGCGACTGAGACCCAGCTTTCTGACACTGGCCAGCACATTTCTCTCTAGAATCCCTTGATAGTCTTGAGATTTCATTGTACCCTGCACAGATTCAAGACACCCTGTGCCAGATGCAGAAAAGCAGCCCCAGAACATAACAGAGCCTCCTCCATGTTTCACAGTAGGGACAGTGTTCTTTTCTTGATATGCTTCATTTTTCCGTCTGTGAACATAGAGCTGATGTGCCTTGGCAAAAAGTTCCATTTTTGTCTCATCTGTCCATAGGACATTCTCCCAGAAGCTTTGTGGCTTGTCAACATGTAGTTTGGCATATTCCAATCTGGCCTTTTATGATTTGTTTTCAACAATGGTGTCCTCCTTGGTCATCTCCCATGTAGTCCACTTTGGCTCAAACAACGACGGATGCTGCGATCTGACACTGATGTTCCTTGAGCATGAAGTTCACCTTGGATCTCTTTAGAAGTCATTCTGGGCTCTTTTGTTACCTTTCGGATTATCCGTCTCTTTGATTTGTCATCAATTTTCCTCCTGCGGCCACGTCCAGGGAGGTTGGCTACAGTCCCATGGATCTTCAATTTCTGAATAATATGTGCAACTGTAGTCACAGGAACATCTAGCTGCTTGGAAATGGTCTTATAGCCTTTACCTTTAACATGCTTGTCTATAATTTTCTTTCGAATCTCCTGAGACAACTCTTTCCTTCGCTTCCTCTGGTCCATGTTGAGTGTGGTACATACCATGTCACCAAACAACACAGTGACTACCTGGAGCCCTATATATAGGCCCACTGACTGATTCCAAGATTGTAGACACCTGTGATGCTAATTAGTGGAAACACCTTGAATTAACATGTCCCTTTGGTCACATTATTTTCAGTATTTTCTAGGGGTACTATCATTTTTGTCCAGGCCTGTTCCATGAGTTTATTTTTTTAAATAATTCTGTTGAAGCATGGTTGAAAAGCAATGTCTGACTTTCATTGGTTAACATTCATAGAATTTTTTAAAATTATTACTTTTGTCAGATTAAAGTTATTTATGTGACCATTGTGAGTTTTTCTTTCATTGACCGAAGGGTACCAACAATTTTGTCCACGTGTGTATATTTGCCGATCCGCCATTCACAATCAATTATAATAACTAGCAGTGGACAGTTCCTTCTCGTGCTAGCAAAATTTACTGTATCTCAGTAGACTGTGCTCACACTACCGCTACAGGACATTGCAAAAATGTTCAACAAAAAATTTACATATTATTATTATTATTATTGTGTAACAGAAACCTTATTATGTTGACCAAAAACAGCAAAAACCAAAAATTATATATGCCAGCCCGTTCTGAGGGCTACCACAGCAAGACCTGTAGGAAACACTGCAGTCGTAAATCATAGGGCACCACCAGCAGTGGAAGCAATCTAGTCTATGTGGCTATTTACACTATGTAGTGCACTACGTAGCATGAAAGTGATTTCGGGTCTACGGTCAGCTATCACTATAATCAACTATACACTACGTTTTTTTTTTTTTTCAAAGCTATGATCGAGGTCGTTAACATCCATCATGACCAGTTACTAGAAACCTAAGGTGTACACAGTAAGGTCTACACACTTTGACTGCAAAAAGAAGAGTCCGTCCACATGCCATCGAGTGTCAAATACTGGCCACACTCGAGTCGTACTAGTCGGCTCAGTGGCAGTTTCTTATAGAGCTGGGTTGTATTTGAGCAGTTAAGGGTGAAGGACCATGCTGAAGGGAGCAACAGTGGCAGCTCGGCAGCATCAGGGCTCGAACTGGGGACCTTCTGATCAGCAGCCCAACACCTTAACCACTGAACTACTATTACCCTCTATAGTACATACCCCTGACATTCTATAGTAAAGAAAAAGAATACATTTTTCTTTCCTAATAAATCAGTCACTGTTCAGAGCTCCCCCTACTGGACAAATATCTCTAATATGTGAGGCAAAATAATAACTTGTGTATTTTTCTGATGAGAATTTTTTATTTCATTTTTTTTTTTAAAGAAGAACCGCTCTAAGCCGCCAGTGCATGGTTTATATCTAGGGTAACTGTTAGTTTTTAAACAGATCTGATCTTCAGACTTCTTATTTTAAAAATAAGTCAAAAAATGCTTTAGCAGAAACATGAAGCAACTTGAAAATATTTCATGTTGATATTCCAACACGGCAAAGTAACTTCGTCCCACTTTAACAATGGCTGTACACTGATCAACCATAATACCAAAATCTCTTTTGTAATATTGTGCAGGTCCTATTTGTCCTGCCAAAACAGCGCCGACACATTAAGGCATGAGCTCTACAGGGCCTCAGAAGGTGTGCCGTGGTATCGGGCACCAAGGCGCTACCAAGATTTTTGAGGTCCATGGATCTGACTTGTTTGTCCTGAACATGGCACAGATACACGATCAGATTGAGATCTGGTGTACTCTGAAGTCGGGTCAACACCTTGAACTCTTTGTCATGTTCCTAAAAGCATGCCTGTGCAATATCTGCAGTGCGGCAGCGAGCTTCATCCTGCTGAAAGAAGCCACTGCTGTTATGGAAAAGAGCTGCCGTAAAGGGGTATGCTAATTTAATCCAGAGTGTAAGCTAGAAGCAAGTTAGTTGATACTATTACTATAAGACAGTTTAAAAAGTATAATATACGCACATATACTGTACAGTGCCGTCAAAAAGTATTTGCCCCCATTCCTGTTTTTGACCTCAAGCTGAAGCACAGTTGATTTTATGCAGCAGGACATCGATCCGGAACACACCAGCAAGTCCACCTCTGAATGGCTCAGAAAAACAAAATGAAGGTTTTGGAGTGGCCTAGTCAAGGTCCGCACTTAAGTTCGATTGCATGACCTTAAACAGGCCATTCATGGAGGCCTCTGAGTGGCGCAGTGGTAAAGTGCTCGCCCTATCATCTGGAGATCACGAGTTCGATTCCCGGGTGATGCTGTAACCTCTCGCAGCCGGAGGTCTAGAGAGAGCTGATTGAGAGAGAGCTGTGAGCTGATTGGCCGAGCTCTCTCAGAGGCGAGGGATGAGAGGTACTTAGTGCTCCCACATTCATCACGGCTCTACAGCCAATCAGGGGCGTCTGTGAGCTCACGCAAGCGAAAAGAGCGAATAGCGCTGTCCTCCGAGTGTGTTATGCCGTGGCCAACGGCAGTTCGAAAAAGATGCGGTCGGAAAGATGGCGTCACATGGTTCGGAGGAAACGTGATAGTCTTCGGCCCTCCCAACTGAAGGGTAGTAGTAGCCTTAATGTGGGAGCCCCCTAGTGACGGGGAGGAATTGGACACAACTAAATTAGGGAGAAAATCCCCCCTCCCCCCAAAAAAAACAGGTCATTCATGATCAAATCCCTCGAATGCGGCTGATCTAAAAGAACGCAAAGGCTAACTGGCGTTCCCAAATTGCCAAGAGTGTGTGAATGAGCGTGGGAGTATGCACGTGTGTGTGTGCCCTGCGATGGATTGCCACTCCAGGGTGTACCTGAAGCCTATCCCAGGAGCCTTAGGACACCCCACCTCGTGGGGTACAATAGGCTCCAGGCCTCCCATGTCCCTGTATACAGGATAAAGTGGTTCAGATGATGAATGTATGAAAAACATTTTGCGTAATCGTGAAATTGTTTGATGATTTTAAATGTTTCCATTCCTGAAAGAAAAAAAAAAACGAAAAGGGCAAATACTTTTCTCACATTTTTCATGACACTGTATACGAGTGTGTTTGTGTGTATGTGAACACACGAAGGCAGCCTTAAACAGACTCTTAGTACCGATCCAGAAACCCTTGACATACACACTTAAGAGTAGATGAACAACAGACGGTCTTACAGTTTCTTTATCATTCTGTCTGGCTGACCGTCTCTGTCTTTCTCTTACCTGCCTCTCTCTCTCTCTCTCTCTCTCTCTCTCTCTCTCTCTCTCTCTCTCTCTGTGGCTCTCTTTCAACACTGATCAAATAAACAGACACCAGTAGCCTGCCGTATCCGTGCTCCTCTTGATTGACGTGCTCCTTCTCTCGACCCCCAAGCACTTCCTTCTGCTCTTGTGGTTTTTGGTGGCATGCTGTGTATGTATGTATGTGTGTGTGTGTGTGTGTGTTGGTTTCCCAGTGTGTGTATGCATGTATAAGTTGACTGTATCTGACTGTATTTATACACTCTTTAGGATCTCATGTAGTGAGCACATGTAGTGCCTAGGAAGCCATTATGCGTTTTCTTTTGGAATAAAAAATCTTTTCACTTAAACGTCTCGGTCTTCCCCCAACTTCTCATCTTTTTATACATTACATGTACATGCGAAGCAAACATCTGGGTTCGTCAAGAAGAACAACCCAGCTCAAACTCTGCGCCATTTTCAATTTCGAGTTTTATCTCAGAGGACGCGTGTAAAATGGCATTACAGACGTCACCCAGAGAAAGTAATCCCTTCCAGACTATTGGCGAGCCAACCATCTGTCAGCGTTGCTCATGACTGCTCGGTTGGTGCAACATTATGCGCTCATCTGCATATTCAAATTAAATTAGTATATATATATATATATATATATATATATATATACACTAAGGTAATATATCATTGTATTATAAAAGTCTTAAAGGTCTTAAGAACTTTTTTAAAAGGATTTGACAGCTGTAACAGACGCACAGCATGCCTCCGAAAACCACACGAGCTGGAGGAAGTGCTCGAGGGTTCAAAAGGAGGGGCATGTCAATCAACAAACACAAACAAAACATTCACATATGCAAACAGGCAAGAGACACCTGAATAAATTACACACAAAAAGAAAGCGCACTGATTCATCTTACCTTCTCGGCTCGACCTCGACACAAACCAGTGTAGTGTGCAATATGATTATTCACTAACTTAGTGACTATAATACATTATCTGTAGTACATAGTGTAGTGCACTGGAATGAAGTAGTCTTGTAAACAAGCCACCTAGTGCATGATTTCAGAATTCACAAAACTAAAAAAAGTGGAAATTGCACTTGAGACGGGGGGGGGTGTAATCGATTCTGTATCACCAAACTGAATCCAAAATATACATTTTTTTATTTGTATATGTTTGCATTTGATATATATATATAATGTTGCAGTTTCTCTATAATCCTACAGGTGGCACTATAAACTATTCACACAATGGCAGACAGCAATGTATCCTGTGTAGTAAGTTTTTTTTGTTTTATTTTTTCAATTGTAACAAAATTTAGAAACGGATGTTTATAAAATTGTGTTACTTATAGAATCACAATACAAATCGAATCAGTGCGTAGGTATCGTGATATCGTATCGGGCTATCCCTAATGATTCTCATTCCTTCGCAAGTTTTACTGACAAAGTTGTACATGTAATGCTTAGTAGAGACTGGTTTTATAGTATATAGTATATATACAGCTTAGTGGGGACCAGAACAAACCATGGCTCTGACATTGTCAGTGTCCGGAGAAGGAAAAGAAGCCTACCTTGTCGATCATGTCTGGTCTGTTGGTGGCGGCGAGAACAGTGACGTCTTTGAGTTGCTCGATCCCGTCCATCTCCGTCAGCAGCTGCGCCAGCACCCGGTCGGCCACTCCACTCGATCGAGACGAGCTGAAACGGAACGAAAGAAGAATACGTTCGAATATATGGTTATTAATCTGGTGAGATTTTTGGAAGCAGTCTCTACTGTCAGATATAAAGCTGTAAAGTTTAGTCACATCTGATTATAAAATAAAAAATAAAAAAAATGAAAAAAAATTTGAGACTGGTCAGGGATCGACTTTTTATAACTGCTATAACGGGGACTATCTTTTTATTTAGAAATGGCACGTCGTTTATTGCAGCCATGAACAGATTTTAATAAGAAAAAAGATTGCTGGATAATACAAGGGACGTCCAGGTCAAATCAGGATTTGTGATGAAATTTGAAATCATTTGGGACCGACTGCCATTTACAGATAAATTCAAGCACAGTACGGAGATGAGACTGTTAGGCGCAGTAAAACATTCGAACGGCCGCAAACATTTTAAATAAGAGACACATCTGTCTGTGGGAACTGTACGCACAATCATTAACTAGCACCACTTTCACATTACAGGAACTCATCTGGTAGTTACTGTCTCATCCACTGTAAAGTCCTGCACACGCTCAAAGTCATTTCTACATGTTTGGGCCATAGAAGGAGTTCCCGGGAGGCCAGTGTTTCTGACGTGAAGCAGGCTGTGGCGTACTGAGAAAACTTTCCACATTGATTCAAGGTATTCAAGCACTAGTGAAACGCTGGGATAAGTGCATTAGTGCAGCAGGGGATTATAGAGAACTAAAGTACAGGAGTTTTTACTCTCAGGACTCAAAGTTTGTATAAGACAATTAAGACACATTTCAGCAAGTGTCTATAAGCAACATGTAGGCATGAATAAATCCCTGAAGACAAGAATGTGAAATCCTTTTATCAGAAATGTATAAAGCATTAAGAACTGTGTGTACGTGTGTGTGTGTGAGCTCCAAATATAGACAAATGCATCAATCCCTTAATCTGATTCAATTCACAAAATGAAGGCTGACTCAGCAAACCGAGTCAAGTCGAGTCAAGTAAGGCTATAAAGTGTGTGTTTATTAGTCCTGGCCCGGTCTTTGCTTTAATTAATGAAGTGGCTACAAGACCAGAGTGCTGACAGGAACCAAACACACACACACACACACACGCACACACACACACACACACACGCACACACACGCACACACACGCACACGCACACACACACTCTCTCTCATATATATAATAGGCATATATGCCCTAATACAGATACCTAGGGTTCAACCTGAATGAAGTAAACTTGAAAAAAAGGACCCTGTCATGTTGGAGGGACAAAAATAATAAATGCAAGGACACTAGAATTAAGTACACTTGAAAACAAGTGCCTTGGATTATTATCTGTTCAGTACCAGACTATGTAACAATAGTGTGCACTATAAAGCACCTTCCAGTAGGATGGCCCGGTTTTGTCAATCACAACAGGATTGTAAAGTGATGACGCAAATAAATATGTAATTCTTTAGCATGCTTTAAAAAAAAAATGTATCGTGATCAAAATGTCTATATAATTAAATGATGTAAAACTTGGACAAGATGGATACTAGCGCGTAAAACAGACGAGAGGATCCTCAGAGAGCACTAAAAATGAACAAAAAACTACTTTCTCTGTCTTTTGCGCGCACACACACACACACACACACACACACACACACACACACACACAGAGGAACATCTGTGCACTAGAGACACGTAGACACACACAAGCATGTCTTTGTTTCCGTGGAGACAGATGGAAGAGAGTGGAATGGGGCATACTTCCTGACCTGTGTGTGTGTGTGTGTGTGTGTGTGTGTGTGTGTGTGTGTGTGTGTGTGTGTGTGTGTGTGCGTGTCGTGCGTGCGTGCGTGAAAAAAATATAGATCTTTATATTGTAAGAATTTTGTATGTTTTAAATCAAGCCTTCAATGAATATTATTGTTTTAATCTGAATCCACAATAAATATAAAAAATCTGAATTAGAGTGGTTTATTGTGAACAGGTGGTTTACATTTCATTCCATTGCTTTCTTGTGAGTTATATAATTTTATTTGTGATTTTATTAACGGGGTTATTTGCCATGTATAACTATAGCAAGATGTTTTGAAGCTGGTTTGTTGTTTATAATGAGTATAGATCTGAAACTGGTTTATTTTAAATAAGTTTGTATCAGATGTTTTTTTTTGTTTGTTTTTTTTTCCTCCCCATCACTAGAGGGCTCCCACATTAAGGCTACCACTACCACTCATTTGGGAGGGCCGAATACGATCATGTGTTTCCTCCGAACCACATGACGCCAGCAGACCGCATGTTTTCGAACTGCTCCCTCACGCACCGTTGGGGGCGGCGTAACACACTTGGAGGACAGCGCTATCCGCTCCTTCCGCTTGCGTGAGCTCACAGACGGCCCTGATTGGCTGTAGAGCCGTGATTAATGTGGGAGCACAACGTACCTCTCATCCCTCCCCTCTGAGAGAGCTCGGCCAATCAGCTCTCTCTAGACCTCCGGCTGCGAGAGGTTACAGCATCACCCGGGAATCGAACTCGCGATCTCTGGATGAAAGGGCGAGCATTTTACCATTTTATTACTTCACAAGATTTACTTGTATTTGTGTACAAGACATTTAGATCTAAAACAGGTTTATTGTGTATAATAAGTTTGAATCAGCAAGTTTGAATAAATCTGAAACTGATTTATTTTATTTATAAGTTTGGATCTAAAAGCATTTTATTGTACAGTATACAACAGTTTTAAACCTAAAAGTGGTTCACTGTGTATAACAAGTTTATATCTAAAACTGGTTTATTGTGCATAACACGTTCATATCTAAAACTGATTTATTTGTGTATAAGAAGTTTAGACCTAAAACTGGTTCACAGTGTATAACAAGTTAACAAATCTAAAACTGGTTTATTTTGCATGTCAATTTTATATCGGAAACTGATTTATTTATGTATAAGAAGTTTAGGTTTAAAATAGAGTTTATTGTATGTAATAGGTTTAGACCTAAAACTGGTTCACTGTGTATAACAAGTTTAAATTTAAAACTGGTTTATTGTGCATAACAAGTTTAGATCTAAACCTATTATATAAAATAAATTAGTTATAGATGTAAAACTGGTTCACTGTGTATAACAAGTTTATATCTGAAACTGGTTCAAAATTACATCAAAATTTAGATTTTGATATAATTTTAGATGTAAAACTGGTTTATTAAGCATAACAAGTTTGTATCTTTAACTGTTTCTGTCACAGGGCAACCGGAGGCGAATCAGAAGATTAGCAGTTTGCCCGTGTAGCGTGGAGGATAAACCCAAACGCGGAAGCAGCGCGAGCAGGCAGGATAATCAGGCGATTTATTCTTAGAACTCACACAGAGAGTAAGAGTTTACACAATTAAACCCGCGTTCTAACAACACACACTCAATCAGGAAAATGGCACAAAATGGTGAGTACTCACGAAATTGGAGAGATAGCGTCGGAGATGGCATTGGAAAACTCAATGAATGAGCGATGTGCGGCACCATTTTGTTTCCTTTTATACTTCCTGAATCACGACCGTACTACTTCCGGGTCCTAGTGCCGGTCGCGGTGAGTGCGCATGACAGTACCCCCCCATCCAGGACCGACTCCTGACGGTCCTGGGGTGGAGGATACCCGACGACGGTAGTCCCGTATAAGCTCGGGGTCGAGAATGAACCGGGGCGGTATCCAAGACCGTTCCTCGGGGCCATAGCCCTCCCAGTCGACCAGGTACTGCATACCTCTACCCGAGGCCGTGAGTCGAGGATCCGACGTACAGTATAGGCGGGACCGCCCTCGATGATCCGGGGAGGAGGAGTTGGGTGGGTGGGTGGAACCATAGGTGAAGTGATAAAGGGTTTGAGCTGAGAGGTGTGGAATACCGGGTGGGTTCGGAGAGCCGCAGGCAGCTGGAGCCAGTAGGTGACAGGGTTGATCGGGAGGGTGAAACGGTAAGGGCCGATGAACCTGGGAGAAAGTTTACGGGATTCTGTGTGAAGATGCAGATCCTTTGTTGATAGCCAGACCTTGTCACCTACATTGTACAACCGTCCCGGAGGGTGTCGACGGCGATGTTGAGTGGTGTAGCGAGTGTTGGCACGATGGATGGCTGCTCTTGATTGGTCCCACAGCCGCCGACAGCTACGCACCAACCGTTGGGCCGACGGCACATCACCCTTCGGTTCTTGGTGGTTGAACATCGAAGGTTGGAAACCGTGGCATACCTCAAATGGACTCAACTCGGTGGCGGACGAAACTTGGAGATTGTGGGAAAGTTCAGCCCAGATGAGGTAGCGGGCCCAGGAGCGCTGACGATCGGCGGCGAAGCATCTCAGATAGCGCTCCAGTTGTTGGTTGGACCGTTCCGTCTGACCATTAGTCTGAGGGTGGTATCCGGATGAGAGACTACAGGTGGAGTTAATCAGACGGCAGGCCTTCCAGAATCGAGCAGTGAACTGGGGCCCTCTTTTCGAGACGATGTCCTTTGGGAACCCATGCAAGCGGACTACATGCTCTAATATCAGCTCGGCTGTGGTTTTAGCAGACGGGAGTCCAGCGAGGGCCACCAAGTGCACGGCTTTAGAGAATCGGTCGACGATGGTCATGATGGTATCCTTCCCTTCGGAGACCGGCAGGCCTGTGATGAAGTCAACGACAATGTGTGTCCAGGGCCGACGGGGAACCGGGAGTGGTTGAAGTTCCCCCGGTGTTGGCTGGTTGGTGTCTTTAGCCCTGGCATACACTGGGCATGCCTGGACGAATTCCTCGGTGTCCGTTGCCATGGACGGCCACCAGAAGGCACGCCGGATGAATTGGAGGGTGCATTTGGTGCCGGGGTGTCCGGAGAGGGGGGATGAGTGGCCCCATTGAAGGACCTCCGTTCTGACGTCACGAGGCACATCGAGTCGTCCAGGCGGCACTCCTGCCGGTTCCATCTCCGCAGCCTGTGCCTGGCGAACCCTTGTCTCCAAATCCCAGCGGAGAGGTGCAATTATTTTGGATGGTGGGAGGACAGACGCGGGGTCCGCCCGGGGAACATCCTCTTCGTATTGTCGAGAGAGGGTGTCGGCTTTGGTGTTCTAGGACCCCGGGCGGTACGACAGATGGAAATTGTAGTGCTCGAAGAAAAGAGCCCATCGCGCCTGTCTTGGGTTGAGATTAGATTCCGGATGGTGATTAGGTTTTGATGGTCGGTCCAGATGATGAACGGCTCTCTGGTGCCCTGGAGCCAGTGTCGCCATTCCTCCAGGGCCCACTTTATGGCCAGCAGCTCGCGGTCCCCTACCCCGTAACGCTGCTGAGTGGGGTTAAATTTCCTGGAGAAGAAACTACAAGGATGTAGCTTCTGATCTGGACCTCGTTGGGAGAAAACGGCTCCGGCACCCACATCCGAAGCGTCCACCTCCACAACGAATGGCTTACTTGCATCTGGATGGAGGAGGATTGGTGCGGTGGTGAAGCGATGACACAGTTCCTGAAAGGCGGAGATGGCGGTAGAGTTGAGGATGAAGGGGTGAGTTGATGGTCGTGTCAGGGCGGTTAAAGGTGCTGCAACTGTACTGTAGCCCCGGATAAAGCAACGGTAGAAGTTCACAAACCCGAGAAACCATTGAAGTTGCTTGAGGGTCTTGGGTAGGGGCCAATGACGCACAACTTCCAGTTTCTGCGGGTCCATGGCCACACCCTGGGGCGAGATGACGAAACCCAGGAACGTGGTGGAGCGCTTGTAAAAGGCGCACTTCTCCAACTTACAATACAGTTGATGGGCGAGCAGTCTCTTGAGGACCGCCCTGACGTGTTGGACATGTTCATCAACGGTACGGGAGTATATGAGAATGTCGTCTAAGTAGACAAAAACCCACCGGCCTAACATATCTCGGAGGATGTCATTAATAAACTGCTGAAGGGCGTTACAGAGTCCGAAAGGTATGACCAGGCTTTCATAGTATCCTGTTGGGGTGATGAAAGCCGTCTTCCACTCATCGCCCTCTCTGATGCGCACCAAGTTGTAGGCGCTCCGTAGGTCCAACTTTGTGAAAATGGTGGCGCCAGAGAGGGCGTCCAGGGCAGAGTTGGTAAGAGGCAATGGGTGACAATTTTTGATGGTGATATTGTTGAGCCCCCGATAGTCGACACACGGGCGTAGGTCGTTACCTTTTTTCTTGACAAAGAAGAACCCCACGGCGGCAGGTGAGGAGGAGACTCCTGGCATCAGAAAGTGGTTCATTGTTTATTACGAGTTCAGATTCAACACTTGTGAAATGCTTTTATTGTGTATAACAAAGTTTCTAGATTGGTCTATCATGTACAAGAAATGGATTATTGTGTAACAGGTTTATATCTGAAATATTGTATATGTACAATGTTGTATAAAAAACCTAAGATCACAAATTGGTGTACTGTGTGTAACGAATTTGGAATTTGGAAATTGTTACTGTGCATAAAATTTTATACCTGACACTGGTGTGTGTGTGTGGGTGTGTGTGTGTATAATGAGTTTGTTGGGAAAAAGAATATTTTATTCTAGAACTGGTTTACTGTGCATAATAAATGAATACATTTAGTTCTGAAGGTAACATCTGAAACTATTTTTTTCCCTAAATTCCCTTTAAGAATTTAAAATCATGAATTTTCTGGTTTATCCAGAACTGTTTAAAAATATATATATATTTTATGTGTAACTGATTTATTATGTAAAGTTTAAAGCTCAGACAATTCCAGTCCTGAATAAACTAGAAAACTCGTGACCACTTCACATCTAAAACACTGGCCTCCCAGGAACTCCTTTAATGGCGCAAACATGTGGAAATGGCTTGGTGCGGGGTCAGGACTGTTAGGGGGGGGGGGGGGGGGGAGGGGGGGGGGCGGGGTTTATGTGGCAATAACACTTGTGGCCCTGTAATGTGCAAGTGGTGTTAGTGAATGATTGTGTGTGCAGTTCCCACAGACAGATGCGTCTCTTCTGCACGTTGGCAAGGTATCTGTTGATTTTAAAGGATCAGACGTTCTACTCGCCAAATGTTCACGGCTGACGTGAACTCCAAGCCACCTCTACAGACCAAATGACCTTTTTTCCAACATTTGCAACATCAAATATCTCACTGCAGCTACAGTATGAGTCTCATCCCCGTCCTGTGCTTGAGGTCTTCTGTAAACGTCAAGATGTTTCATCACAAAAGTCCCGGTTTATCTTGAACACCCCCTCATTTATTTTATTATATGCAAGTATAATTTAGTTTAGTTATAGGTTTTATATTTTCTTTAGCTTTAAGTGTATATTAAAAGTGTTTATCTGGCTGATTGTAGTAATCATTGTCGGTACACCAAGCAGGAGTCAAAACAGCGCTTTGTAAAAACACAGAAGGACAACCTGTAATCACAAGCCAGACACACAGACCAGGGTCAACACCAGAGGAAGATAAACACAAGAGACCAGAAATAAACCACATCTTTAAAATTCATATGAACACACAAGACATCGCAACCCCACAAGAAAAAACACCGAGGGCATGTATACACAAACTAAACATGAGGAACAAACAACAGGTGGAAACAATCAGAGAGGGAACCGAAGGAGTTGGGACCATATAAGGGAAGCGGCAATCAAACAGGGCTAGAAGATGCAGGGTGTTGGGGTCAACGGGGACAGAATCAATGTAAATGGAACTCTGGATAGAAGCAGTTAATATGTGGGTTTATTTTCCTCCGCATCAAAAACTGACTGTTGGAATAGATTTTTTTTTCTTTATTAACTAGCTTTCTTTTCTAGCAAATATTGTTGCATGGAGTTTATTCCTGAAACTGGTTTATATTTAAGTCTTAAATCAGATTTTATTACATTTAAATGTTTATACAAGATTGAGTAAATAATTATCCACACTATTAATTATATTAAAGGTTCTGTTGTCTTGTCTTGTCTCATCACATCACCGCTTTCCGTTCAAGGCTACTGTCTCCCAAGTCACCGATTTTCTATTTTTTTGGCAAGTATGAACACATTAAACCGGTTCATTTGTATCTGCGATGTGAGCGAAAATGGATGCTCCACTTGTGATTTGCACGAAAGAAAATGGCTGCTTATAGTTTTTCTGGGATTCTCAAGGGCCAGTGTTGGAACATTAACAGGAAAAAGGTTCAACAATCAACAGTGCGCATTACAGTGAGACGATTATTGAAGATCTGAAGATCTTTAAACTTTGGATTAAACGCAGAGGACCGCTATTAAAGGCGATGTGTTCTTGCATGACTTCTGCATATACTGTCGACACTCTGCGAAAATTTCAAACAGTCCCTAATGTCCTGATCTTGCACCATCAAATTAAGACAGCGGTGCATTCGTGGCTCACAGATCAGCCTAAAACATTTTTTTTAATGAGGGAATGTGAAAGTTTGTTGACAGATGAACAAAGTGAGAGAAAAGCAGGGAGATTATGTAAAAAAAATTATGTCTTTGTCTTTTCTAAAAAATATATATATTCTACAGGCAGAGTGCGGATTATTTTTATTATTTAAAAAAAAAAAAATTCCCCTGATTTTCTCCCTAATTTAGTCGTGTCCAATTCCTCCCCGCCACTAGGGGGCTCCAACATTAAGGCTACTACTACCACTCAGTCGGGAGGGCCAAAGACTATCGTGTGTTTCCTCCGAACCACGTGACACAAGCAGACCGCATCTTTTGAACTGCTCACTCACGCACCGTTGGTGGCGGCGTAACACACTCGGAGGACAGCGCTATCCGCTCCTTCCGCTTGCGTGAGCTCACAGACGCCCCTGATTGGCTGTAGAGCCGTGATTAAAGTGGGAGCACTAAGTACCTCTCATCCCTCCACTCTTGAGAGAGCTGGTCTATTTTGTTGTAGATCAGCCTGTGAAACATTTTGGCTTTGTTTTTTTACACTGGAATTTATATATGAAGAACATTGTGGGCAAGTGATTCATTGTATAATTGATATCGGAGAAAGTTTCTGCAACTTTGTTGCACATCTTCAACCGTTTTTAAAACACTTGAATTATCCCGGATTATTGTGGAAGTAGTTCGTGTTGCAAGGTATAAGAATTTACAAAAGCAATGACCATTATTTATAAAACTAGTTTGGTCATGTGTAAAAAGTTGTTATGAAAAAGCGGTTTAAAATCCAGTGTCCATTTGCGCCTATAGAGTGTGAACGCAAACCTGCTCCTTTCCACAGCCAGAGCGTCGATCTCGTCAAAGAAGACGATGGACGGAGCCACGGCCCGCGCTTTCCGGAAAACCTAGACATCAGAAACGTAAACCGGATTAAACAGCGTTAAACTAAACACTCACTCACAAACTCTCACAAACACACACATACACACACACTGACCTCCCTGACAGCTCTCTCAGACTCGCCGACATATTTGCTTAGTAACTCGGGACCCTGAAACACAAACAGAAAAAAATTAACAATATGTGAATGTGCCCATGAGGGAGAAAAAGAATGACAGATTGTGATAGAGACATCATGTCTGCCTTTTAATGTCCTTGTCTTGCTGTCTTTTTCCCCCTACTCATTTCCTGTCCTGCTGTCCTGCTTTTCAACACACTTCACTTCACATACTTCAGATAGAGACACACAGTCTCCACACACACACACACACACACACACACACTGATATATGCACACGCACACACACACAGTCTCAACTCCCATGTCAAACAGTCTCCTCTGTCTCACATCTTTGAGCACACACAGACAAGACACTTTACTTCGACAGACAGACAGAGACACACTTAGACTGCTGACTTTGGGTCTCCAGCGTCCCCTCAGCTTTAAGCACTTAAACCCTTGCCACTAAGTACTTACCTGGTTTCGTGTTTATTTACTACACACCCTGACTGGAAGCGGTGAGGGAATGTGAAAATATCCTGTTTCTGTGCAATCGTCTCGTGACGACTGACTGGATGACTTCACTCAAAAGTGACAGCCGAGCACAAATACCAGGATGGACATGAACACCCTCACCAGGCTACTTTTATAAGACGTTTTCTTACCTCACACCACTTATAACTGCTTTAACTGATGATACGGTGATGTTTTCTGTGACAAGACATTTATTTACCGTTTCGAAGAGTCTAACATTTTCCAAGAGTTTTCATCACCACACCACCGACAACAGGAGACGCCAGGCTAAATACACACACCGCCTCATTTCCTGTTTGCTACCGTTCACCTTGGAGCTCTTTCATCACACACAGTGAACCAGGCTGACTCTATCTCTCTCTCTCTCTCTCTCTCTCACACACACACATACAGATTGCTGATCAATCTTCTTCACTCAGGCCCTGACAGCGCTGTGGGAGGCCATCGGAAGTATCGGCTGTGCATGTGCGTGTGTGAGGGAGTGTGATGAATGAGAACGACAAACGCAAGGTCATGAAGGTCAGAGGAGGGCGACTGAACTGCTGTCGATTGTATCAGGCAGGAAGGAGAGACCGAAAGAATGAAAGACAGAGAAAGGCAATCTGTCCATCTCATCTCTGCGTCTTACAATCTCACCACGCTCACTACTCAGGGTCTTAAATTCTTAGAAATGTCCTGCTCTGTGGTGTTTAAAGCAAAGTGAAATATCAATGCGGGACAAAACCGTATACGTTTAGAGGACATCAGTGGGGGCGTGGCCTCTGCAACCATCAGCGACGCTAAGTCAGGTATAGCTTTATTGAACTGTGAAGGAGGTGAGTCTCTGAACTGTCTCAAGTTCCACTGATGGAGGTGTGGCCTCTAAACCTTCCGTCAGTCCCAGTGAAGGAGGTGTGGCCTCTAAACTGTCAGTCCCAGGAAAGGAGGTGTAGAATATAAACCGTCCACCCGTCCCAGGGAAGGGGGTGTGGCCTCTAAAATGTCTTTCCGTCCCAGTGAAGGAGGTGTGGCCTCAGAACAGTGTCAGTCCCAGTGAAGGGGGTGTGGCCTCTAAACTGTCTGTATGTTCCAGTGGAAGAGGTGTGGCCTCTGAACTGTCTTTCCGTCCCAGTGAAGGGGGCGTGGCCAAAGAACTTTGTCAGTCCCAGTGAAGGGACACTGTCCCAGTTCTGAGGTGTGGTCTCTAAACTGTCTCTCAGCACCAGTAACGGAGGCGTGACCTCAGAAGTCTCCCTCAGTCCCAGTGAAGGAGGTGTGGCCTTTAAACTTTCTGTCTTAGAAAAGGAGATGTGGCCTATGTCACTGTCTGTCTTAGTAAAGATGTGGCCCGTGTCACTGTCACTCACAGTCAGGGTGATGCGCTGTCTGTCATGAACTGTCTGTCAAACTGAGTAAAGGAGGCGTGGCCTTCTAGGCACATTCCACGGTGCCTAGAAAGCAGGCGTGACCTTTGTGAACCTGTGTTTTTACCTTGATGGCGATGAAGTTGAGTTTGCTCTCGTTCGCGAGCGCTTTTGCGATCATGGTCTTGGAGCAGCCTGGCGGTCCGTACAGCAGCACGCCTTTAGGGGGCGTCACGGCGAGCCGAGAGAACGCCTCGGCATGCTTCAGCGGCCACTCGACGGCCTGCTTCAGCTTCAGCTTCACGTCGTCCATTCCTCCTACATCACTCCAACACACCTACACACACATACACACACACAGCTTTGCTATGAAAGCAGAAAACCACACCATTTTTCCAACAAATTTCGGTTCCCGGTTATACAATAAACCTTCCCTTTTAGAGTCACATGCAAAACGGCTTTCTATCCTTCATCCTTTTTAAATGTATTAAAACATCATCATTTTCGAAGGTGGGGGCGGAACCAACCCTACTTCCTCAAAATAAGAAATAACAGTTTTGAACATTGGGGGACTTGTACACAGAGTCTGCTTAGCCAAACTTCAATGTCAACAGGTAACAAGGCAATTAACTTAGAAGGGCCAACCTGCCAGGAAAGTACACTGAGCTCATGTTCTCCATTGCTGTTAAGGATTAGTGGACTGTCCTAGTAGAGATGAGAACCACTAGTCCTGATATGATATCACGATACAATTAAAATTGCGATTCTATAAGTATCACGATTTTATAAATATCCTGATCTGATATTACATTTTCCTCAAAAACCTTTAAAACGTGTTACTGGTAATTAAATGAAGTCCATTCCTTATATCATTAGAATTTAACATTCAACTGAGCAGCACGCGTCTCTGTCATCCGCCATGATTAATATTTCTTGGCAAACTTGGCAAATAATTCACTCCTACCATGAAAATGCGTAAATAGTTCAGAGTGCGCCACTTGCAGGTTTATAAGGAAACGGCAACGTTTCACCTCCTCGAATGTCTCAAAGCACACGGGTTGAGGGGTCGCAAGAATGTGCGCGCGCGTGGCTTCTAACGCATGTGGTTTTTCAACTAATTAGCGCTCGCGGTGTTTTGAAACCATGTGCAATGAGTAGATTTGCGACTAATTCGCTCACAGAGTTTGGAGGAAAAGGCAGATCAGAAGCTTTTAACTGACACGCACGATTGTTGCTATGAAAATGCATTTCTGTTCCGCCAGGTGGAAGCTTCTGTTCTCGGTACAGAATCGTTTATTTCTGAGGCCATTCACCCACTGGCCACGGCAAATCAAACTGAAAACCTGCCAATTCTCATTACTGGCCATCCAACCGGTTCTCTATTATAAATCTAAAAATGATTTCAATTGATATGCAAGAAGTACACGATACGCGAACCGCTCAAAAGTTTTGGGATTCATAAGTGAAACGGGTTTTCTCCGCAGCTCTATGTCCTTGTAAACGAAAGGCAAAAACCGATCATTTTATTGCCTTTTTTTTTTGGTAAATATGCATCCTCGTGCTGTGTGCATCCTGCTTGTGACACATAATTGGCCGATTACGGCTGTACAGGTGTTCCTATTAATATGACAGACAGGCCCGTATTTGCGAGTTCTTAAATTTGAATTGTCCATCACTCTATTACTGGTGCAGACCCAATTTCTCTGCATGTTTTTCGGAGTTCAGCTGCGGTGACGTCTGATGGGATTCCTAGGCCACCTTACAGGTACGTAAATCAAGTCGGACGGGTATTTAAATTACGCTGTCCTGAGGATAGAAATTTCCATTTTTTAGAAAGTAAAGAAGCATAAACATGTCTTGGCTTATAGACTACATTCAGGAAACATCATGTAAATTACACACACACACACACACACACACACAGAATTGCTGGGGATCCTTCAGGACCAAACTGAAAGACCGTTACATATACACTTACGCTAGCACACATGTTTGCTCTCTCTCTCTCTCTCTCTCTCTCACACACACACACACACACACACACACACACACACACACACACACACACACACATACACACGCACGCGCACACACAGAGGAAGTTTCTTATATAAAGATGAGAAATGAATGTCGAAGCTCATCTGGATCTGATCAGCACTGCTGGAACCCATCAACCTTGCTCTCTCCATCCTTCCTTCCTCTCTCTCTCTCTGCAGTCTCTTTCATTCCCCTTCTTTCACTTCCTCCTCACCATTCTCTCGACCAATCACTCTCCTCTGTTTATTTATGCATTTATGCACTTCTTCCTTCTATTTCCACCCTTTTATTTAGCTCCTTTCTCATCCACGATCCCATGTTTTCTTACCATTCATTTCATTTCGTCTTTCTCAATCTTTCCTTATTTCCTTATGCTTTCTCCTCTCTGCTGATTTTCCTGCCTCTCTCTCTCTCTCTCTCTCTCTCTCTCTCTCTCACACGCTCCTATTTTGTTATCCTTCCATCTTATGCCTGTCATCCCCTCCTCTCCCTCACCCTCTCTCCCTCTCTTCTGTTTGTTTGCATGAGTTATGCTGATCTCAGTCCAAAGCAGGAAGCAAAGCTGCACCGCTCCGGGCGACACATCGCCACGACAACCTGATTCCAATTAGTGGCAGGATGATGCGAGAGCCTCTTCCTGTATGGTTACACACACACACACACACACACACACACACACACACACACACACACACACGGCAGGATGCTTGTGTTGTACACATAAAATCACCCCCGAAAAACATTGCTTCTTCCAGTCTCCATTTAGAAAACAAGGGCCTGGTGTGTGTGTGTGTGTGTGTGTGTGTGTGTGTGTGTGTTTTCTTCATTTATTCATTCAATCATTCATCCAGATTTTCCCCTGATTATTCATTTGGTTTGTCAGCTGAATGATCTGTTCATCCTTCATGTGTTTTCTCATTCACCAAATCATTAATGGGTTCATCCATTCACTCATTAATTTGTTCTTTTCCTCTCTCAACATTAACTACCCGTCCAGTCCTTGTCCTTGCTTGTAACTTTATTTACCTATTCGTACATTCACTCACTTAATTGTTGAATCAAGTTTCACATTCATTCTGTTACACTCATTCATTCATTAAACTGTTCACTCGGTCAACTCGCATCTAAATTTTTATTGTATGTATATTCCCTCATTCATTAACACACCTCTTTTCATGTTTCCTTGTTCATCCATTCATGTCTGTGTTAATCTCTTAACCGCTTACTCATCCAGTCATACGTTCATTCACTCATTCACAAGTTTGTACGATCATCACCATTCATTCTTTTGCATTCATTCTCTGTTTATGTTCACTCATTCATTCCTGGGTTCATACTCAACTTTAATTCTCGCTCATACACTCACTTTTTATACATGTTTGCTCGTTCACTCATTAATTTCACTTGTTCATTTGGTTCTTCCTGCTTTCACTGTTGATATACTATCATTTTAATTATGCATTAATTCATTCACTCACATGTTGCGAATGTGTCCATGCTGAATGTTTGCTCTGTAATTTTTTAATTAATCCCTTCACAATATATATATGACGACATGCCCACTTTCATTTCCTTAGTCATGTTAACTCATATTTATACGTTCATTCATTCATTCATTCATTCACTTAGTCAATCAAACTTTCACTTGTTTCTTTATACTTTCATCTATTCATTTTTATCATTCATTTATGATACTCCTTTAATGGTTCATTTATTGATTCACTCAAAATGTTAAGAAATCCCACGTGTCTTAATATGTTCACTCATTCATTCCTGGGTTCGTACTTGACCATTTTTAATTTAACTTCTTCATTCCGTGTTCATATATTCATCCTTCAGTTATTTATTCACATAATTACTCACCGCCCCCCCCCCCCCCAATATTTTTTTACTTATGAATGAGTATGAATGAATATGTTTACTTGCTTCTTTGTGCTTTCACCCATTCATTTTTGCACATTTTTATTGGTTTGTTCATGGCTTGTCCTTCACAAATGTACTTAAATGTAAAGTTAAAAAAAGGGGTGGGGGACTTTTTTTTTTTTGTCATACGTTCACCCACTCACTCATTCACAGTCCTTAATCACCCATTCCTGAGTTCATACCATATGCGCACTTGTAATTTAGTAATCTGTAAAAGTATAAATTCACTCCTTCCCTTCATCATTCACAAATTTACTGATTCACTCGTTCATTTATATATTCACTCACTCATATATTCCGTTGTTTAAACTTAATCATTGAAAAAGTTGCTTGTTTCTTCACATATTCAATAAGTTAATTTATACACTTTTGCAATATGCAGTCCATACTTTGGTCCACTCATTCACTTGTACGTTCACTCATTCACTTCATTCTTTCTTTATATTATGTAATATTAGTCAATAATGCACTCAGTCACTCTTTTACTGTACATTCTTCATCTGATAATATATTCATACATTCATTGGTTCTTTATCATTCACTCGTTCGGTCGTCACTTTCCATCTTTCCTCACCATATTCACTCATTCATTCAGTCTACGTTCACTGATTGTTTGTGTATTCATGTATCTTTTCGTTGGTTTACCCGATTCATTAATTCATTAATTCATTTTTTTGGTCTGTTCACTAATTCATCTGTATACACATTCATTACCTTCATTCGGATGTTCTCACAATCTTTTTATCGCACGATTATTATTATGCAATGTATTATGTAATAATATCATTATAACCATATTATATATAGTTATTTCACTGATTGTCCTTTATTCCTTTGCTCATTCATAATCAGTTCATTCATTCATTCATCCCTCCATCTCACCTTTGGCACATCGATGGCCACTTCTCTCATGGCGCTGGGTTTGACTTGAGTCACGGCCAGGCGGAGGTCAGAGGTCGTGACCTTCACTCTGTCCATCAGGTCATTGTCAGAAATGCCTGGAGTGGAGGAGAGCACTCTTCTCAATGCATGGAGCCCTGCAGAGAAAAAATGTAAAAAAAAAATGATACCATACATGCACGCGCGCACACACAGACGCAATTTGAAAATGAAATTAGCCATATTTCCCTTTGCTGTACTATTGAAATGCCATATGTGTGACTAAATAAATAAATCCATCCATCCATCCATGTCTCCTTTCACCGCAGGCCAGCCGTACACAAATGCATCTCTTTTTCGCATGCACATTCCCAAAACACTTGCTATAATCCGGTCTATTCAGGCTAATCCATCAACACCTTTCCTCCTGCTCACACACATATGCTCCTTTCATCGAGCCCGAGGTGAAGAGAGTGCATGTTTAAGAGACGGGCAAGAAAGAAGTAAAGAAAAACTGAGGCAAGTGCAAAAACAAACACTCACACACACACACACCTTTCTAATAACGCAAAAGAAACATGAACACACTCATCAATGAAACGTTTCCATCCACTTTCACGCCTCAAATGCGCCATTTCCTTTTATACAGATTTAAAATAAATTGGCGGGAAACCTGGCAGGGAAGGGAGGAAAGGAATAGGACAGAAGGACGAGGACAGAAATGATCACTTTAAAAGCTGCAGTAATTCGCAGTATTGCAAAAGATATACTGCTGTAGGACAGAAAAGATGGAAATACTCCAGGATATAGAGTCAAAAGTTTCAGGAAGACATTATGCTAGAGACGATAATAATGCTTTATTGCTGTTAACCTGCATGTACGGCCCTATAAGGACAACACTTGTCTCCTATCAAGAAGAATTTTTTTCCACCTCATACACACACACACACACACAGCCGCAAGGCTTCCTTTCGCACTGCTGGCTGGAATTGCAGGAGGATTTATGATTAGACAGTATTACATCCTGTTTACATAAAACACAGATTCCTGAAGCACAGACACTCGCGGTCCAAGCCAAGAAGGTCAGTTTGTTCTGGAGAGGAACCCCGAGGGACACTTAGCCTCTCTCTCCTACGTGCTCTTTTTTTCCCTCCGTCTGTCTCTCTGTCCACTAATTCACATTTTCTTTCTCTCTGTGCACAAACACAGCGACCCGACAGGACCCGAGTCAGTGTGTGTGTGTGTGTGTGTGTGTGTGTGTGTGTGTGTGTGTGTGTGTGTGTGTGTGTGTGTGACAAGCTTGAACTGAAATGAGAGCAACAACAAGTCGGGCACAAGTTGTTTAGGAAACACTTCCCTTACACACAAACATAAACACACACACACACACACACACACACACATACACAAAAGCACTTTATAACCAAAACAGTGTGATTAAACACTGTGCATCAAGTATAGCCTTAAAACACGACTAAGCCATTTCAGAAAAACACTAAATAGATTTAAGTTTAGGAGAAAAGTTTTTTCATATATATATTATTTTATTAATTTTTTTTTTTTTTTTTTTTACATATGTTTGCTTTTGATGTGCTAAAATGTTGCAGTTCCTCTATAATCCTACAGGTGATGCTCTCTAAACTATTCACACTTTGGCAGACAGCACATCATTCTGTGTGGTAGGAACAAATTATTTGTGAAGTTTGTTTAGAATTGAACTGAAATTATATAAAATCAGGATTTTTATAAAAGCGTGATGTTTAGGGAATCTGGGTATGGTGAGAATATCATATCGGGTGGCCCCTGGTGATTCCCTTTACTGCTTAAAACCCATACAAAAGTCAAACACTAATAAAAAAAAAGGAGGTCCACAGTCAAAAGTATTGTTGAACACCCAGAAACAGCAAACACCCCCCCCCCCCCCTCACTTGAAAAAACATGCAAATCATCAATGCATCAAGTGTCTAGACGACTGAGGAACCTAGACCCCTCATAGAACATCAAACACATTTAAAACTGAGAAAACTCCAGACATCAAAAACCCAGAACTCCAGAACCTTCATTTAACCCAGAAGTCTTAAATGAGGAAAAACAGCCCAAAGTCATGATCAACTCCAAGCATTAAAACTCAAACTCCCACAAACCACCATAAATCACAAGCATAATGAACAAACAAAACTACCTATACTACCCTTCCCCTGACTTCAAAAGACCCAAATCCCACAAAACAACCCAAAACCTAAATGTTTTTTTCTCTGGATGAAAAAAAAAAAAAAAACACTAAAACAACTCCGACTCTAAAACAAAAAGGTCCACACAACAACCTCCTCAATCAAATTTATTCCCACCATTCTTTCTTTATAATTTTGTCATGGCTGATTCTCATCTATCAAACGAGAACGAACAACCAGATTGGGTAGAAACGTTCACATGCACCCATAACAAAGAAACTCCAATATGAGATCTCATGTTAATCTCTTCTTTGTCTCCTAGACAGAAATGAGTCATCTTTGAGACTTGAATGAGATTTAGACGGTTTCTTCAACTTGTCAAGGGTGTATATGTGAGTCGCACATAAGACAAATATGAACTATCTCTGAGATTTTAAGTAATGAGCCACATTTGATTGTTCATATTTGTCTTGTGTGCGACTCACATATACAGAAATGAGCCATCTTTGAGACTTGAATGAGGTTTTTGCCATTTTCTGCATCTTCTCAAATGTGTTCCAAATATGGCTCATTACCTCTAAATCTCAGAGATGGTTCATATTTGTCTTGTGTGTGACTCCCATAGTTTTTGTTTCACCAAAGCAGTGTTTCCCACACAAAAAGTATACACTACTTGTAAACTGTGCATTTGTGTTTTCTGATATGTTCTGATATGATCCTTTAAAAAATTTTGCTTAGTCATGTGTGTATAGTTAGTTAAAATTAAATAAAATTGAGTTCTTTATATTGAGGAATATATTCTTCTGAAAAAAAAAAGTCAATCTGTATTGCATAACCCTGACTCATATACAGTATATTTATTAAAACATAATGCAAAGAATGCCTAAATGCTTTGGGGTTTAAGGGATAGGGTTCTCTGACAAACAGTGCCATCTACACTAAAGAGTGTTTAGTACTTTTTTATATACATCCATTTACTCTTCACATACAGGTAGATGGAGGGGAGGGTTAGTAGGCTGGAACTCTAAAATGAAGATATGCAGATATGTAGGTTGGTTACCACATAAAGTCAATTACAAAATTGCTTTGTAATAGATAAATGTTTGAAATCTAGCTTGTTTATTAAAAAAAGAAAATCCAACCGCCAGTTATATTACTGTTCAGTACACCCAGGTGCCCATAGTTGATCAACATGGCTAACCTTTTACAAATGTGTACACCTTAATGAATTTATTGAAATTAAACAGGCAAATGGCAAACTTACTTTACATTCTGTACAAATGTCATTACCAATAAAGAACTAAAATACAATATACAGAATATTCTTTATCGAGAAGTGAAGCAATGAGATAATGTTTGTGTTCAGTGATTTCTGTATACACATCATTTAAGGCCAAACCTATTTTTGATTATACAGTACGTTTATGACTAAATGGTCAACATTTTTTCCATGGCCAACCCAATTAAGCCTACAGTACATAAAGATTATAATAAAGAAATCATTTTCTGCAATTACTTGCACACATGCTCTAAGCCTGCAAATGTTTAAGTGGCCAGTGTGTCAAGTCAGCAAAAAACACTTTATCCATCATTCATCCAGACCTTTAGGTGGCAGTAGCGCACCACCTATTTTGCCTGCTGCAGATCAAATGAAGACCAAGCGGACGGTGAAGGTGGGTTTTTTTTTGCGCGAAATTTAAATTAATTATTATTGACAAGGAGTCAAAATGTAAGTTAAAACCAGAGTAAAAAAAAACTGTGGTATACTTAATTTACACAGCTTACGTTTGTTCTTAAATTGCAAAAGGAATTAAAATGCTACCTGTGGGTGGTTTAGCATTTGGATTAGCATATCTTGGTAACTAACACTTTTACACAGTTTTTTTAAAATGGAAAAATCAGTCATCATGTCCTAAGTTAACCAGTGTGGTTTGACATATTAAGTTACTTTTTACATTTTTTTAAAAAAATAGTAAGTTAATGTTACTGTATAATCAGTTTTTGCAAACCAGTAGTTTTATTATAGTGTTAAGTGTTTAACAGTAGTTACCAGAACATGTAACTTTAGAGACATCCGTTTATTATATTCTGTAAATAAAGACCAATACGTTTGTTTATGAAAAGGTTATCTTGGTAATTATATACATTTTATTTTAACTGGGTTCTTCCCAGAAGCATGCCACCTCAGGAGCCCAAGAATGCAGGAGAATGTTCCGGAGTCTCCATCAGCACATCATGAGTCAGGTAAGCACCATCCCATGAGCAAGCTCAAGCCCACCTCTCAACCTTCAGACAGTTTGGAATGGAGTACCTGAATGGTGTTTAGGTAAATCTTAAATGTTTTTATATATATATATATATATTTTTTTTTTTTCCCATTAGATACTAAGCAACTCCAGGAGTTTCAGACTTTGGACAAACTTGTTGGGCATCCACCACAAGAAAAGACTGATGTAGCCGGTGAGAAAGAACTTTTCCTGCCATTGGCCCGTTCTTGTAGCCCTTACATACAGCAAGCAATTTTCCTTTAAAATTTTTCATCTCCTTTTTGACTAATTTTTTTTTCACTGAAAGATTCTTACAATGCTGTGGCCTTTGTGTAACTCCTGTATAAATTAGAATACGTTTAGTTGCGCAGTGTTACACTTAATATCTTTGTCAGGTTTTATGACATTTCGTATCATTTAGTGTCTTGGTTTGCCAGATTTTGCTGGTGTTTGTCATATTGTGTGAATTGTAAATGTATTACTGTTAATTGTTAAATGTATGCTGTTAATTGAGGATTTTTGATATGTATAATAAAACTATAATATTTCTCATTTGTGTTTCATGCATCTCAGTTATATCTGACTTTAATCTCATTATGTTCTTGTATATGGCTTATTTGCTTCTCTTTCAAATGCAGTTCTGTTTCTCATGTACAGCTCAGATTTCTCAAATGTTTCTCAGGTATGTCTCTCTTTCTGTCTCAGTTATGTCTCTTTGTTTCTCCTAAGTGGGGTTTAGGAGAAATTGAATCGAGACTTTGTCTTTTCTGTCTCATGAGCCAAGAAAAAGCTCATTCTGAGCAAATTTAGCTATGGGCATTCACAAACCAGTGGCACCATGATTCATAGGGAAGTGGCTTCCTGAGAGATGGGCCAGTTTTGCCCTTGGACTCCTGGTCAGAGCCTCATCTGGATTTGAATTTGACATCTCCTGATGACAAAGTAAGCAATCCTCTATTAAGTTACCACCACTGAGGTAACTTACTACCGTAATTAAGCCAGACACTTTTTATACACCAAAAACCATAGAGAAGCCCAGTCTGTAAGGGCCATCAAATCATCCAAAGATGATCACACTCCCTGAAAACCAGGAAACTGAAACTTAAAGGGACAAAATACTTGGCTCAATTGCAAAAACCCAGCAGTTAAAAATGCTCGGTGTTGAGGCATCCAAACACTAAGATTATTCATGTGTAAAGGACTCAAACAGGCCCCAAAACTAAGGTCGCTTACCCAATAGGACTGAGCGATTCATACCTTGACTGCTCCCCCCTTCCCACTCCCCTACTGGTCAGTGTTCATCAAGTCAAGTCAAGTCAAGTAGGCTTTTTATTGTCATTCCAACCATATACAGTTAGTACACAGTGAAACGAAACAACGTTCCTCCAGGACCAAGGTGCTACATACGTGCAACAACACAAATTTACAACACACATTTTTACACTTTTACATCTTGCTCTTTCTGCTCCGTTCTCGGGCACGTTTACGTATTTCCACCCTCCAATACAACAGGTGGCAGTATGCACCCATTTGGTCGGTCAACCACAGTAATCTGCAGAACACACACCCGGATGGACTGTTTATTGTTGCTGGAGATTTCAACCATGCAAATCTCAAGTCAGTGCTTCCTAAATTCCATCAGTATGTGGGCTTTGCAACGAGAGGGGAAAACACGCTGGATCTTGTTTACACAAACATCCCCGGCGCATATCGGGCAGAGCCCCGCCCCCACCTCGGCTACTCAGACCACATCTCTGTTATGCTAATTCCAGCATACAGACCACTCGTCAGGCGTTCAAAACCGGTTCTGAAGCAGGTGAAAACCTGGCCAGCAGGAGCCATCTCTGCTCTTCAGGACTGTTTCGAGAACACTGACTGGAACATGTTTAGGGAGGCTGCAACTTACGGCGACTACACCGACTTGGAGGAGTACACGTCATCAGTGACCAGCTACATCAACAAGTGCACCGATGACGTCACTGTCTCCAAGAACATCATCTCACGACCCAACCAGAAACCGTGGATTACTGCAGAGGTGCGTGCACTTCTGAGAACCAGAGACTCTGCCTTCAAAGCGGGGGACAAGGCGACCCTAAGAACAGCAAGGGCCAAACTGTCCCGGGCCATCAGAGAGGCGAAGCGCGCACACACCCAGAGAATCCACAATCACTTCAGGGACAGCGGTGACACACGGCGCATGTGGCAGGGTATACAAGCCATCACTAACTACAGGACGACATCACCTACCTGTGACAGTGACGGCTCCCTTCCAGATGCGCTGAACAACTTCTACGCACGGGTTGACATGCAGAACGACGTGACGGCGAGAAAGACCACCCCTCCGCCGAACGACCAGGTGCTGTGTCTCACCACGGCTGATGTGAGGAAAACTCTACGCAGAGTCAACCCACGTAAAGTTGCTGGACCAGACAACATCACAGGCAGAGTGCTCAGAGAATGTGCAGAACAGCTGGCAGGTGTTCTCACCGACATATTCAACATCTCTCTGAGCAGCGCCATCGTTCCCACGTGCTTCAAGTCCACCACCATCGTCCCCGTGCCGAAGAAGTCTTCTGTGTCCTGTCTCAATGACTACCGCCCTGTTGCACTCACACCCATCATCATGAAGTGCTTCGAGCGGCTTGTCATGAGACACATCAAGACCCTGCTGCCCCCCTCACTAGACCCCCTGCAGTTCGTGTATCGTCCAAACCGTTCAACGGATGACGCCATCTCCACCACACTCCACCTGGCACTGTCACATCTTGACAAGAAAGACACGTCAGAATGCTGTACATAGACTTCAGTTCAGCATTCAACACAATCATACCCCAACACCTGATCGGGAAGCTGAGCTTGTTGGGCCTGAACACCTCCCTCTGTAACTGGATCCTGGACTTTCTGACCGAAAGACCTCAAGCAGTGCGGATCGGGAGCTACACCTCCAGCACCACCACACTGAGTACTGGGGCCCCCCAGGGCTGCGTGCTCAGTCCCCTGCTGTTCACACTGCTGACTCCTGATTATGTAGCGACACACAGCTCCAATCATATCATCAAGTTCGCTGATGACAAAGTCAATTCGGTGGTGGAAGCATGGACGGCTCTTCTGTGGAGATCGTCAAGAGTACAAAATTCCTGGGCGTCCACCTGGAGGAGAACCTCTCCTGGCCCCTCAACACCAGCTCTCTGCATAAGAAAGCCCAACAACGCCTTTTCTTCCTGAGAAGGCTGAGAAAGACACAGCTTCCACCACCGATCCTCACCACCTTCTATAGAGGCACTATTGAGAGCATCCTGAGCAGCTGCATCACTGTCTGGTTTGGGAATTCTACCATATCCGACCGTGGTGGGTCTCATCAGCAAGAACGACGAGTCAGCGTACAGAGAGGAAGTGCAGAGGCTAACGGACTGGTGTAAAGACAACAACCTGGCTCTGAACGTCGAAAAGACAAAAGAGATGGTTGTTGACTTCAGGAGGACACGGAGCGATCACTCTCCGCTCAGCATCGACGGCTCTTCTGTGGAGATCGTCAAGAGTACAAAATTCCTGGGCGTCCACCTGGAGGAGAACCTCTCCTGGTCCCTCAACACCAGCTCTCTGCATAAGAAAGCCCAACAACGTCTTTTCTTCCTGAGAAGGCTGAGAAAGACACAGCTTCCACCACCAATCCTCAACACCTTCTATAGAGGCACTATTGAGAGCATCCTGAGCAGCTGCATCACTGTCTGGTTTGGGAATTCTACCATATCAGACCGCAAGACCCTACAGCGGATAGTGAGGACAGCTGAGAAGATCATCGGGGTCTCTCTCCCTTCTATCGAAGACATTTACATCACACGCTGCATCCACAAAGCCACCAGCATTGTGGCTGACCGGACACACCCCTCACACTCACTCTTCACCCTCCTGTCATCTGGAAAAAGGTACCGAAGCATTCGGGCACTCACATCCAGACTGAGAAACAGTTTTTACCCGCAAGCCATCCGTCTCCTCAACACAAAGAGACTGGACGGATAAACACACACACACACACACACACACACACACAAATCACTCAGACGAACTAAATAACATCTGGACTGAACTGATAAACACACATGCACAATCACACTGATATACATCCATCTCAATCTGCTCATACCTACCTACCTATGCTGCTCTTCGCAATTTTTTGCACAATATTTATTTGACTGCTATTTGCACACGATACTCTTGTCAAAATGTAAACTGTTTACTGCTGCTCTTCCCACTACCTCAACTCATACTTCATCAAAAAAAGTACTGTTATGTGTTACATTGTTGTGTCTGTCATGTACCTCTTTGTTTGCACATTTGCACGTGCACTTTGTCTATTGTGTATTTTTGTATAGAAATTTTATAGTTCTTTTAGATTAACTTAAAAATGTAAAAATGTGTGTTGTAAATTTATGTTGTTGCATGTATGTAGCACCTTGGTCCTGGAGGAACATTGTTTCGTTTCACTGTGTACTAACTGTATATGGTTGGAATGACAATAAAAGCCTACTTGACTTGACTTGACTTGACTATTAAACACAAGAGAAGAAAAAGAAAAGCGAGTTAACTTTGGTGTTATGCCTAATATAATTCATACTTCTGAAAAAATGGCAATCGCGCCTTCCTACTTTATCCGATATTTCTGTGTAGGCAAGGGGATGAGATCGGCGAATGCTACCTAAACAGCGATCGACTTCCGTCCTCAGGTATGATTGCCCCGGGGCCTCCGAGTGACGTAGTGGTTAAATGCTCGCCCGAAGATCATACGAAGATCGCTTGTTCGATTCCCGGGTCGATTATCACTGATCAAAATTCATTGGACTTTTTGCTCAAATGTTACCGGAAACAATCCCTAAATAGGCCCTAAAGTTAAAGTGCCCTAACATCATTACTCACCCCAATCTACCTACATTTACGGCATTTGGCAGATGTAAAATATTCAGTGTGACCTACATTTTCTCTCATTATACATCTGAGCGGTTGAAGGTTAAGAGCGTTGCTCAAGAGCCCAACCTGGGACCCGATTGAACCTAGGACCCTCCTATCAGGAGTCTAATGCCCCAATGCCTTAACCGCTGAGGAACCCCTGACTACCTAGATTTCCTAGGAGGATATTATTCAACAACAACAAAAAAAACTTTTGGAGCACAAATATAAAAATACCTCATAATCCTGTAGATAATGGGACCAAACACTGACAAAACTCCCAAACCCAGTAAACAAGGACACTCATAAAACACCCTGATTAATAGTGCTTTATTACAGGCAGAGTTTATCCATTTAAATGAAACCTCTGTGTAGGAAAAATAACAGCATGCAATTTGCCTAGGTTTGTACGGTTTAAAAGGGTATGAATGCAATGGCCTGTCTATACACAACACTCGGAACCCTGAGAAAACAAGAACCTTATCTTTTGGAGAAGAACAGACTTTCGAGAACAGCTGATGATATCATTAACTGGACCGCTATACCACTGATAATGTACTTAAAGTGTGTGTGTGTGTGTGTGTGTGTGTGTGTGTGTGTGAGAGAGAGAAACACCCCCCCACTCCCTCGGGCCATTCCTCATTTTATTCATTTGGTTAAGAAAAACATCCGATGCTGTAGTCGTGTAGCGTGTGCGCCAGAGAGAGGGAGAGATACACACTAATGTAAACCAAATGTGGATTCCTGTCCTCTATTCATCTATCTCTCTCTCTCTCTCTCTCTCTCTCCAGCATGGCTGAGGTGCAGCTGCATCCTAAATGACGCTGGACATCGGGCCTCAATTCCAAGAAGCAAAGACGAACATTTGCAAAACATCCCACTCGGCCAAATTAGGGCCAACACTGCACTCTTTCATACTGATAGGAAATGAGAGAGGAGGGGAGAAGAAGAGGGGGAGAGGGGAAAAAAAAAGATGTATGGTTGGCATTAGAGGCATGGATCCAATTAGTCAGGTTTAAAAATAGAGCTGGAGGGGGGACAAGGGCCTTCATATAGACGTCCTCACCTGGTGTGTTCATCACACACACACACATACACACAGGTAATAGGCTTAGGGAGGAAATTATTATTATTATTATTACTATTAAGTGTCTTGAATTGGAGGTTACGAAAGTGAGTAAGAGAATATGAAACAAACACACAGGAGAAAGAAAGACTGAAGGACAGAAAAAGAGATTCAGGAGTACGAGTTAAACAGAAAGAAAGAAAGAAAGACTGAGAGAAAGAAGGAAAGAAAGAAAGAAAAAGAAAGGTTTAAGAGCATGAATTAAACAGGAAGAAAGAAAGGCAGACGGAAATGCTTAAAGACAGCCAAGAAAGGGGAAAAAAAGATTAAATAGGAAGATAGAAAGACAGAATGGAAGACAGAAAAGACAGAACGGATATGCAAATACAACAAAGAAGAAAAGGAAAGAGAGACAGACAGACTTAAAGACTGAAAGAAGGGGGGGGGGACAAAAAGACAGTCAGGTACATAGATTCTAAGAGTATGAATTAAACAGAAAGAAAGAGACAAAAAGACAGCCAGGAAAAGAAAGAATTAGCAAGATTATACTATTATTAATTGAACAAAAAAGAAAGAAAGAAGGTTTTTGAGAATATGAATTACACAGAAAGAGAGAAAGACAAAGATTATGCAAACATGAGGAAGAAAGATAAAGTACTAAGGAAGAACAAAAAAGAAAGGGAGACAGATTCTGAGAGTATGAATTAAACAGGCAGACAGACAGAAAAACTGAAAGGCAGCCAGGAAAAGAAAGATAAAAAGAAAAAAATAATCATGAAGGTATGGATTAAAAAGGAAGACAGCAAAAGACAGAAAGAGCATGCAAGTATGAGAGATGGACGGAAAAACAGAAAGAAAGACAGAGGAGGAAAACAACACAGATTATGAGAGTATGAATAAAAGGAAAGAAAGACGGACAAAAAAACTGAAAGAGGGTGTGAAACAATGAATTACTAAAAATAAAGACAGACAGAAGAAAAGAAAAACAGTTGAGAAACTGTAACTAAACAATTATTAGAAAGAAAAAAAGAAAGAAATTATGAGAAAAAATTTGGGAGGATTGTGATGTGAGAATGTCTGTAAATAATATTACACAGTGAGTGTCTGAGTAGAAAAATTATATCTAATCACCTGCATAAACAGACTGTGTGTGTGTACTGTATGTGTGTGTGTGTGAATGGGCGTGTATGTGTGTTGCATGTTGCGCTGACAAACGGTCAAAATCTGGAAAAGGTCAAATCTGAGATTCAGCATCTCTGACCTTTGCAGAAACTCTCGCCTCCTCAAAACCAAAAGCCAACGACAAATCTGCAGTTACTCCACGCTCGAAAAGAAAAAGAACGCAGGACAAGAAAAGAATGAGTGGAAGAAAAAAAAGAGAGAGAGAAAGAGACAGGAACGTTTTCATTATGGCGCGCACCTTTTCCGGCGCTTTTCCCTCACACCTGTATTTACACTCCTCAACAGCTGGATCTGAGCTGCACGCTCAAAAGAATAATACCCACCCTAAAAAAAAAAAAAAAGCTGGAGAGATCCCTCTTTTCCGGAGCCTGCCATTAGCCGGAGGAGGAGGAGGAGGAGAGGAACGTTTCCGGATTTTATAAACACGAGACCGGCAGAAAGCCTTGGCGCTTTAAAAGGAAAAAGCGCTTTATAAGGAAAGCGTAACGTAAACACTCGCTAACCCGATTTATGACCGTCTCCGAAGTTCACTTCCACATTTCTCTCTCGCAAACACACATCTGTATAATAAAGTGCTGCAGATACCAGAGATGAGCATCACACTGCTGTGTGTTTGTGGAGTGTGTACAGTGTGGACCGAGTGTGTGTTTACAGGGTCATTTAGAGGGCAGTGTATATTGATCATGGGTTCAATTTCAACGAATGTGGGGCATTTGAGCTGCCCGGAATGCTGAGTGCAAAGTAATTTTACCCAACACACACACACACACACAGACTCGCATGCACACATGCACGCACACACACAGCTGCATTAACGTGAGAAGGATCTGAGCTCAGAACTGCTGACTGGACAGTAATGACAGGATGTAAAAGAAGTCACATATAGCCAAACTTGCGCGCGCACACACACACACACACACACACACACACGGATGTCTTGGCCTTGTCACATCTCTCAAGAGGCGCTCTAATTTGGAAAACAGTTCTGTTTGTGTTTAGGACGTGTATCTCTTTTATCCATCTGGACAGGAAGTGAGTCCATGCCATGGGAAGTGTTACCTAAAGGGGAATAACGCTGATATCACTTTAAGACGTGTTTATTATGCTACATGCATAAGGAGGAAAAAACATGCATTTGCACTTGAATGAATACGTGACAATTAAAAAGGGAGCTAGATGGAGAGATGGGGAGGGGCATCAGGTTAGGCCCCGCCTTCTTCACTGCAACAGATGGGCAGAAACAGCGTCTCCTACTGACAGGAAAAGAAGCCTTTTTAGCCAAGACTGACAGACACACTTCCCTGCCTCCTTCATCTAGACTGACAGGGTATAGGCCACGCCTCCTTTGCCAGATCTGGCATAAACACAGGCCTCGCCTCCTTCACTGGGCCTGCCATTAACAGAGGCCACGCCCCTTCACTGCACCCGACATCCACAGAGGCCACGCCTCCTTCACTGGACAAGGCAACCACAGAGGCCATGCTTCCTTCACTGAACCTGACATCCACAGAGGCCACGCCTCCTTCACTGGATCTGACAAACACACGCCATGCGCCGCCCCCCCCCCCCCCCCCCCCCTTCACTGGACCTGTCATAAACACATATGCCACGTCCCCTTCACTGGGCCTGACATAAACACAGGCCACACCTCTTTTACTTTGCATGAGATAAACAGAGAGCCTCTTTCGAACTGAATAACAAAAAGGAAAAAAGAACAACCTTTGACCAAAAATAAATAAATAAATAGGGTGCCAAAACTTTTGCATACTCTTTTTCGAACTCTAACCTTAATTTTATTTTATGGTTGCTGTTGCATTACTCAAAATGCCTTTGGTGTACTGTTCCCAAATAATTGATCATCAAAAATTTGTGTGTGTGTGTGTGTGTGTGTGTGTGTGTGTGTGTGTGTGTGTGTGTGTGTGTGTGCGTTTGTGTGAGTGAGTGAGTGAAAGAGAGACAGAGAAACAAAGATTTTCTTGGGTGGTCTTGATATTTGGTGGTTCGCGGTAGCCACTCCACAGGAGTGGATGAGAGGAAGGAAGGATGTAGCCGGGGAAAGACAGAAGAGGGACGTGACTTTTCTGTATTTCCTTGAAACGCCCACACACGGAGATTACCACAACACCACACACGCGCACACTCAGAGAAAATGTACACATGCGCGCACACACACATGTAAACAAACAAAATGTATTCCAAGACATGTAAACCGGCTCTGACAAACACACACAAAAAAATGTGACGTGTAAACTAACCAGCCTCCTTGCACAGAGCGGCTAGGTCAGCTCCTACGTATCCGTGCGCCTCATCGGCTAGTTCCTGCAGCTCCTCGGCAGCGATGTCATTGGGAACGGAGCGGAGCTGCTTGTGTAAGATATCCAGTCGGCCCTGCGCTGATGGCACAGCCACCTCCAGTTCATGATCAAACCGACCCGGACGCCGCAGAGCCGGGTCCAACGCGTCAGGCCTGTTAGTGGCCCCCAGAACCAGCAGAGAGCCACTGTGATTCTCCTGCACACAGAGACAGAGACAGTCCAAAATTTACGTTCTGTGTGTAATCTAACACATTCTTTTACACATTTTTTTCAACACAAATGTTGCTCCCTTGACGTCCTCTTTGGACCCTTGAAGAGGCCATACAGCTGGCTAACAGTGTTGTGTAGGAAATGTTTAGCTTGTTAAGTAAACTGTTAGTTCATATCTATTATATAATTGAATACATATTTTTATATTTGTCACACTTAAACGATTGAATTTTTATATTATTTAGTAAATACTAAATACGAATGCAGTTTTTAAACAATGATTTCATTTAGTAAAAGAGAAAAGCTGTCCAAACCTACCTGGCCCTCTGTAGAAAAGTAATTCTACTTTTTAAGGTTTTGGAGTGGCCTAGTCAAAGTCCGGCCTTAAATCTGATTGAGATCCTTAAACAGGCCATTCATGCTCAAAAACCATCCAATGTGGCTGAAGTAAAAGAATTCTGCAAAGAAAAGTGGGCCAAAATTCCTCCACAACAATGTGAAGGATTTATTGCCAGTTATCGCAAACGCTTGACTGTAGTAGCTGTCGCCAGACAGACAGAAGGTTTAGGGGCAATTACTTTTTTCACATGCAGTGCGGCTAGACAGGTTTGGACAGCTTAATAAATGAAGTCATTATTTGATAACTGCATTTTGTATTTACTGGACTGATATGAATCAGTTGTGTGAGACAAATATACCCTAAAAGAATAAATAAAAGGGGGGCAAATACTATTTCACAACACTGTACCTGCTTATGTGTGACTAGCCAAATTACAACCCTTAGCAGTAATGCTAATCAGATTTGTGTAATGCCCTACTGTATAAACCCATTACCTCAATGTTTTCACTCATTCTATTGATAGCTACTGTAGCTTATTCAAGTGCAGGCTAAGACAAGCTAACTGACTTTACTGAAAGATTTCTTAATTTGGTTGAATAAAAATAAATTATAATTAACTTTTCTTCGCAATTTACCAAACAGAGAGACAGCTGCATATGGGACCAGATCATGAGGCAAACACAATTCTGCACATAAGTTTGCTAACATGTAGCACACAGTGGAGTCTGTGTGTGTGTGTGTGTTTTGTCAAAGTCTAAAGTAAAGTACAGTCTAAAGTATCTTTAGCATTTGTAAAGTGGGTAATCATACTTTAATCCAGATCATCTCCAAATACTCTTCACTATCAAATGCTTGGCTAATTTTATTAACTTTGAAGTAAATCTGTGTTGTGTGTGAAGTGTTAGCTTAACGTGCAAACAGAAAGATTACAGCTGTAAAACTGACTGATTCGTCTGCAAGAGAAAGATTTCCTGTGGCGTAAGACAAAAACTAACATTGGGTTTACTCTATTTCATTTTCTCACATTAACAGACAAATATTAACAGACAAATATAATATTTATATTAATATAAATTTTAATTTGCATAGAAGCATAATATATAAATCCAACAAAATTCATGGCTGACTAACTGGTTGGCTAAATAACTGGCTAAGTAGCTAACTGACTGACTGGTTTACTGACTGATTGCCAAAATGGCTGGTAGGTTAACTGATTGGGATTCTAACTAACTGGTTGGATTTTGCTGATTAGTTGGTAACCTGCCTGGCAGACTAACTAAATGGATGAATACGCTGGGTGACCAACTGATTTTGTTAACTAAATGGATGGTTTAATAACAGACTAGTTGGCTAACAGAGTGGTTGGTGTTATAACAGACTGAATGACTGGTTGGCTTAATACCTGACTGGTTGGTTTACTCACTAGCTGCCTGACTATTCAATTCAATTCAATTTTATTTGTATAGCACTTTTAACAATTGACATTGTCGCAAAGCAGCTTTACACAATCAAAAGAATTAAGTTTGTATGAAATGTGAATGTGTATGAATCAAAATGATGACTAGATGCTTAACTACCTTGTTGACTCATTGGCTAAATTTCTGGTTGGTTAACTTACTAGAAGGATACATAACTGTCTGGTATTGACTAGTTTTCTAAATGAATAGCTAGGTAAGCGACTGGCCAGCTAACAAATTAGTCGGTTAGATGACTGGCAGATTAACTAAATGGCTGGTTAAGTGGCTGGTTAGTCAACTGATAAACTGGTCAGTTGACTCACAGATCCAATGCCATCCATCAACGTGAGTAGTGAAGCGACCACTCGTTTCTCCACTTCGTTCTGCGCTCCCTCTCTCTTCGGACAAAGAGCATCCAGCTCATCAATAAAGATGATAGCCGCCTGCCTGATGAACACAACACACACACGCACATACAAAATCAAACACGCAGATCAAACACACATCAAGGAGACTGCATGACAATTGCTCTCCTTACATATAATGATGATGTGTTGAGTTCTTACCTCTGTGCAGCCTCAGCAAATATCTGACGCAGCCGAGCCTCAGTTTCTCCATAAAACCTAAAAATACAATAATAAAAAAAACATAACCACAATTATGGCAAGGATTAACCCCATTTTGAATCGCCTGAAATTAAACCATTCATAATGTGAAATAATTTATCTACAAATATGAATACCACAAAAACAGAATGCTAATTGTGATCCAGTTAAAACTCATACCCTCATACTCAATAAACGTACTTGCTCAATATTTCAGGCCCATTGATGACCGTCATGTGCGCACCAACCTCACTGGCTATCGCTCGTCCAATCATAGTTTTCCCTGTGCCAGGCGGGCCATACAGCAACACGCCTCTAGGGGGCGGGATTCCTGAAAGAGACATCACATGACCTACTACAGTGCGACCATAATATCAAAACTTCCTCACCAACAATTCATGTTAACTAAAGAAATAAAATGATTTACTAACAAAAATGCATCCAGTTAAATTAAGGAGTGAATTAAATTTCATAAAAATAAATCAGTAAATGGAAGATTCATAGTTCAGCACATAAATACCACAAATATATCCCAAAATTTTTTTTACTAATGCAGTATATTGAAAATAACTTAACAATAGTGTTCAAAAGTCCAAATTGTACCAGTAAAAAAACTAAATTGGTATAATTGTAAAAATATGAGTCTTAAAAATTAAAAGAAATTAAATTATAATTGTTTAATAAATGCAATTTTTAATAGATTTATTTGTTACACAATTAAAATTTTGACTTCAGTAAAAATTAAATGCTCATAAAATAAAAACGAAAAAACTAAAGTCCTACAGTAAAAAAAAATTCAAATGTGTGTGAGCTAGAATTTATTTAAAATTAATAATGTATATTTTAAAAAGAATTTTAAATGTCTATTTTCTTTATTACAAATTTTATTACAGTTCTCACCGTAATTCTTGAAGATCTCGGGGTGTTTCAGCGGCAGCTCGATGGTCTCCCTGATCACCTGCAGCTGCGCACTCAACCCTCCGATCAAACTGTACGTGACCTTTGACCTCTCCTGATCCTCGTCCTTACTGTCCTGACTGTGTGTGTGAGTGAAGCTGATCCTCGTTGATCTACAGACAGAGTAGAAGGTGTCACTCCCACTTCGGCCAGCAGATGGCGTCTGGGATTTTCTGTCTTCATGGGAATGTGCTTCTGGCCCCCTTTGCATGGACTGATTGGGCGTTTCTGGATTAGGAGGGAGAGCACCGTCGGACAGGATGTGGGTGCTGGGGCTGGAGGGTGTGGCATTAAGTGGGCATGGAGTGGTAGGAGCGAGAGGAGTAGAGGGAGAAGATCGGTTTGGCGTGCTGCAGGACGGGTTGAGGCTGAGCCGATCCAGCTGCAGAGAGAGGTCCAGAGGTGTAGCATCGGGCTCAGATACAGAAGCAGAAAGTTGGGGAGAACAAGAAGCGGAGAGTGTGACTCCGTCTACACCCTTTAGAGAGGTCACGCTGATCTCACATTTACGGCCGAAATAGGACACAAAGAAGAAACTTCCAGCGAGCAGAATCCTGCTATCTGTGAGAGAGGGGGAGAGAAAGAGAGAGAGAAATCAAGAGAAAGAACAAAAAAAAGACAAGAGAGACAGACAGACAGTAACAAAGTGAAAAAAAAAAGACAGAGAGACCGAAAATGAGAGAGTCATAAAAGGAGACAGACAGAAAAAAAAAGTTAGCTAAAAAGTTAGTTATATAGTTTACCAAATTTATTGTCTGTCGAAAGATTGTTTAGTTTGTATTTTTATAAGGAAGGTTCTTATATTTCAGGTGCAAAAAAAGAATTCCATCTTACCTAATGACTGCAGGAGGAAGCTGTTAAAGTCTTCCCTGTCCAGAGACTCATCCTCCTTCCTACAAGCAAAGTTTAGCACATGCAGTGAAGCGGTCTGACCACAAGATGGTGCTACTTCATCAAAAACCAGTCGGATTGTAATCACGGTCACTATGTAAAAGTTATTTACAGTGAAATCACTCAAAGTAACATTCAGGCTACGCGTCCTTTTTACGCATTAAACATTAGGATGGTAATAACTGTACTGCAGAAGGGTTACACTAGGATGTCATCACTGTCCAATCACAGCTTCGACTGATAAACTGTGCAAAATGTATATAACTGGGACAAAGTGCTGCGTGTTCCTACCTCAGGCTGAGCTGAAGCTCTTCTGCATGAAGTACGGCTCCGGTGATGGGCTCCACTGTGATCACGTCTCCGGTTTTTACTCCCAGAATGCACCGAGTGTCAGGCATCAGACCCACTTTTCTTGAAGGAAACTGGGCTGCAGGCCACGCTATACACACCTACATATTCACACACACACATATATATACCAGAGTGAGAAAGACTTAACAAGAAACAACATAATTTCAACAAAAAAACATGTATGAGTGCGAGCACATGGAGTCTCTCTCTCACACACGCTCACACACAAAGACTCACTCGCACACGCGCGCAGACTCACACACTCACCTCCTGCCGTCCTGTAAGGCTGGTGATGAGGACAGGTCGTCCAATACAAGCAGTCAAACCTTTCATGGTGTTCAGACTCATCTGAGCCAAAATGGATCTGCATCGTTTCGGAGCCTTTTCTTCTGCTGCACACACACACACACACACACACACACACTTTTTTTTTTTTACTTGTATATTAAGTACCAAGTTGAATACTAAATTACTCCCTACTTTGGGACTAATAACACTACTTTTAATGTAAAGCTCTATTTAGCGAAAATCTTTCACCTTTCACATACAGTCATATGTAGAAGTTAATGCCCCATCTTTTAATTCTATATATGTTTTGGTGTAAAAACATAAATAAAAATCATCTAATCATTGCAAGACTAAATATTACGCAGCTACAACCCATGACAGATAGTATATAACTTTTTTTTACTGGTTACCGACAAAAATGAAGCCAAAAAGAAAAAGAAAAAGAATCACGTGTGCGATACTAAGTACTCCCATGATTCAGTAGCTTGTAGATCCACTAGTAGCAGCAATAACTTGAAGTAATAATTTCCTGACTTTATTACACTCTCACATCGTTTTGCTCCAACAGTGCTTCAGTTCATTGAAGTTTTTGGGCATTCGCTTATGCACAGCTCTGCTATGGACCCACCACAGCATTTCAATCGGGTTGAGGTCTGGACTTTGATTTAAATCACTCCGCAACGTTGATTTGGTGATTTTTCAGCCATTCTGATGTGGATTTTTTTTTTTGGTGTGTTCTGTATTTTTACCTACTGTATTTTCGACCGATCTTTATGTGTCGGACAGATGGTCTCACATTTACCTCCAGGGTATAAAGAGGGTCGACTCAATGACTGCCCAGGTCCTGTGGTTGCAAAAGCATTCCCAACTCATCAGTAATTCACTGCTGTGCTTCACAGTTTGTATGAGGTGCTCCTGCTGAAATGCTGTTTGGTTTCCGCCACACGAGAAATGGGACGAGGCATTAAAGGCCAAACAACTCCACTTTGGTCTCATCTGTCCATCGATAGCCTTGTGTAGTTTTGCGATCCTCAATCATGCTTTCACGTTTTGTTGAGTTTTTTTTTTAGACAGAAGAGGTTTCTCCTGACAACATTTCTAAGCGAATTGCACTTGTTCAGTCTTCTTCTAATTGTGTTGTCATGAGCTTTAACATTTAGCATGCTCAGTGAGGCAACCGTCTTGAATGCTTTCCACTTGTGAACAATCTTTCTCATTGTAGAACATTGAACTCCATGTTGTTTGTAAATGGTTTTATAACCCTTTCCAGATTGATATGGAGCAAAAAATTGCTTCTTTAAAATCATTGCTTATGTCTTTCCCTCTAACACACACCTGAGTGCTCCAGACCAGCAAACTACCAAAACGTCGGCTTTTACAGACCACACACCTGGCTGCAACCTACCCTCTTAAATCCTATGGAAGCAGTATGTGGGTATATAGTAATATACACTTACATACTAAGATCCACTACAATCATGTTTATTGTTGTTAATAATAATAATAATAATAATAATAATAATAATAATAATATGTTTTTGCACAAAGCACACAGAATTAAAAATAACTTTAACGCATGACTGTATGACTCTGTAATTACACACACACACACACACACACACACACACACTGCAGATCATGTCTAATGTTGTAAGCTCACTATAAGTGCACATGCCCCATACAGCCCTGACTCTGTTTATAACTGCATGCTGTCTGATCTTACAATCTGATCTCCATCAGCCTCCTTTACCTTTCTCTATAAAGTCCGTCACACACAGCCCGAGAGATCCCGAACACTCCAGATCCGGCTCTTTACCGAAGCTGCAGTTTTCCTCGTCCTCTGATTTCTTGCCTTTCCCTTTCCCTTTACTTTTCTTTGATGACATGTTGATTCCCTCGCGCTCTCTGGGTTGAAAGCATGCGAACCGCACCGCGCATGCGCCCTGTCAAGAGCTCCCAAAAAGAGAACAAGTCGCACAGCTCTCATATTCAACTTCCTTCCGGGTTTAAAGTTCGGCCCTGCCTCTCCATAACCCTCGGTTTTACCGTAAAGCACATAAATAAGGGTTGATTTATTTTTGGTTTTATTTTTGTTATTATTCTACTAATAATAATGCAATAGTGTACATATTTGCAGCAAATGTTTTAAAGAGATAATTACGCAACGGAATTTGAAATGCTGCATAATTACGATAATATTATAAAATAGCATGCCGTATATATTTACAACTGGAATGTAGAATAAATTAAGAATTAAAATAAGTAAGAAAGAAAAAAATAAGACCCAGTGGAAGGAAGAAAGATGGTATATGATGAAGCCGAATTCTATAAAAGTTGCAATTTCTGTATATAATATTATAACATTGTTTAAATTAACATTTGAAGTGTTAATTAAAAGCACACACTTTAAGAAGACCTTACACTCGGACCTTTACGGTATTGGTACACCTCTAATGACCGACTTATATTTGTAAACCCTGGTCTAAAGTGCATTTTGGTTGCATGTATGTTTTTCCTCAATGGCTCCGTTCAGCCGCGGTTTTCTTGCCTCTTTTAGGAAACTCCTTACCAGATATCCGTGTCGCATCACTTCGGAGTCGCTCTCGTCTTATGCGCCACAACAGCAGCAGCAGCAGCAGTACCCCCAGCGCGGTCCCGGAGCTCCCCTGGCCGCCTCAGTGGACGCGTACGGCGGCGTGACGGTGCATTTGCCCGCTGACGTCACCGAGACGGCGTTCAGCGAGCTGCTGCGTGGTGAATAATAAACACATTTGGCGTGGAGTTCGTTAATTTAAACACTTACAATGATTACATCAATTGAACCCCAAACCTGGGGTGATAAAGGTCACCATTCAAAACAACAACAAACTGCAGCAACAGTCCTTGGGTTTAAAATGGCTCTCATGTATACGTACACACACACATAAAAAAAACCACAAATAATAATGGATATAAAATTTAGCACTACACAGATTAATGAACACTGTAAAAGTTTTTTATTTTATGTTATAACACAGTTATTAAAACCATCCAGAATGAGATTTTATTGCCATCCAATCTTTGTTTATGGCGTTTAAGCATTTAGCAGACACCCTTATCCAGTCCAACTTCCATTGTATCTTATTTTTTACATCAAAGCAATTGAGGGTTAAGAGCCTTGCTTAAGGGCCCATCAGTGGCAACTTGGTGGTGCTGGGGGTTTGAACCAATGCCTTAATAACTGAGCTACGCCTGCTGTTGCTGTCTCAACCCCTCACCTCTGGAACAGATTAAATTCGTATGCCAAGGTAACACTGTATTAAAGAATGATGCGGCACAGTGGCTTAGTGGGTAGCACAGTCGCACCTTGTTCGAGTCCCGCCTCGGGTCTGTCTGCATGGAGTTTTCATGTTCTCTACATGCTTGGTGGGTTTCCTCCGCGTACTCCGCTTTCCTCCAACAGTCCAAAAGCCTGCAGATTAGGCTAATTGGTGTTCCCAAATTGGCTGTAGTGTGTAAATGTTGACATGGTTGTATAATGCGAAAAAATACAATGGGTAGCCTCCACGGTCCCCACAGAGGTTCCTAGATGGATGAATGGATGGATTAAAGAATTACTCTTAATATTTCTATAAAGTTCATGTCGCCTACAGTTGAGTAAACCAATATGTTCTTTGTGTATTATTGCACTTGTGCCATAGAGTCTGTGAGTGTCTGGCGCTCTGAGGGCCGTCTGGCCGCCTGGCTGCGTGTTCCTCTCAGTCGGAGTCGTCTAGCCGAAGCTGCGGCGCTGCAGGGTTTTACCTTCCATCACGCGGTCCAAGACGAGGCCGTGCTCAGCCTGTGGATGGGGGGCGGAGAGAGCCGCCTGCCCCACTACGCAACACACCAGGTCGGAGTTGCAGGTTAGCAAGACTGATCGGAAACAAGTTTTTAGACGCAAAAAAATGAACAACACTGACACAATGGTAAAAAGTAAAAAGCTGTTGTGGTGCGATGTAGGCACATGTGTCTTGGTCAATCATCTTCAATTCCCCACAAGATCTCTTTGTAGTATGTACAGTATAGGGAGATTTAAGACAGGAGCTTGGCTAGGACACACAGGGGGATTCTAAAGACGTTTTCACATTTGGGTTCTGGGATCGTTTCCGAGAACAATTGACCAAAAAATCTGGCCCCTTTTGCTCAGTGAGAACACAATAGTTTCAGCCTTGAGAACCATACCTGAGTCCGCTGGAAAAGGCGGTCTTGAGGACGGTGTGGCATGTTCAGCCACAGATTGAATCAGATATGGAAACCAATCATACCTGAAAACAGAAGCGGATGAGATATCATCCTGATATAGCTGATTTCTACCAAAATCTCTGTGTGTCAGTAGTACGTGCCACTCTCATCCTCAGACGGTAGGAAGGCGCGCGAGAGCATCTAATTACTAATATCAGCGCAATTTTTTTAAATCACTAATATGAGCACATTCCTCATTCTATTCCTCTTTTTGTGTTTAATGGTGGCATGCAGGTGCCTGCTATATCGGAAGGTGAAAATGCGCAAGTGTACCCGGGTACGGAGAATCGTTCCTGTGCACATGTCTGCGTCTGTTGTTTCACGTCTGTGTCTAGTGCTTTCCTTATGAGGATTTCTTGAGCAATGAGATGACAATGAGTCTCCTCCATCATTTGCAGAGAACATAACAAGCAAAATTTTCTCCAAAGGGTTCAGTTTTTTAGGAACTAAGATGATTGCAGCGAACATTGTTGTTTGTACTTGTTCCTCCTGCAATTGTTTTTCAGCAACTACTTGTTTTTATTCTACCCGCCCTTATAAATAGTTTGAAAGTGCATCGTGAGAGCTTGTGTGGTGTACCTGATTTCTAACGTCATCATCCATCATGTTCAAAGTTGAATTTTGGCTAATGTCAACCCGGATTCATGTGAAAGTACAGCCAGAAATTAATTTTAATTTGACTGTTCAGAGGTCACATCATTAAAAAAAATCAGACCTGTATCTGATTTAGTCTCACATATAAGAATGGTCCAACTCAGAATCATACTGTTATGGGGGAAAAAAAACATATATGAGTAAAAAAAAAAAAATTGTGCCACTTTTAGAAAAGACGATTGAATGTCTGCAGAAAAACATTTCCAGGATTGAGCAGCAGAGGGCGAGAGATAAGGAAAGACAAAGCGAGAGAGAAACAGAGAGAGAGAGGAGTAAGGACATGTTGGAACATGTCTCTTTGGAAAGATGCTGTCTATTGCCAGATCTAGCAACAGAAAAAAGAAACCTCATGAACTCATCTCATCTCTATTTCTTCATATCTGTTCAACTTATTTAATTATTTAGGCAGAGATACAGACTCAAGAATGAAATCCAACACTGGCTACGTTTACATGGCCAGTACTTCTTCCATGTGATTGAAATCCTTCCTATTCCAACTTATGTAATTACATTCACACTGATCCTATAAGATGTGTTTGTCTACATGCTCAAAGTATTTAATCAGAATTAAAATAATTTTAGAATTATATATTTTTATAATTCATGATCTATACAGTGCTCAACATAAATTAGTACACCTTTTTTGAAAAGTAACATCTTAATCAACATCTCAATGAACACAAAAACAATTTCCAAAATTTTGAAAAAAACTGACTTTAATTGAACATTTGTTTAGCGCCTTACATGAAAACACGGTTAATGATATAACTTGGATTCCAAAATCTTCTTTTTTACTCAAATTAGTTGACGCAAAAATCAATGAACAAAAACTACTAGATTTAGTATTTTCTATGACATCCATGATTTGTCAGGACTGCACCAAGTCTTCAAGGCATGGAATGAACAAGTTGGCAACAAATTGCACTGTTTATCTTTTTCTATTCTTCAAGAACGTACTCTTGAGAGTGATGTTGTCTCTTCAGAATTCCCCATAGGTGTTCGATTGGGTTCAGATCAGGAGACATACAATACTTGGCCACCGAATTACTTTCACCCTGTTCTTCTTCAGAAATGCAACACTCTTCCTTAGATGTGTGTTTTGGATGATTGTCATGCTGGAAAGGTGCACAGCTGTTTATAAGGGCACTTAGTGATGGTAACATCATCTCTTTCTACAGTATATAGAGCAGTACATCTGTGAATTCATGATACCATCAATGAATTGCAGCCCCCCGACACAAGCAGCACTCATGCAGCCCCGCAGAAGGACACTGCCACTACCATCTTTCACTGTAGGCACCATGCGTTTTTATTTGTACTCCTCACCTTAGAGACGCCATATAGTTTTGAATTTCCACCAGTTCCAAAAACATTTCTCTTGGTCTCATCACCACCCCAGAGTACAGAATCCCAATAGTCTTCTTTTTTTTTTCAGCAAATTCTAGGTGGGCATTTTTGTGCTTGGCCTTCAGGAAAGACCTTCATGGACGACACCCATGCATGCCATTTCTATGCAGTGTACGCCATATTGTGTCACGGGAAACAATAACCCCAGTTTGGCTTTCTACTGTAATTCTTTAGTTAACTGCAATGATTAATAAAATTGCATGGCGATGTTCTTTAACCCTTGTCATCAGAAGATGCTCTTCTCGAGGTGTTAACTGCCGTGGACAGCATGGACATCTCTGTGAGATGGTTGCATTTCCATCTTTGTTAAATTTTTGCATAATTTTGCTACAGTATTCTGACTGATAACTAAAGCTTTGCTGATCTTCTTGTAACCTTCACCTTTTTTGCGTAAAGAAATTGTTGTTCTTCTCAGATCTTGTGACATTTCTCTTGCATGTTGACAGCATGATTTGGGGTATTCTTTGTTATGTGATGCCCTTTTATAATCAACGGTCTGCTAGACAACTGTTTAATGAATCATTAGACTAACGTGTAGTTGAATTGTTAATTAGGATTTTGTTATCTAAAATGTAGCTGTTCTTCTAAGACTTTTATTGGGGTTCATTTCTGCATCATGGTCTTGAATGAATTTGTTAGGAAAGTACTTTTTGCTGTGTGCAAATTAACAACTCTTGTTTGCAATCAAAGGCCCGCATTTGTGGGAGTGTTTTGTAGTATAGTGTCCAATAGAAAATGCTGATTCTTAGAGGAAAGTAAAGGTTTTCTGACAAAAGAACATGACTCTGACTAGAAGACTCATGAGATGAACCGCTCAATTCCATTTCCATTTCCTGTGTAATGCACTGCATAGCGTCTATGGGAGTCACGTGACGAAAGAATGAATGACTCGGACTAGAAGACAAATTCATTTGGATTTGCCTAAAGGGATCTTTTAAAATCCCAGGATCTTTCAACTGGGCCAAATTTTTATCATTTCAAGCTGTATTAGTACTGTCTTAGTGTGTGTGTGTGTGTGTGTGTGTGTGTGTCTGTGTGTGTGTAAGAGAGAAAAGAGCGAGATTAAAAATTAACTATGTTCCCTTTCTTAAAGGTGCTGTGGTGGACCAGTCCAATGGAAAAGTCCTTGTTGTTCAAGACAAGAACAGGGTATGAGACATTTACACTTTTTCCCATTCTCTTACAAACACACACACACATAGACACACGAACAGAGTTCATTTATATGCCAGAGACTTTAGCGTTTTGCCAAAGTCATTGACGTCACTGAGATTTCTGATACCTTAGCTTAATTTAGACCGGTCAACAAGCAGTGTGTAAACATGCAGTATTTGGAAAAACGTATTTAGGAAATGAAAGACACACAAACACACAGCAAAGCTGACTGCAACACCTTGTTTCACTTTACCAGCATGCTCACTGACTTCTTTATGCCTGGCTGGAGGAAGCAGAGACTTTCTTGCTAATTATACCCATTCCTCATTGCTGCCCCTCCACTCCAATGTTATGCACTTGCACTCTACTTGGGTCAAAATAACTTTTTATTTGTACCCTCCCAATTCTATCAATTCCCACCTATATGTGTACCATGTGTACTGTATAACATGAGAGCTACCAAACGCCAGCCAAAGGGTGTTCAAGTCAAACTGGCACTTTTGATTTCATACAACGCAGGGTAAGAACTCCCTTTATTTCTCTATAGAATTCCCTGCTATACTAATGCACTTATCCCAGTGTTTCACTAGTGGTTGGATACCATCAAGGTAGAAAGTTTTGTCAGTATCCTGGCAGCAGGATCGGACTGCCTGCTTCATGTCTAAAACGCTGGCCTTCCAGGAACTCCTTTGATGGCTCATACATGTGGAAATGGCTTGGAATGAGGTCAGAACTATACGGGAGATTTTCTAGGATCAGGCATTCCACTCACTGAATGCTCACAGGAACGAATGCAGTGGTCTCCAAGGCACCTCTGCCAGGTTCGGAGGTATTTTACCGCAGCAAAGAGTCTCACATTCATAAGAAAGTGCTGTCTGCCCTCTACTACATACATGAGCTTACAGCTACCCATAAACTCAGGTAGCACATCCAATTTTGTCCTCTTGGGATTGCCCACCACTGATGCTTGTTTTATGGTCAACAGTTGTAGTCTTATACCCCATTAATGAAATTTGTGCAAAATATCTGAATGTTTAGAATCATGCCTAGTTCTTAAATGACCACTTTGCATATTTTGGATGTGCACAGATCTTTGAGCGTGATTATTTCCAAAATATTCAGCTCATCACCAGCTTTTTGAGAGTGTGCCTTAGATAAATCTTCAGTCTATAAATCCCGAGCATATGTTGTGAAATCTGCATATAATTGTCAATAACAACTAATTACTTTGAGAACAGAGTGTCCATTCACTGAAGAATGGTGGTGGTAGCATCTATGTAATCAAAGCTTCTTTTCTTAATTACACTCATAGTTACTCATTTTATCAGGTTCACTTTACTTAATATTTATGGAGTGTTGTGTTTTATATTAGATGATGAGATGGTGAAGGATGTTGAAGATGCTGATAATCAAATGAAAAATAATTTCCTATTAAAAACAAATTACACACATGTAAACAGCTGTTAATTGTTTTTTTCCCTTTCTTTTCACTAAAGAACAGATTTTAAAATAATAGAACTTGTTGTTGTGTGAAAATGAATGTGAAAATTGGACCATGTAGACTGCTTTCCTAAAGTTCGACACACATCTGCGTGTCTCTTGTCTTTATCTGGCTCTCTTGCTTATTACCTCTCTTTACTGTTTATCCTTAAGCCCTGTTGCTCTTTCGTCATTTACTGGTTGCACTCTGGCTCTGATCCATCAGTGATACTGAGTTACAGCGTATGCCACTGGCTTTATATTTCCCAACACAAACACATGACTCAGCACCAAAATATTAAAAAATGTTAGGTGCTTTTTGTCCTTCTGTGTGGGTGTCAGATGATTCACAAATTAGATGAAAAATAAAGCCATAATGGAAATGTGTGATGTCATTCGCCGTTTTCCCGAAGCTAAACAGCCTGAGACACATGTCAATTTTATAATAAATACTTATTGCTTGTACATTTTAGATTCATCCCCAAGGAGATGTTAGGAATGAAGACTCATAATGTATGTAAGGAATAGTTCGCTAGCAGACGTAATTCTCATTGAATTGCCCAGTAGTATTATTAATCCTCTAGTTGGCAGACCAAGAAGCGCGATTTTACATATTTTTTTCCAAATGTAGTCAATGTAGTTTTTAATTTTATGTCTGACGTAGTTTTGTAGTAGTTTTACTCACAAACTACGATGCTAATTTTGCTAAAAGTAAGCTTGGAAGCTTATAGCCTTTAGTTTTAACCGCATGTCTGACAAAAATATATTGTTTAGCAGGTTAAAGTAAGATCATTTTTATTTATTAAGCCCACATAAAATGTAAGAATTGTACTAGTCTGTTTTAGAATAAACTGAAACTACAAATAAAAATTTTAATTGTGTAATTGAAAGAAAAGCTGGAGGTGTGTAAGAACCTATTGTACTGTATGAGTTTTATGTCATAATTCAAAAGAAATACAAAAGTATCAGTTCAATCTCAAAAAGCAGGCAATGAATAAAGAAGGAAATCTCTAAAACAACCAGACAGTTTGGCCAAAGAGACGGACAAAGAGTAGTCAAAGGAGTACAATACAGGAATGATAATCATGAAGCAAAGGATTAGAACTAACAAGGTATGTTGGCAAGACGTTGCGTTGTTAGAAGTGTGAGATATAGAAGTAAACATTTCATAAATCTGATGCCACAAATCTGTCTTAAAGAAATAAACTTTACAGATAAAATTCAGTCAGAAATCTGGAACATATATTATGGTCCAAATGTTCCCACAAGCTTGTCCCCACCAAGATATGATAATATGGCCAGACCCCCCTCCCCCCTTAAATACCCTCTCCCAAACACACACTCATTCAGATATATAATCACATTATCCGGACACTCTTTGAACATACAAAGTTGAACGAAAAATTTATCGTATAGGGTAAATTCATAATGCAGCTATGTATGCAGTGTCCTTAAACACAGTAATGATTTTGTTTATGCTCCATTAGGAGATAAAGATGAATCACACACACACACACACACACACACACACACACACACACACAGAACTAACACGCCCTATCAGTCATATTCTCTGTAGTCCGTTTTCTTTATTAAACATTACCTGGCTAAATGTTGAACTTTAACCTTAGAGAACACAGAGAATGTCTTGTTCATCGAACATTAGTTGAAAATTGGCATAGCGTATCTACTTTTGCTAAGAATAAGTATTAGGAATACACAGAGAGAGAGAGAGAGAGAGAGAGCTTATCTGGGGGAAAATATCTTGCCAAACAACAAGGGGTGGAAGAATCTGGAAAACATTACGCAGTGACGAGAACTACAGAGAGTACAGTTAATGATTGTGTGTTTATTTTTAAGTGCGAGACAGAGAGACCATGGGTGAGTGTCTAGTATCAAAACCTAATGCAACATCAATTAAATATTTTTACATAATTTTTCAAGGATTACATATACATTTGATGCAGATGTGGACCCCTATTTAATAAACACCTCAAAATGCTCCCAGTGCAGATGACAAAAGTCCAGATGGGAATGGACAGTCATTACAAAACAGGTTGCTGTGAAGCCTGAGGGGGAGTGGCATCCCACACAAGGAGGAAAGAGCAAACATCTTCATATTGCAAGTGGGTGGATCGACGCCCGTAGCTGGAGACGGAGCAACATCTTCAGCTGGGCAGGGAAACGGAATAACATTCTAAGACAGCAGGGAGGCAGAACAATGTCCCAAGAAGCGTTGAGTGACACAGCAATATCAAAGGCATCTTCTATGGGGCAGTGGATTAACCGTTTCCTACGGAGTCAGGAGTCAGAGCTGGTTGGATGAAGGAGGCCACCTTTTTTGTTATCTAACATGGAAATATAGTTGGAAAGGCTGCCTCATTCATTTTCATAAACCTATAACATGAGCCGAAGAGGAATTATCTTGCCATGAGAAGCTTCCCCATCGGCATTTGGTGGGAACTTGTCCAGGGAGGCTGCTTTGTCTGCCTCTGGCTGGAGCATGGTGTAGGCATTCTCGCAGTCTGCATTTTGAGCCAAGCAGAGGAGACTTTCATGTTAGCCTCCATCTTGAGCTTTGTGTGTGAGGCCACTAAGTAGTCCTCACTTTTAAGCTGGGCAAGAGGCTGTGGTCGGCTGACTGGATTCGCCCAACGTGCCAGCTCCTACACACACAACATCCCAAAATTTATTGGGGAACCCAAAAGCCTGATCAAAAGTAAAGACAAATTTCTCAATATTTTCCAGAATTGGATGTTTCTGGGTTACAAGGTTTTCTTTCCCAAATATATTTATTGGCATTTAACAAAGATACAACATAGTAAATATACAAAAACATGCATTTCAAATTTCTACTTTCCAACCCATCCCAGTCACTCCCTTCCCCCACCCTAACTGCAAAACCGAACAAAAACAAACAACCAAACAAACAGAAGAAAAAGAGACAGAAAGAGAGAGAAAAAAGAAAAGAAAATTAATCCTCTACAGCATCTTCATGTAACAGATCAATAGTATCAATATAATTTAACACTGGTTCCCATGTTTTATAAAAGGTTTTTAAAGACCCTTTTAAAGAAAAGCGGATTTTTTCTAGTTTTAAACATAAAAGAATTTCTTTTATCCATCTCCCATAAGAAGGTGGGGAAGCGTGTTTCCACTTGAGGAGAATAAGCCTCCTGGCCAATAGTGTGGTGAAAGCAACAACAGTTTGGGTTGTCGAGGATAAGTTTGAATCAAAAGGAATTCCGAATAGAGCTGTTAAAGGATTTGGGGTGATTGACAATCCGAATGACTTTTCGAAAGTATAAAATATTTTAAACCAGAACTCTGTCAAGCTTGGACAGGACCAGAACATATGCGTGTGATTTGCCGGAGACTGTCTGCACCTATTGCAGGTGTCACTTCTGTCTTGGTATATTTTAGCTAACCTGGCGTTAGTATAGTGTGCTCTATGAAGAATCTTGCACTGTATCAGTCTATGTCGAGCACATATTGAGGATGAATTTATTAGACAGAGTGCGTTATTCCATTCTGTTTCGCTCATAGCAACACCAAGCTCCTGCTCCCATACATTCTTCACTGATTCAGTGGAGTCAGTATTTAAAGTGCCGATTGATTCGTAAATGATAGAGATTAACCTTTTACTATCTGGATTAAGAGCAAGAATGGTGTCCATTTTCGAATCAGGAGGAAGGTTAGGAAACAGAGGAAACTGATTTTGTACAAAATGTCTAATCTGAAAGAAACGGAAAATATGTGTCTTGGGAAGATTAAACTTTCCTGACAACTCCGAAAATGATCTGAATTTACCTTTATCATACAAATCCCTGATAGATATAAGACCCTTGAAGGACCAGTCAAGAAAAACTGCATCCGTACACGATGGCAGAAAAGATATATTTTTCGCTACGGGCGAAAGAACCGATGGAGTGGTTAACCCAAAATGTTTTCTAAAAGTAACCCATATTCTAAGAGTATTGGTCACCACTAAGCTGTCTGAGACATTTTTAATGCTTATAGGAAGCTGAGAACAGATCAGTGAGTAAAGGAAAAATTTAGAAGATGACAATTCCATTTGGGCCCAAACAGGATGTTCAGAGACTCTAGAAGTGTTAGTCCAATATAAAAGCTTGCTAATATTGCAAGCCCAGTAATAATGTTGAAAGTTTGGTAAAGCAAGACCCGGTTACAAGGTTTTCTGCCCAATCTGCCTTCTGGGTTGATTAGACGGGACAGTATGAAAGTGAGCCACTCTGTCTCCTTAGGCTTTGAGTCCAACAAAGCCTTCCCAATAAAACTGCCATTGTAACAAAAGTCCATCCGAAAGGCATAAGTTGCGGGAAAAGGGATTGTGTCAAACGCAGGCATGATAATCCTGCTGTTGGCTGCTTCTGGTTTACTGCTGCATCCATTTAGGTGGTTAAAGGCACAGTGGATGCTGGTGCACTTATCTTAAATAAACATTGCAAAATACAAGCACTAAGTATGGAATGCAAAACATGACCTAGGCCATGACCTAAGACTTGGAATACTACATGAAAGCACAAGAGCACAGTTAAAGTGTAACCAATGCACAATGACGACTTACTGAAACTAATCAGGTACTAAAACAGGTACACATGATAAGGACATGTCACTCACTGTGGCTGTGGTTCACCTAAGATAAATAATAATAATAGTTAGTATTAAGTTACTGAAGTTATTGTTAAAGAAAATTAATTATATATCATTTATAGTAGTCTGATAAAATCTGCAACGTATAATTTTTGCAAAGCTATCATGCCTTCAAAAGAAAGGTTTCAAAAATTAAAAAAAAAAGTATCAAAATGAAAAATAATGAATATTTTGAACAGTAAGCTGCTAAAAGAAATTACAAGAATAAATCAAAACTTTGTCTAAAAGTATAAAAGGTTATTTTTTAGGAGAATGTTCATATTAGAAAATAGTTAATATAGTCTATAGCATAATAAAATACAAAACAATTTGTTTCCAAACAAAAATACTCTTTATTGTTTCATATAAGAGAAAAAATCAAACAAAGAAGGGAAGTACAAATTTACATACCTTTAACTTAAAAAAAGCATTAAAATATCAATGAAAAAGACTACTCAAGTAAGAACTAAAGTACAGTTTATAACTAGCAGCAATGTTTTGTTTGGTGTTAAATATGACTTAATAAACATGTTTACACACATCAGTAGAACAAGTTTTTTGACTAAAAAATATAGAGTTAATATTTCTATGTTTAATGCATTGAAATAAATGAGTCGCATATACGTTTGCAAAAACACATCAAAAATATTAAAGAAATTTGAAATAAGTTGCTAAGTCTATGCTAGTAATACAATTTCTTTAAAACATTTTCCAACACAACATTGTTTGTTTCAGGCTAAGAATATGTGGAAGTTTCCCGGTGGTTTGTCAAATCCAAGTGAAAATATTGGTAAGCATCACAAGTGACACATGAAAATGTTCAAATTCAAATTAAAGAGCAATATTTTGATAACCTTTACCAGAATATTATTTGATTTTCACTACTTATTGCTTAAAACAGGTATTAATAATTAATCATGTTTAACAATTCTCAGTATTATATATTGAAAATCATTAAACCTATTTAAATTTGAAAAGTAGTACGTCTAATTTGTTATGGTGTTCACTGATAAGATAACTCCATTCAAATCCAAATATTTAGAGGTTGTTTGTAGCTTTGACCTCCTTCAAAAATTATACAAACAATATCTGACACGCAAGCGATAAACAATTTCCTGCTTCCCACTTGAGTATAAACTTGCGGCTTAATTACCATTTGGAAGTTTGACTTTTGGGGATTCATTAAGTTATTCATTATTAAAATAAATAGATACATTTGGATTTAACACTAAATGGTTTTATAATATTTAAGAAATGGCAATGTGGTTTTGAACCTGAAAATGCTGTATTTGTTAACAAGTATGAGTGTACAGAGAAGGTGATCCATTATAATGTATTTTATATAATATTACATAAATTAGTATACAATAAAATTAGACAATAAAAATTATTAGTTATGTGTTGCCCTGAAACATGATTGAATGAGCTAAAGAATGTTAACAAACATCATGTTAGCTAGTTAAATGAATAAGACTAATAAGTAACAAACAGATTTATTAAATCGTTTTAGGAATTCTTTGAATTTCTTTTTGTCAGAACCTACTCCTACACAAGATTTAAGTTAGTCAGGTCTCTGGAACTCCTGGATTATATTTATACAGTATAGTGTATGTTTAACACATTTAAAATATTCACTGATTGATATAAAAGACTTGTGTAGTGTAGACTTGTGAATCATCACTTGTTTTTGTTTTTTCATAATTTTCCCCAAAATTAGGCGACACTGCAGTCCGTGAAGTTTTTGAGGAAACTGGCATCCGATCTGAATTCCGATCTCTGCTGAGTATTCGTCAGCAGCACCACCACCCCGGCGCATTTGGAAACTCAGATATGTATCTGATCTGCCGTTTAGCTCCAGTAACATATGAGATTAACTTCTGCAAGCAAGAGTGTCTACGTTGCGAGTGGATGGATTTGGCTGAATTGGCCAAAATTAGAGACGCTACGCCCATAACGAGCCGCATCACCAAACTGCTTCTGTACGGACTAGAAAATGGATTCCACAACATCGATCTAAGTATGGAAGATTTGCCTGCCGTGTATACTGGATTAGTCTATCAGATTTATCACAGGAAAATTCCTGAGCTGTATAAATAAATATCACAGTGTGCTGAAGATGCAAGTGCCTGTTTTCACCGAGGTTTTTTTAATAGAAGGATTAAATGAAGACCTAGTTCTCACATTAAATATTAATTCAAAATCATTCAAATTACAAATTTGAATTTTATTAATTTGACTATTAGAATACAATGATTGGAAAGATGAATGATATTGGATGCCTTTTCTCTCTTTTATGTTTTTGTTGTTGTTTAGTTTTTTGGGGGGCATGTTGTATACCAACCATATACTGTATTACAGTTGCATTATATTAAACTCATTTACTTTTTATCTTCTCTAGCAATTTTGTTATATTTATTTACAGTTTTTCAATTATCATTTTCAATTGAAATGGCCAAAATGTATAAATAAACAAGGAGACTATTTTTTTCAATTGTCAATTTTGATTGGTCACAGATTGTTTGTTTAATTTTTAACAGCAGCTCTGAAATTCTGTCAAACTGAATGTCATATAAATTTAATTTACCTTAATATAATTGATTATATCTGTAGTAAAGTTTATTTCAAATAACAGATAGACTACATACAGAAATGTAAGCCTGTAACAATATAAAAAAAGGTGAGAAGACAATTGTTTAACCTTTATAGAAAGACTCCCCAGCATCAGCACCTAACACTGTGAGCTGTGACTTTGATGTTTCATTATGGGAAAGTCTATGTGATTTGTTTGTAATTTTTTGAGTTCTTTTTTCCCCAAAAGAAATACCTGATATTAAAACACTTTTCCATAAAAGAAGAACTTATAATGTGAAAGTTATTCATCATAATTCTTAAAAATGTAAAATTATTTACTTTTAAGCCGTATATTGTTGAAATATTTGGGCTTAAATAAAGCATTTTATATTTATATTGTATATACAGTCATATCAAATTATGTTAATACAGTATATTGCAATACATACATACATACATTGAGAATAGTGTTTTTTTTTCTCACATAAAATCTCATTTACAGCACAATTTGATCTTTACACACTAAAAGCTAGAAAGGAAGATACTGTATATAGAGAGAAGCAGCGTCTTTTAAACTCACATTATTTAGTCTTGACATTCGATAAAATGTACAGGAGCTGCAGTCATAAACTTCAAGAGGCTTTAAACAGGACTTTGAAAATAACTTTCAAAAATGAATGTAAAAAATTAAACTCCCACACCCCTGCCAATTAAATAATTGTTTTACAAATTTGTCATGGTTTCATAAAAGCAATATTTTTTATGATTATGTAATAGAATAATGTTATGTAACATGTAGAATAATTACATTGATTTTACTACATTAAAATTTTATGTTAAGCTTGTAAGTTAAGTTTGATGGTAATGTTTATGAAGTAGTAATTTAATAAATAGATACAGTATGTAATAATTTAGTTTAGCAAATTGTATTTAGAAAAATCATATCCTTTCCACGAGTAGCCACAACATCCATTGTTGAAAATCTGTTAAAGTGGCTGTTGGAAACTGATGAAAAGTTTATCAGAGACCCTTTTTTAATTATATAGCAGCTCTGAATTTCATTCATCCGTGTGTTTCAATGAGCGGGGAAACGGAAGATCACAGAGCTCCAGGCTGAGATTACAAATGGAGTATTTCCTGATGGCCTCATTTACTGATTGGCTGCAGATGGTGAAACATGGGTGATAATGTTGTGTTCAGTGTTCAGTACCTACTTCTGGTTAATGTTTTAGACTTTATAACATAACACTTAAGTTCCAATGATTAAATTTTTGGAAGGAATAAAATTTCTGAAAATAATTTTAAACTTATTCAAAAAAACAAACTATTAAATTATAAAACTGAGCACTCGGTCTTCCTATGTAATTATTTTGTTACTATATATATATATATATATATATATATATATATATATATATATATATATATATATATATATATATATATAGTTTATTAGTAAATTAAATTTATACAAAGATGAACCTGTGTCTATTACTAACCATGTACTTTTAAAAATTAACCTCTTACGTTTGTCAACATTTCTATTCACATCCCAGACAAAATGATGAGTTAAAAAAAAAAATTCACAAGTTGCAATCACTTATTAATGGCCTAAAATGATTAATTAATGATAAGCAGGTTAAGCACTGAAATTTTAAAGTTTGTAAGTAACTCAGTTTCTTGTCTGAATCTAGCCCAACATTTCTTTTTGGGAAGAAAAAAAAACTTTATTAAAATCCCAAAAAGAATAATTGTCCATATTCTGGCCTGGCATTTGTGTTCACATAAACAAATGAAAAACTCACACAAATGAAGTTTAGCTCTTGGCTGACATAGGGAGGAAGAGGATAGCTTTTTGACCAGGTCCTGTGCTTGCTCCACTCTTGTATTGTCCCGTCCTCTTTAGCGCAACATACCAGTTCGGATTTTTACGTGATCTGTATGTGTTATAGTTGTTTGCCTCCAGGCGCTCGAAGAAATAACATTCATCCGTTGCTCGTCTCTGAGTTAGAAAGAAAAATAGAACTAATTGTTAATTGTTAATACTTTGAGTTTTCTACAAGACCAAGCCATAACATATAAAAGAATTCCTGTACTTAAAGCTTAATGTACATAATAAGTGTTGTCATATTAATGTTTTCTGTAACTTTTACAATATCTATGACAAAAGTCATGTACACAATTGGTCCAAAGTGAAAATTTTTATTACCGCAATATCAGTTACTGAAGCACACTGAAGGTTATACACATACTCATAAGATGTGCATTACTTTGTTGTTTATTATAAATCTTTGCAAGACTATAAAATGAATCAGTGGAAAAGGATTTCAAATTAGGTTTTCCTAATTTACCTTTTACAAAATATATATATATATATTTTTTTTTAAATCTGAGATTGAGAAACTTTTATTTTAACACTAAACATATGTTTTATATTTATTTAATATTAAATCAACAACATCACTGTTGTGTCCACACAGACTCCAGACAAAATTAACTACATCCACATGTGTATTTGAAGAGACTTTAATTAAAGCCAAATTCTTCCTCCTTGGCCTTTAACCTTTGAGCTGTGATTAAAAAAAAAAAAAAAGTTAGATGTTTGTGAAGAAGCTTAGAATTTGTTCTAAAATAATTCTGAAAAATAAGTAAATGTTCACATACTGTCTCTGTGAAACATTTTACTTTAAAAGTCACACATTTTAAGCTTTTTATGTATTATGTCATGTAAACCAGTGATTTAAATTCCAGCCAGAATTCTGTCCATGTTTCTGATATAGAAAATTAATCAGAGCTTTCTGACCAATCGCAGTTGAGTGCTATGATAGTGACATACCATAACAACTGCCAGTTGTTAGTGTAAAAAAATAATAATAATAAATTTGTTTTTGATGACTTCAAAGAGTACAATAAAAAGGTGTGTATGAAGAAACTACGTTTGATAATAATTCTCTAATAATATATATTTCTAATTGTTTACCTTTATAAATGATAAAAAATGTGTTTACTTTTTTTTTTTTTTTTTACTTTTGTTAGTTTTAGTATTTAGCTTGTAAAAGTTCCAATTTTGCCAAGACACATTAATGTAAAATAGCAAAATTGGAAAGTATTGTTTAAAGTATGATTTAACAAAATAATAAAATATTGTTTTAACATGGTTCAACCTTTAACATAAATCTAATTTTGAAGAAGCAAAAATTTTACAATTTTAAATTGTACCTTTGTTAATTTGGGTTATTAGGAAATTAATTTGTCTTTGTAAATTAAACATGAACAAATCAATGTGAAATGTCTAATTCTTTTATAAAGTAAAATAATTATTTTTTTGTTCAAAGTATAATATTAATAAAATATAAAAATTCAAATTAGGCAAATTGTCCAGTATTACCATAAATTACTTAAAGCATCATGATAAATAAAAAGAATTAGCTAGAATAAGCTTGGCTTATCAGAACACACAGCTTGTTCAAAAGAAAACAACAACGTGAAGCCGTAATGAAGCAGCTGTTGTTGTTAGGCTAAAAGAAAAGTAAAATGTTTGGCCCTTGTTTTGTAAGGAGGTGCATCTGCTACACTGTAAACCACATCAGTCATGATGACTAAACACAAAGAGTGCTCAAAGTTCTTTGGTTCTACTGTATTCGACGGAAAAAATGTGATAAATGTTTTCGAGTAGAGAACAGTCAGTACAAATGATAAATGTGTACATTTTCAAAAACCCAGTTAACCTAAATTCCAGGTTTATGTCAGTTTTTACCCCTTTTGCGTATTTTAATACAGTTTTTACACCAGAATTACAGGAATTACAAGACAAGGGTTTGAAGAGTACTTCAATCTGTTTATCTTCTTATCTCCAGAAATAGTTTAAAATACGTAAATATATAAACAGATCACCATGATAGATAGAAGCTAACTAAAAAGCTACATCATTATTAGTTCTCAAACAACTCCATGTTCTCAAACAACTCACAAAAGTGGTTTATTCCTCGGAAACCACAGCAATTTGGCGTCAATTCTTTTATTAGATTATTATTAGTTTAGCTTTTCATTTCATTTAATGTGGTTAAACATCCATGAAACAGGTTAATACCCGTAAAATGCGTAATGCTAGAGCAGATATAAACTTTTATTTGCTTCATTAAAAAAAAAACTATTACGTAAAAACAACACAAACAAAAACACAAACTGGCACTGGAGGCTCCTTCCGAAAGCTCGAATTATTAAATCTTCTCACTCATGTTTTACTCTATCTATTAATATTAACTCATGCCAAAGTTTCATTAAATTGTGTCCAGCGGTCGATTTAAGAAGCACCCACAGTTTGACCCATGCACAGGTGTTTTAAAATCTCACACATGACTGTTCATAACGTCCCTTCTACTCAACATTTTGACTGAATTTATAGCACAGGTTTCACTTTAGGCAAATACTGAAGGACTGGCAAAGGTTAATTAAATTCTGTCCATCCAGTTTTGCGTGATGCTGTGACACAATCTGGCTGGACAGACATACAGACAAACAGAACTTTTCTGAGACTGGTTTCAAGTCCTCCAATGTATCAGACATAAAGATATCTTTGAAAGCGTGAGTTCTGACTAATGTACAGACAAAACCTTTCTTTTGTGTGTGTGTGTGTGTGTGTGTGTGTGTGTGTGTGTGTGTGTGTGTGTGTGTGTGTGTGTGTGTGTGTGTGTGTGTATGGTTAAGCATCATGTTCACAGCAGGCACTGCTTACCATCACAAATGAATAACTAGTGCACACGCACTGTTCTCAAGAACAACATGCTTTTTGGTGAAACACTTGGCAAGCCACAAACAGGAAACTGTTAACTACCAGACTGTTGGTAATTTTCCTCCGATTTTGGTTTTGGGGATGTCTGTGATTTACTGTGATTCCATGCAAGGAGTCCTAATTTGTGTGAGTGTGTTACTGGTGACAAAGAAAGTTAAAGAAATGGGGTATTTGTGTGTTAAATCGAAGTAACTTCCAAAAATAATAAAAACAGCCTGGTGTGGAAATTACTGTTTACAGCTTTTACACCATACGCAGCAACAGAATCTAATTTGTACGTCATGCCTATTGAACACAACTGTAGGTGGATAAATTAAACAGATAATTTGTTAACAAGTGGTACATTTCTTGGTGCAACAGGACATCAATTTTAGTTGCATCCTACCACCCTGTTATTGGTTATTTTCTTCTCCACATCCTCCAAGTGTTTTATTCCTACAAGCACCCTTCAGAGTGTTCTTTGTTGACTCACCGTTCCAAAAAGCCTCCCCTCAGAGCTCATCGCGAGGTAACGATTAGCCGAGATACCCTTAATGATTACCTCTCCCACTGCAGTCGCCTGGAGTTGCAGCCGAACTGAAGGAAACAAGAGTAAAGAAAGAGTAATTACTGGTCAGATAAAACCATGTTGGAGTTACAATATTTGCTTAGCATTTAAACAATGTTTACTATGTAAACATAATAGCATGTAATCAAGGTATGTGTTCAGTTGTAGGTATTTTTTTCATCCAACAGTTTACCCAAAACATATTAGCTAGCTAGTTAAACAGCTGAAAATCTGTTGAATTCTTAATCTGATTGGACAGTAGTTCTGCCTGCAAGGCAAAGCACAGGTTTCATACAGGATATATTTATATACTTATATAGGGACTTATATACTGCATAATATACATTTGCAATTGCAGTTTGAAATGTTGTATTGTGAAACACATATTCCCATAGGAAATATTGTAAATGTGTCAGGGATAACCCCTAGAGGGCGCCAAAGCGCCCAAAGACTTCTTGTTTTGTAGTTCTGTTTATTTTAAACTTCAGTTCCCATAGTGCAACTCGGTCAGGTGACATGGGCGCGCACCTGAACCGAGTTGGTCATTGGTTTTATTATAAATAGTTTGGTGTAGTTATGTTGAGTTGTCTAGCATTTGTTACGTTGATTAGGTATGTGGCTTCGTTATGTGGATACGTGTTTTGGTTTCTTTTTATATAAAGTATTTTAGTTTGTTTTGTTCCCTGACCTTTTTAATTTAATAAAAGAACAATTCTTTTATTCTTCTTTGCTGAACATCCGCCTTTGCATCTATACCTAGCCTCCGTTCATCCGCACAAAGTTGTGACAGAATGCTAGACCCTACAAGAGGCATAGCGGAGGAGCCTCCCCAGGAAATTCTTTTGGGGGGGGGGCAAGGATGTTTACAAATTGGGAAGACGGAGCGGAAGGCGAGCGGATTCCCAAGCGGCGAAGCGAAAAAAAACGGAGAAGAAAACATGGCAGAAAGGAGCAGGAGGAGCTGGAGCAGCTAGACTGGGAGGGCTGCCGGCTGGCGATAAGGCGCACGCCGTTTATGAGTGGAGCAGCATGGGGTGACATGTGTCCCCGCACCCGCCGGAAGGCAGAGACCAGGAGGTCTAGATTCGGAGGTGAGCGGGGGGAAGGGGCACCCCACAGCGTGCGACGACAAGAAACAGTGTATGAACCGTATACGCAGCCGGGAGCAGCCTCCCAGCTAGCAAGGAGCAGCTTATGGCGGTGCGCGGAGCAAAGTGACGAGTGCATGCGTGACCTGCAGGAGCAGGTAGGAGTGCTCCAGAGGTTGCTGCTTCAGATTCGCCTCGCAGAGGGCCCAGACCTGCCAGCTTCTCCGCCCGAGCACAGGAGCAAAGAAGAGCTCCTTTTTCCGCCGAGCTGGAGCGACGACGACGGCGAGCAGGAATACATCCGGTTCAGCAATGATGACAGCGGCGAGCTCTACTATCTGCTGTATAGCCTCGACGACGAAAGTGAGCTCAGCAGCGGCGACGATGAAGACGAGCTCCTCTTTCCGCCGCAGCTGAGCCGACAGCGAGCCCTATATCGTTCCGCGTAGCTGCTTCGTCGCGGACAGCGAGCTGCCGCCGCTGCACCGCGCCGCTGGGCACAGCGAGCTGCCGCCGCTGCACGGAGCCTTGGTCAGGGACAGCGAGCTGCCGCCGCTGCACCGCACCGAGGTGGACAGCGAGCTGCCGCCGCTGTACGGCGCCTTGGTCAGGGACAGCGAGCTGCCGCCGCTGCACGGCGCCTTCGTAGACAGCGAGCTTCCTCTTCCTCCGCCGCCGCCGTCATGCGCCGCCGAAGACGATGAGCTGCCTCTTCCTCCGCCGCCGCCTTCATGCGCGGCCGAGGATAGCGAGCTTCCTCTTCCTCCGCCACCGCCATCCTGCAGTGAGGAGGACAGCGAATGTCCTCCACCGCCGCCATCCTGCACTGAGGAGGACAGTGAGTATCCTCCACCGCCGCCGTCCTGCACTGAGGAGGACAGCGAGTATCCTCCACCGCCGCCGTCCTGCACTGAGGAGGACAGCGAGTTTCCTCCACCACCGCCATCCTGCACTGAGGAGGACAGCGAGTTTCCTCCACCACCGCCGTCCTGCAGTGAGGAGGACAGCGGGCTGCCGTCGCTGCTCAACGCTGAGGAGGACAGCGAGTATCCTCCACCACCGCCGTCCTGCACTGAGGAGGACAGCGAGTTTCCTCCACCGCCGCCGTCCTACAGTGAAGAGGACAGCGGGCTGCGGTCGCTGCTCAGCGCTGAGAGGGACAGCGAATTTCCTCTGCCGTCGCCACCCTGCATCAGCGAGGGTGGCGAGCTTTTGCTACAGGCGCACTTAATCTGCCTTCGCCGCCCAACAACAACGAGGACGGCGAGCATCCTCTGACTTCGCCGCCCAGCATCAATAAGGACGGCGCACTTTCTCTGCCTTCACCGCCCTGCTGCTATGGGCGCACTGAACCACCGTGTCCACAGGACAAGGGAGTCAGCCTCGGGGTGAGGAGGGCAGACATTGGACCCTGGGGGGGATGCCCTGGACCCCCAGTGGCGCCCCAGGATTTGCACATTTAGGGGGGGGCTTCTGTCAGGGGTAACCCCTAGAGGGCGCCAAAACGCCCAAAGACTTCTTGTTTTGTAGTTCTGTTTAGTTTAAACTTCAGTTCCCATAGTGCAACTCGGTCAGGTGACATGGGCGCGCACCTGAACCGAGTTGGTCATTGTTTTTATTATAAATAGTTTGGTGTAGTTATGTTGAGATGTCTAGCATTTGTTACGTTGATTAGGTATGTGGCTTCGTTATGTGGATACGTGTTTTGGTTTCTTTTTAAATAAAGTATTTTAGTTTGTTTTGTTCACCGACCTTTTTGATTTAATAAAAGAACATTCTTGCTGAACATCTGCCTTTGCATCTATGCCTCGCCTCCGTTCATCCGCACAAAGATGTGACAAAATGCACATAATCCGCTCCAGCGTACCAGTTTCCAACACTATAATAAAAAAATATGCAAACTCGCTTTGCTTGGCTTTACACTGACAGTTTTGAACGGTTCCCGAATGTACACTCAACTTACCCAGGATTCGGTTCGGCTCAGTTTCTTCACTCGTATGCCGAAAGTGCTTTGTATGCCGAGGCGAATTTCTTGCTAAATTGCAGTTCTTAAGGTGGAAATTGGTGAGGCGAGGTGTTTGTATGCTAAGGTACCACTGTATGGTGGATGGGCTACAACCATTTGAAACAACCATTTATTTCTGTAAAGGGATATTTTGGTTGAAATTTTCAGAAGGAGTCTTCGGTTTCAGTGCTTTCTTATATAAGTCTACCTCTATAACTTATAGACTCTATAAGTCTATAAGGCTTTTCATACACAACTCTTTGGAACAGAAAGCTTTGCAATTTCTCAGTAACAAATTGATGAGAAAAAAAACATGAGGCTAGTACGAGAAAAAATGTTTCCAGCTGTTATAATGGAAGTGGTATAATGGTATAATGTTCTAGGAACATTATAATGGTATAATGTTCTAGGTTGTTGTGCTTACATTTCACGATATTAAACGTAGCTACTGTATTAATCTATTTAAAAAAATGGTTGAGTTAAAGGGATCTATTATCAACTTTTATCAATCAGATTTTTCTTTTTCTTTTTATTCTTCTTCCTTGTCGTTTACCGGCGGCTGGAATCCAATAGGTTGCATTACCGCCAACTGTACTGTACGTCTCATTCTCCCTCATCTTCCCAGCCTTGTCTTGTCTCCTGGATAGATAAATGAATAGACGGTGACCTCATATAAGAACATCCCACCCCTTGGCTTTCCAGACACTGAATAAGTGCATTTAAAGGAAGAGTTTGAGGTATAAAATAATGCATTATCTGAGTAGTAATTCAGCTGGAGCATAAACACACACTTAGGGTGAGCTCATGGACTGTTAAGGAAATAATAACATATGGGACCTTTAATAAAGCAAAAAAAGGCAAACCTAAAATACCTTAAAAATTAAAAGTAAAAACTATATATAAGTAAATAAAAGTAAAATAAAAGTAAACGTTATCTTTTGTTATTTTATCCCAAGTATCCCATTTACCACCGGCATATCAGTTTGCATTATCAACTCAGTCATAGTTAAACCGTAGTAGGAAAAATATATGTGAGCTTATAATCTTACATAAATGAGCAAACAGACCTCCACACTTTTTTAGAATTCACTTTGACACAAGTGCACTGCTGTCCATCCTGGTCATCCTGCTTATCCTGGGCCCTAAACTACTGTAGGATTTATAATCATGATGCTCAAACAACTTAATAACGTGACTAATAAACATATTTTTTCCTCATTTCGTGCTGAATTTTTTCCTCATTTTATTTTCTGGTCAGATGCTCAAATGACTTGTTTCCCGGTTAGGCGGATTTTGGAAATTCCTTAACACTGAGTTAACAGCGACTGCCACGTGTGTGTTTCTGTCGGGTCAAGTCCACAGAACCGCAAACAGACAATGACCTTCTTCTTATTCTGTTCCTGATTCATTCAGGGAATAAGTTTATTTCTTAATGAGTTCATGTATCCTGTGTTCATGTCAACTGTAATTCATTTTCTAGTCATTTCTAGTCAGAGGATTTGTGTGTGTGTGTGTGTGTGTGTGTGTGTGTGTGTGTGTGTGTGTGTGTGTGTGTGTGTGTGTGTGTGTGATATAATGCACACACACACAACTCAACTCCTTTAAAATAAGAATTAACAATTTGTGATATGGTTGTCAAATGCACACAATGACCTTTCTTTGTACTTTGAACTACTTCAGAGTTGCTGTAGGCCTCTTGGTAGTGTCTCTGACCAATTTCCTCTAGCTTGTAGAGAGGTCCTACTCCAGGGAGGGTCTGTGTGGTACTATTATACAAAAAGGGGGTCTTTTCTACCCACTGTATATACCATCGCAAGGCAGATGCACACATGCAGATGTAATTTGAAAACACCAATTAGCCTAATCTGGTTGTCTTTGGACTGTGGGAGGAAAGGAGTGCCTTGTGGAAACCCATCAAGCACAGGGAAAACATGTACAAGTAGTATGATATAATTTTATATAACAGTTTCTTCAACATTTCGAGGACAAAAGCAACATATTAATTTGTCAAACCATTTGGATTGAAATGTTACTGTTAAAAGGTAATTAAATCATTCCAAATGCTGCAAGATTTTGTAATATTCCCTTTAGATATATAGTCATATCTTTCCATCTGGATTCTTTCACAAAGCTTTTAACTACTTGGGTGGAGTTTCGCGAAAGCATCACAGCACAAAGATCATTGAGTCTAGAGTCTAGAGAGTATCACATTGAGCCCTCTCTCTATCACTTGAGATGATCTTAATGTAATGATACTTTAATGTCTAGTGGCCTATATTTTATTTCCCATGTTTTTATTACGCTGCCAATTCAATACTGCAATACTGCCATCATTACGATAGTGTAGTTACGACCATATAAATTCATTTGAACAAAATCCACTTAATATATTCCAGATGTTTTGCATTGCAATTTCTTATGGCTTTGGGAGTTAATGGGTTGTAATTATGTAGTGAAAACGTGTAGTGAGTAAGGGCCTGTGAACCTTTCATTCATTCATTCATTCATTCATTCATTCCTACTTTCAGTCATTTAACGTGAGTTAATTAAATATGATTCATTCTTTCCCATTTCACTTTCATCATCTGTTCATTGCTTACTGATGACTAATGAAAGAACGAGTGAGTGGGTGCAACATTGAGAGGAAACACTGTTTGTGTGTGCGTCTGTGTGTGTCTATGTGTGTGTGTGTGTGTGTGTGTGTGTGTGTGTGTGTGTGCTGTCTGTGTTTACAAAGATGTTGTCGTCATGTCTCTCGTAATGAAATGTCATTAAAACCATCGGCCAAGCTCCATCCCATTACTCATAGCAGGTGCTTTAGGCAGAGAAACAGAAGGATGAAATAAGACAGATAGATACTATGGATAAATATAGATGAGAGAGACAAAAGCGTGGGAGAGAAGGAAATTGGAGGCAAAGGAGAGAGGGAGATATCAAAGTATAAAAAGGGATGAAGCATAAAGATAAACATAGAGAGAGTGTGATCGAAAGGAAGACAGACAGACAGACAGACGAGCAGAAATAGAAAACAGGAAAGGAGAAACTCTGGAGGTGTAATAAAAATACAGGAAAGAAACAACCTACCTACCAGAGGGTACAAAAAAAAAACTGAGAGACAGAACAGAGAGAGAAAGGAAGTTAAAATACAGACCCAGATACTGGACATTATGATGTGAAAGCCAGACCAGAGGCAACGTGTCTGGAAATAGTTTCATCATTGTTCGAATATGAATTTGAATAGCAGACACTTGAGAATTAATCGAAGACTTATATGAAATATGGCGGAACAGTGGATCAGTGGAACCTCCAGGGTTGCAGGTTTAAATCTCGCCTTTGGTCTATGCGACTGCAGTTTGCATGTTCTGTGCTGGAGGGTTCTCTCCACCTCTAGAACCAAAGACATGGACTGGACTGTCCTGATGGGCGTTTCCAAATTGCTCCTAGTGTATGAGTGGATATCTGATGGTGTGTGCACATGTAGGTTGCAAGAAAGTGATCCCTGGCAACATGGCTTAGAGCATTGACCGCTAGAGTGAAGTCACAGGTTATTGCAGCCAACCATTCTTCAATGATCATGGCTTGAATGAATGAATGAGTGAATGAATGATAAACATACTACTGACATTTATAGAGTCTCCGGGGTCAGTGATTCGTGAACGGGTACAAGTTCGAAAGTAAATTGAACTACATGGTTCAAAGACATGAAGCGTTCAAAACTAAACTGGAAAACTTTAACTGCTGTTAAAGGTGCTTAAGGTGCTGTTATAAAAATAAAAATAAAACATTTGAGGCTTGGTGGGATTTCTCTGGATACTACACAATCAGTGCAGGCTGATTGGAGTTGCCAAATTTCAAAACTCAATAGTTTGATGGAGTGTGTGCTCTCTTGTGCCTTGCGTGGGTGGCACCCCATTCAGGGTGTACCCCATCTTGTGCCCTGAGGTCCCTAGAATATGTTCCAGGCTCTCTGTGACCCTAAACAGGACAAGCAGTATAGATGATGGATGGATGGATGGATGGATGAATGGATGGATTTACCTTTTTGTATTACCATGCTATTAAACTGTTATGTTAATAGTTGTTAATTGATATCTAATATTTGCTTAAATAGTAATATAATCTAACATTTGAAAAAAAAATGTCAGGACTAACACAAGAAGTAAAAAAGCATGCATTTTACTTTTTATGGCGTAGTGCATCTTTTCGAAAAAGCATATTAAGACTAAACTAGCTTTAATTGTGCTTTAATAGAATACTATATAAATACTTGAAAGAAATCATTAATCACTATGATTAAACACATTAGAATAAAGATTTCTCACCATTGTTGGAGAGGCATTTTAACAGAGATGGGCATTAATGACATGTTCATAAGTTTTGACTGTGGTTGCTATGGCAGCAATAAGCAAAAGTGCAAATTACATTTAAAAAAAATGAAATAAAAGGGAGATAAATGGATTGTACATCTTGGATTAAATATAATGACTTGCAAAAGTATCCAAGAATGTGTCTCCCCCCTCTGTTTGCTGTGAGGCGGACGTAGAGATTTTGTAACCACATTGATTGCCAATTCGGAAGTATTTAAAATGTATTAAAGAATGATTTATCTATGTATCTATTTACATTATCACAGCTCCAAACTCTCATTCCCCTACCCAGCCTCTCATTTTCCTCTCATAAAGTCAATTGGATAAAAATCACAGCCTAATATATGTTACTGAAACAACAAACAGCTCCACCGTGAAGACATTCACATGGTGCAAAAACTCACTGACTGCAGGCATTTTTTTTCCCCCATTAAGATTCAGTTATTTGTCACATGAACCTTACAGCATAGTAAACTCATTTTTTTGCATATCTGAATTATGAAGCAGGGGTCAGAGCACAGGTTCAACCAGGATAAGCGCCTCTGGGGCAGATAGGGTTAAGGGCTCAATAGTGGCAACTTGGTGTTGCTGGGGCTCGAACCCCCGACCATCTGATCAGTAACCCAGTAACCCACAGCCTTAACCATTTAATCAACACCTCCTGACCAATCAGAATAGAGAATATTGTATACAGGAATTTCATGAAATCATGGGCTTTAAAAAGTCATTTTGCTTGTGTTTAGAAATGACAAAATCCCACAGCGAGAAGTCAGACGGAAAGTTGGGCCTGCTTTCTTTTCCCTTCCGTGCTACAGTATAAAGATGCTTTGTATTGCCTCTCTCTCTCTCTCTCTCTCTCTCTCTCTCTCTCTCTAGGTGATTTATGAAGCTGTGTAACAGAGTGTAAACTCTAACCTAAAGGCTAACAGCATTTCTTCAGTTTCTCTCCTGTATTCTTTCATTCAGTCCCTCTTTAGTTTTGTTTCTCTTTCACTCTCCCACATTTTCTCCTACTCTTTGCTCTCTGCCTTGCAGTTCTTCTCATGCTTCTATTTTTCTTTATTTCCTCCAAGTACAGGAGTGTATAGTTACTAACATGAGGCCTAACAGCAATCTCTGTCTTGCCTACCTTTATAATTTTTAGAAAAGAGTCTTACTGTTGGGGTCGTTCTTCTCGCGGATGCCATCCACTCGTCCGTCGGGGTTGATGCGCAGAAAGTATCCTCCGTTCTTGCAGTATAGCCTTTTGGGCTCTTTGAAGTTGCCCGGGGGGAAGCTGTCGGCCGAAGCCGGGGGAAGAGTGGAGATCTCTCCGCTCGCCATCTCTCCCTCTCTCTCTCCCCCTCTTGCTTCTTTTCTTCCTTCTTTTCTGCTCTTTCGCGCTGTCCGGCCCTCTCGGTAACGCTGGAACCCCCCTCTGTGGCCTCTCGGCTACACCGCCCCCCAATTCAGCTCTCCTCTCCTCCTCCACTCACACTCCTACTCCTACTTTTCCTCCAAAGTCAGAGAGAGAAAGAGAGGGATTCCTGTTAACTCTCAGGTCACTGTTTAGACAGAGAAAGGGAGACAGAAAGAGGGAGGGAGAGATCAAGGAGTAATAAAGGGAACACAGCGACAAAGCAATTGCCAAAAAAAAGTCGAGAATAAGAGAAAGACAAGCTGATCAATGAAGGAAGAAAGATAAAGATATGATAAAAGAGACCATGAGAACAAGAGAAACAAGAAACAAACTAAAACAGATATGAAGAAAATAGACCTGAATGGACTGGTAAAAAGGTACAGAGAGATGACGAAATGTGACAAATAGTTTAAAAAGGATATGATACAAAATGGGGCAGAAGAGAAAGAGAAATAATAGGGGAGAGAAACAGATGAAGTAGATAAAACATAATCGAAGGGAGAAAGAGGATCAAAGTTAACACATACTTGTTTGGACTGGGTTAAAATGCCCATTTAAGGTTGTCCTAAAAAATTAATACGATGATAATAATGATGATGATGATGATGATGACGATAGGTTAGTCAAGACATGCCCTCCAGCATGTGCTCGTGCGTGTGTCCTGGTCTCCTCCGGAGCTAAAGTGTTTACAGCAGAGGGACTGCAGAACATGTGCGTAAGCTCTCATTTCCCTGGGTCGGCCCCTCTCAGCCTTAGGCAGCGTGCATTCCCTCAAACCCCCCCCCCCCCCCCACCTCCGCTTTCTAACTCTTTTCCTTTATCAAATGTCATAAACAGGCTTTAGGCATGGAGTATCACAGAAAGGGCGAGAGAGCACACCATGATGTACGAATAAAGTTATATTTGCAGATAAACTCATATTGTTCCTTGGAAAAGGATGACTGGTCATACCATGGGATACTGTTCTGGCTCCTGAACTGCATATACAGTACAGTAAGTATTAATAGACCCCCGAGTGATTTGAGGTGGTTCTGTATGAATGAGCAAATAGACACCTGGGATTGGCCCACACTGCTGTGAGGGAAGCCCATGAACAAAACCCATAATTCATCCCCAGACAGGAGGACCACGTAGGCAGTTTTAAAGCACTAAGTAAAGCAACAAATACTATGATCTTGACCACAGCCAAACAAATAACAATGCTTTATTGTTATGGAAACCAGAAGGTTCTATGAACCCCATATAACTGCCAGTGCTGGTGGGAATATTCTTGATATTCTCAATACATTCTTGATCAAACAAAGACATTTAAATGACAATGTGATGTATAACACAATGTTTTCATGTAGTAGACACGTCCTGGAGCTGGACAGGACGTAAAGTTTTAACTAAAGCTCATGATGCTCATTTTAGTGTGTCATGGTAGGATGAATGAGATGATGTCTACCTCCTACTGTACATACGGGAGCCCTAAAAGCTCCAACAGTAATCCCTTCATAATAGTAGCCATCACATAGATTTGGACTATAAATTGAGACTTGTCACTTTCTAACAGTCCCTGAAGAAAAAAAGGAAATGCTTTTTGCATAAAAGAGGAAATGCTTTTTCTACAATACACCAGATAAATATGGTGCACCACTGAAGAAACTGGTTGCACCTAAGTACTAGACCCTCTGGCTTTCAAGAGGTTCCCAGAATATATGGTCACAATAATCAATTGGCAAGTGGTTCTGTGGGGACAGACCACCAGGCTAAGGTGGTGTCAAATATCTCTATTCATTTGGGATAACTGATCTGCTTGAGAAAAAAGCTCCTTCAGCCACTAGAGCAAGAGGTCTTGCTTGTTTTCTTCAGTTCTCTTCATCATTGGAAGAACCAGTAGTGGAAGAGTCAAGGCATATAGTATACAGTGGGCCAGTAGATCCTCTCCCAGTGGGCTTTTTGGCTTCACAAGTGAGAACCATCATCGCCACTGTGGAAGAAGATTGCCCTGGACATAAGTATTGTGTGTTGTCATGTCATGAATTGTACAGCCTGGGTAGATGTCTTGCTCCCATTAAGATTAGCCATGGATTGACCTGTCGGACCTGGACAATATCTGATAACTGGTAGTAAAAAAGAGGACCACCATAGATGTATTGCTGTGGATGAAGTAGACAATCACATCGTGCTTAAAGGTGGCTGATTCTGCATCTTGCTACCTGGACAATTCTGATGGACCCTGGAGTGATATGGTATTGTCAGTGAATGAAACTGCATACTAATTGTGTGACCTGTTTTGGTATTGCAAGCTTATTGCTGAGCTCCACTATGAGAAAAACACTGCAGTATATTCAAGGAGAGTGAATGTGTCCCTCCATCATGAGAGCTAGTTGTTCAGTGTAAGTTAGTTTTCAGATGACTTTCACCATCAGTGTAGGCTGTCTGAATATGTTTCAAAACATAACATGATGGTATGGAAATGGCAAAATCAAGAATTTTGCAAATTAGCATCTGTTCTTTTAGGGTGTGACCCATTTTTACCCCCAGCCTCAGGTGCATTTGATGAACAATGATGACGAAGCAATGGACTGTAAGCAAGCGTATAGTCACTCCTAGTCCTTTAGTAAGTAACCCCTTCTAACCTTCTAATCAAGATCATGTTGGAGTCCATGAACACTGGGCATGTAGCAGGAATTCACTCTAGATGAGATGCCTGTTTTTCATATGGCATCATGCAATACACAATTCATACATTCATTTATACTGTTTAGTCTGAAGGGCAGACTAAAAATGCATATTAGGCCATTGAAGGTACTGAAGGTAATGACATCATGTATCATGGTGGTTTCCAGGCTTTTTTTTTTCTTCTGCCTGTTTAGGATTGCAATGCTTTGCACTTGGTTATCGGCAATTAGCCGTCTTTGTATAGAACTACCCCAAACTGAATTTCAAATCAACTTCCAATCATGTTTGGGCCTCCGAGTGGCGCAGTGGTAAAGTACTCGCCCTATCATCTGGAGATTGCTAGTTCGATTCCTGGGTGATGTTGAAACCTCTTGTAGCCGGAGGTCTAGAGAGAGCTGATTGGCTGAGCTCTCTCAGAGGGGAGGGATGAGAGGTACTTAGTGCTCCCACATTAATCAGATGCGTCTATGAGCTCACACAAGCTTTTTACGATGCCCGGTGCGTGAGCGAGCAGTTTGAACAGATGCGGTCGGCTGGCGTCACGTGGTTCGCCCCCCCCCCCCGACTGAGTAGTAGTAGTCGCCTTAATGTGGGAGCCCCCTAGTGACGGGGAGGAATTGGACAAAAAATGCATTTTTTAGGGAGAAAATCTGGAGGAAAAAACAAACAAACTTCCAAACAGGAAGTGGCCTATATATTGAGAAGAAAAGAATATGCCATATTGTTTTGATGGCCTCAGAATTCTAGCATAGTCATACACTTTGGTAGTTAAATGAGATATGACTAAGTTAGTTAGCTAGGGTTCCTGGGTTCCTAATGCACACCAAGGTGTAGTCTATCCATCTAAACATTGAACAATATTAAAATTAATAGGATTGGATAATAGGATCTAGCTTCTAGTTACCATTATGCAAAAAAAGTGTCTGAACTGAATGCCTGTGGGACAGCAACACAACCTTCTACCCTGTCATGTAAGATTTTATACGTTTAAAATATCCTTCAGGTCTTTAACAACCTTCAGTTAACCCGTGTAACATAATGAACTGACCTTAAAAAGCGATGGGGAAGCAGGAAGAGCAAGTTGATGAGAGCGAATTAAAAACAGTTTTGGAACGCAGGGCTGGTTTCAGTGGGTTCAGTTTAAAAAGGCCTTTCCTGACCATAGTCACCACATCTAAGCCTGGTATCGGGATCCATTTCAAACAGCCAAATGGATCCGTGCATCAGAAATTCTTCATTTCAAGATTCACCGGTTACAATCCGCAACCAATTGCCTCTTCTTCCTGGACACGAGTATTCTGTTCATATAGCGTATGACTAAAGAAAACAAACCAAAACCAACTTTCATTTTAGAAACCTGCTCAATGGGGAGCGTAAGGAGGAGGCGGTGAGGTACTGGAACACTGGTGTGGGAGGAATTATAATTACAGGCTGGACCACACACACACACACACAAACACACATACAGTACAGAGCTCAAGACTTCATTTTAACGTAGACCAAAGAACAGAATGACGTAAATGGGATCTACCTGAAAAAATGATTTAGAAGAAGAATATATTTTATTTATTATTAATCAGAAATCCACTTGCTATCTTCATATTGTTTACACTGACACCTGTTTCTTGGCCAAAGAGTTAACCCAGTTTCATGATGTTTGCAAAACCAACCATCAAATAAGAAAAATACACAGAGCAAATGCAGAATCAGTGGTGGGGCTGACTTTTTTCTAGCTCAGACTGTAACTGCCCAAAGCCCTAATACCCATATCAGTGACAGTTCCCACAGGTCATTGAACACAGTGGCACACCGTTAGATTGAAGTGCATCTGGACTGATATTTTTCACTATGATTCGCTGAGACATCTGGATAAGGGATTTAGACAGAAGAAGGGAGTGTGAACTTGCCTATTATCTCAATGACCCTCTACATACTGTAGCAGCCACCAGTCACACAGATCCTTCCACTCAATACTCACAAGAAGACAGCTCAAGTCTAATTGTGTCTATGTATAGGCATATTCCGTATGAAGCCAAGTCAGAGAAGCACTATGGCAACTCTAAGGATTAGTTAGTCAGTTTAAAGTTTTAAAAATATCCTCTTCTTTTTTCAGTAAGCAACTCTACTAAAGTTGCAGATATTAAGCAGCAGCTTGCTTCATCAATCAGAGTCTGGAGCCACACAAGTGCAACCCTGCCAACTATCTCTGCTAGCACATGGTTTTATGGTGCATTGTCTTTGCATAGAAAAGAGCAAGCCATAGCTTAAGCCCATGCTGATGTGATTTGGAATTGAAGATTACAGCATGATGTTCTTGTACGTAATTGATTCACCATACCATTCTGTTGTTTGGAGATTTCCTTGGTTGGAAAAGCATGCATTTGACCCTCTCAGGAAAAAGAAAGACAAAGGACCATGGATCCTGTTTTACTGTAATGCCATGGAATCAACAATATATTAGTAAAGTTTGTGCTTCTTGTCCCTGGAGGACTTATTTGAATGTACTGTACATGGAGACGCACAAGGTGTACTGTAAGCTGTGCAGCAGGATTGGTCCTACCACAAGATCATTACAAAGCGCAGCTGGTTTCTGGAATCTAGAAACGTACAGTGGTTTGTGGGTTGTGATCTTCAGAATCTTCAGCACACACACTGCACCTGCTCCACAAAGGCTCTGCTTGTCAGTAAATGGAAGAGGGTGTTTCAGCACACTCCTGTCATCAGAATTTCATGAGTCTGTTTATTGGTGATGTGGAAATCAAGCCATGGCTTCCTAACAGCATGTAGAGCCACGAAAGCACTTTCCAGTTGCATTCTGATGGCTCTCATGAACAAAGAGGAATATTGATGTAAGCAGCTTGTAGCAACTTGCTATCAAGCTTGCCCTAGATGATGTTTTCCTTTCAGCTCCACTCATAAGTTCTGGCTCAGTTCACCTGGTAGCTGGGTAAGAGGGGTAACCAAATTTAGCATGTACAATGTTCCTATTTCACTGTGGTACTTAGTGTATCCATGGTGCATAGTGTATCTTTTAAAATTGGTCTGTAGAGTTGCTCCCCATGTTTTGACGTATGACCTAAACCTATGACTAACCATATGCATGCATGTTCATTGCGGGAACAGTCAGAGCTTACTTAGGCTGGATCTTTAAAAGGTCAATGTTCTTGTGGTCAGTCATGATCCACCCTAGTTCACCCTTAAATGTATTTATTTAGGGTCAACGTGTTGAACATCATGTTGAACATCTTGTATGTTAACCCATTAAGCACATTTTCTAAGCCTTCAAAATAGATTATTATTAATAAACAAGTTTACAATAAAGTGAATAACATTCATTATCAATTATATACCAGTAAACTGGTGACAGGATCACGGGCACCCAAGGGGCCAGCATGTCTGATCCAATCCCACAAAAAGCTAATGTAGCACAACTTGCTTAAAAAAAGTAACTGCTTACAATGATGGAAAGGCACCAGAGCACCCAAGGCAATTAATCTGGCCTCTACATTCAGCAGATTTCAATCCAAGCACCTTCAATAGAATGTGCCGGACAAACAAGTCTGATCTATGGAGGCCCCACCCCGCAACCTACTGTACAGCACCCAAAGGATCCGCCGCCAGACAACACAGCTCTTGTGGAGTCATGCCCCAAGGTGCCAGCGCTGCACAGGTGACACAAGGGGAACCTACACAATACTGGGTATAATGTTTTGCATTTTAATGTTAAAATGATCCGCGATCAGGCTGATCAGAGTTAATCTTATATTTATCTCAGCAATGAGAATTCTTTAATGACTTTTTCATATATTTTGCTCATTGGGTTAGGTATCATACAGTATTTAGAGTACATATAGATGGACAAGGCGCTAGAAAAATAAGCATACAACAAATCTCTGCAAGGTCCCAGAGTTGAACTGAAGATGCCTCATTAGCATTCCTGCTAGTAAGTAACACAGGCTTAGAAAAGAGAAAAACATAATCAATGTGTGTAGATATGGCATCAAAAGCAATTACTAGAACATTTACTGAAGCTTATTTAGTAGTTAGCCTAAAGCTGTTCATAAGCTTAGCTTATTTGCTAATCAGTGGCTAGCATGTCAGGTGGATGTTTAACATGAGTTAAATAATGTAGATGGCATATTGCTTTACCTACTCACACTAAATATTGTATATATTTTAAATTGTCTGTGTAAAGAGACTCTATTTATCAGTGCTGACACCCATGTGCGCCTGCACTCCTTCGTCCATCAACGTTATGGCTGCGTGAGCGCTCAACTGTGAAGAAGCCTTATGAGAAAATTCTAGCACTTTCTGGAGTTGACAGTAAGTTAACTAACCTTCCAAATGAGCCCTTGCCATGCCTCTGATTAGAAAGTGTGTGTGTGTGTGTGTGTGCTACAGTGAGCAAGTGGGTGTCATAAGATGATGTACAGACACTGAAGAAAATATTAAAACATTGAACAGACAAACACAGACCAGGCACGCAAATCCATCTGTGACTGAACAGATGAAGCTTGTAGAGACTGGGTTAATATCTAAAAATAAATAAATAAATAGAAATATCAGTTAAGTGAGTAAATACATCATTAAAGCACTAACAGAAAAATGTTATGTTAGGGATAAGTGTGTGATGAATTACCTGTTGGCCTTGTAGCTAGCGCAACATTAACTTGAGGGCATTTTTGGGTGAAGTGGATAGAAAATTTTAACTAATCCCCCCCCCCCCCCCCCCCTTTATTGTTGATATATATTAACTGTAAATAAAACTTAGTATAATTTTATATATATGCTAATCCTACTCCATTAATAATTGTATTTGTTATGTAATACAATTAACTTTAATTGAAACATGTAAAGAGGTGGCACGGTGTCTTAGTGGTAAGTGCTTTCACCTGGCACCTCCAGGGCCTGGGTTCGATTCTCGCCTCGGGGTCTGTGTGCATGGAGTTTGCATGTTCTCCCTGCGCTTGGTGGGTTTCCTCCCACAGTCCAACAATATGCAGATTCGGCTAATTGGCCTTCCCAAATTTCCTATAGGGTGTATCTGTGTGCGCCCTGCAAAGGATCGGAACCGCGTCGTGTGTGTACACCACCTTAAGCCTTTATGCTCCCTGCGACCCTGTATACAGGATAAAGGGTATCGACGATGGGAAAGTGAAACATGTAAAGCTGGGCAGATTCGGCTAATTCATGTTGTACATTTTATTAAAAATTCATATAAAAATATGTTGTTCATAGCACGTTTTGCATAATTATCAAGATTTTTCTTTCTCCTGTTGATTTTCACTAGAGCAAGGTTTAGGATAAAATCTCCACAAAGGTATTTTGATATGATGATTTCAGGTTGACAGTGCTGCCCCCTCATGGTCATTTAGCAGACTGCAGAAGGTTATGTAATAATAATAATAATAATAATAATAATAATAATAATAATAATCATTACTTAGCAGACTGCAGGAGGTCATGTAATCATAATATTAATATTAATAATAATAATCTACATTAAGTAGAAATTATTATCAATATGATTTGATATTTGGTTTTGATGCAGTGTTTATTGAGTATGACTTGTTAAATCCATTTATTATTATGCATTGTAATATGCTAAAGATATAAATATGCAGAAATATTTATTTATTCATGCTCAGTAGGATTTCTGATCTGTTACTGTCAAGCGCTTGCATCACTTTACGTCCTGTTAGCCCCGCCTTACGCACGGTGGCCACGCCCCCACAACATCAGTAACTGTCGTGTGACTTTTGCTTTTTAGATCTGCATGCGGAAGCGGCAGGTTTCTCGTGTGCTGTTTCTCTTATCATGGACACAACCTAGACAACAAACCAAATCAAAGAATCAGTTGTACATATTAGGAAAGGTAATAACGCACAAGATCATTAACTGAGCCTTAAGAACGAGCTGAAGATGTGGCGAGTACAAAACCTGGTGGGGAGAGGTGAGAGTGTCCTCTGTTTTGTTCATATAACTGTCACATGTTTTTTTTTAGATACATACTGTATATATTTTTTATCTTTCAATTCCTTCCTATATGAATACACCGTTTACTGTAACGCTTAAACAGTTTACCGAGTCTGTTTTATTAGCAGTGTCTAAAAATAACATTAGAGCGCACGGGACTTGAACGCAGCATGCCGCGCTTCCTGTTAGTTAGAAATGGTGCGTTCACTGACCCGAGGCGTTATACACTGTTTTCACTTCTGCTCAGCGTGATCTTAACATTTGAATAGTTGAGTTTATCTATTAATTATATGTTTGTTTGCTTTTTCAAAAGGATAGTTCATAACATATAGTGCAAAGGCATAGTGTTTCCCTTTGGTGGCACGGTGGCTCAGTGGTTAAATACTGTCACTGTGCACCTCCAGGGTTCGGGCTCGATTCCTCTCCCTGTGCTTGGTGGGTTTTCCCCGGGTACGCCGGTTTCCTCCCACACTCCAAAGACATGGATATTAGTTTAATTGACATTACAAAATTGCCAGTAGTATATGAATGAGCATGTGTGTGTGTGCCCTTTGAAGGATTGGCACTTCACCCAGGGTGAAACCCTGCCTCGTGCCTTAACTCTCCTGGCATTAGCTCCAGGCCTCACGCAACCCTGTGTATATATATATATATATATATATATATATATATATATATATATATAAAGTGGTATAGACCACGACAAGTAAGCGAGCAAGTGTTTCCCTTTTTTCCCAGTTGGTTCGAAACATAAATTGATATTTTATAAAATTATGAAATATCAGCTTCATATTGTATGCCTTAGCTTTCCACAGAAGTTATAAAGGCTTCTAGCTTAAATGAGCATTAAAAGGCTTTATGAAAATAATATATACTTGAAATATTATTATTATTATTATTATTATTATTATTATTATTATTAATGTTATTTTTATTATTAATATTTTATAATGCATCAGAGGTTAGAGATTATCCCGGATGCAAATTGTTCAGAGTGGAACAGAAAAGTGAAGACGATGCTCGATCCCTGAACATGTCCTACTGTTTATATACTACAATATCAACAACATGTCATTAAAATGAATTCAGTGTTGCTGTTAAATCAGAGTCGATGTTCAGGGGAGAGTTTGATTATTTTTAAAAATGCTTTTTTTTTATATATAAAGGTCCAAACTAGAACTGTAGAAATCTGCTCAATGTGGGAGAAAATATTCCAAACTAGGAACCTTTAACGAAGCTGAATATCCTTTCCTTTAAATATTGAAAAGAACCCTAGAGGAGCTCAAACCTTTTCTAAAATGAGCTGGAACAGAGTATGATTATTTAGACCAAGACCCCACGTTGTGATGCAGCAAGTTAAAGTGCATGATTTTTACCTCTTTTACGTGAATTTTATTTTCCTGTAGAATACGTATTTGTATGCATTATAATGTGACGGAAAGCCAGCCGTGTGTTCCAGAGGATAACTACCTACCTACCTACCTCCTTATTATCTTTTCACCATTTTTGTCTTCTTACTGTTTTGTGAACAGTTTTAAGCCGGTGCCATGGCAACACTCCGTCTTTGCGTCTCTCGAACGGCCACCATGTTGAAGACGAAGTCATCAGCTCGTCATCGGTGCTCTCTAGCAGTCGGTAATTACTCCATCACACCATTGCATCATCACATTATGGATTAAGAGCACTCTATACGATGATCCAACTCTCTCATGAACATCGATTCTGATTAAACAGCAACATTGAATTTATTTTAATTACATGTTGTCGACATTATATTATAGAAACAGTATATATGTTCAGAAATCGAGCATCAGCTTCACTTTTCCATTTGGAACAATTTTCACCCGGGATAATCTCTAACCTCTGATGTACTATAAAAGAATAAAACTAATAATAATAATAAAAATATTTCAAGTTCATATTATTTCCATGACATTCTGGGGATGTAAAGTATGACTTAACATGAAACTTGCCTTCACTTTAGCCTACAAATGAATCAACTACAATAGTGAGTGAAGGAACTGTTCATTGCTTGGCAACCTTCGACTCAAAAAAACATATTTAATAAATAATTTTTAAAAATGTTAAGCAAAATTGAAGAAACAAACACAATCTGGCGTCTTCAATCACTGTTGGGTTTGTTAAAGAATTTCCCCATGCTAGATCTGTAATGATATTAAGTCATGTATGAATATGAACCTCAGGCAAATGTGAACTTTAAATCCTTTATGGGAAAATGTTTGGTGCAGTGAATATATATAGATAACACATGATGATATAAATAACGATCCATCCTTATGTTACACTTGCCAGTCACATGCCTTAATCGTGCTTACTTTTTGATTTTAGGTCTCAAAGAGGGGATGATGGCGAGCAGACGAAAAACAAAAGAACGGCAGAGTTTCACTTTGCCAGGATGCCGAGATACACCGCGCTGGATGCAGTGGGATGGGTACAGAACACTCTCGCACTCACAAACACACACACATCATTTCAGTTTACAGTGCCTGTTAATTCAGCAACTTCAGAGTATTTCAAACGTTTTGCGCATGCATGCGCTCGTGTTTGTGTGTAGGGTGCCGCGGCGGTTCTGTTCATGCAGATCTGCAGGAGGATCCACTCTCAGTTCTCCTCTGTTGGCGAACAGAACCCAAGAACCGCCTGCCATCAAAAACTGGGTCTCATCCCCAAATGCACACACAAGATTCTCCTCGAAATGCGTAAGTGCTATTGATGATCTATTCTGTCTGATCGAACACCACCGTCTCCTAAAGCCAAAGGTGCAACATTATGTTTTAATTTTTCCTTTATTTTGCTTGAAATACACATAGTACTGCCTTTCATTTATTAATTTGTTTTACTTTCACAGTGTCGGGGCATGTCGTTTTGCCCCCTGGAGTGTGTGTCATGGGTTTAAAGGAGGCGTTAGCGAGTCCAGAGCAAAGCAGCAGCAGCAGCAGCAGCGTTTATAATTACGACGCTTTGGCTGAATCTGGCAACCTCCTATTTGACCAGCAGGGGGAGACAAACAACCATAACATCACAGGTCACGACACAATCTCGCTTTAGTTAACTCATAACGTCATCGTGTTTTGGCTACGCTTTCATCACATGCTACTGTTATGTGAGTTCTCGCATTTCTGTCTCACCTTAGAAGCGTTCTCAGACTCTACAGTTCTACAAACAGCAGCCGCCGAAGGTGAAGAGCCACAAGGACAGGTGCGGTTACTGACCAAACCAGCTGCCTTTCTAAAAAACAATATATATATATACATATCTCTGACCTGATTTGACAGCAAACACCTTTGACCATTGTGCTCATGTTGACAGACAACGTGCTCGCTGGACGAGGCCGAGCAGAAGCTGAGAGACGTCGCAGGCAACAGCGTGCCGGTCATCCTCAACATCATGGGTAAAAACATTCGCAGTTTGGTTTACTAAATGCAATATGTGGCTTATAGGAGCAGTAGCTGTAACAACACAAGTAATACATGGAGCTTGCACATGATGAGGAATAAAACACTTCCAGATGTGCTACTCTGGGAAAATATTCAACACTTTGCTTTGGTTCCCATTACACATCCCTGTCGTTGATTATTTTCCAATACCAGCCCACTCCTGAGTGTTTTTATTCTTTACTTAGTATGTAAAATCACTTGTTTTTCTCAAGCTTTATGGCTACACAAACAGTGCTACAGTAAAGGTAGACTTAATACCCAGTAATGACATTTCTGATCGGTGTTACAGGTCTGGAGAGTGCCAAAGCAGGTGATCATAAGGCAGCGTTCGAGTGTTTCCAGGCTTCGGCTCTGCAGAAATACAGCAAAGCTCAGTTCAACGTCGGGGTGTGTTACGAGACGGGACGTGGAGTCGGGACAGATCTCAGCAAGGCAAGAACGTTCGTTTTTTCTATTAGCAAGCATGAAGCGTGGACGACAAAGCTTTAGCTCATGTAGGTACTGTGTGTGTGTGTGTGTGTGTGTGTGTGTGTGTGTGTGTGTGTGTGTGTGTGTGTGTGTAGGCTCTGCAATATTACAAACGGGCAGCATTGACAGGTCACGCGCAGGCTCAGTACCGTTGTGCTAAACTTCTCTTGAACACAAGGGGTCAGCAGAGCGTCAAGGACGAACCCATTGCTAGGGCTACAGCCATCTCTCTTCTGCAGAGCGCCGCTGCTGCCGGACTCACTGAGGTACTGAGAGAGAGAAAGATCACAAATACACACTCAGGACAACATCAGTAACTCTGACTCTTGTCTTACTTGCTCTACTTGTCCTTCACTCTTTTGTTCTCTCTCTCTCCCAGGCTCAGCTGTCTCTGGGTGTGTTATTCTCTCAGCATCCACACACTGATGAAGGAAAATCAGTTCACTACTTCAGAATGGCAGCGAACACCGGAGTGAGTGAAACACACCATACAAAAATCTACTCTTACATCCATGCTGTAATCACAGCGCCATCCTGTGGAATATTTTCAGAATTTATTTTGCTCATGTTTGGTCCAGGTCCAAGTGTTAACACGACTTGAGACAAAAATTATTTTAAATAGTGGATGCATATTTTATTATTTATGTTTATAGCTATATTTACACGGTATGTACTCGCATGCACTCACGCGTGGAAACTCCTTATGCAGATATTTGTGTAAGAACAAATGTCCACTATGCAGTAAACATACTATGTATCTCTAGTCGGATCCAGTTTGAATGTGAATATTTAAACTGATTTTATTAAAGCACTACATCTAAGGCATGTGTTCTTCACACAACCGTGGACATAAGGAAACGTGTTTAGAGCATGATCTGAAGTGTGTGTGCGTGCGTGTGTGCGTGTGTGTGTGTGTGTGTGTGTAGGACAGTACTGGTCTGCTGTTTCTCGGTCAGTGCTATGAGATCGGGTTCGGAGTTCCCCACTGTTACACGACTGCAGTTTGGTACTACGAGAAAGCAGCAGCTAAGGGAAACCTGAAAGCCAAGAACAAACTCGAACTGCACAAACGAGAAGGTGAGCGAGCACACACACGCACACACACACACACACACACACACACACACACACTGTAATAATGTGTTTTTCAATTCTTAACTCAATTTCAGTCGTTTCAGCACTCCCCTTAGTTGTTTTCTTTGCCATGACTACAGGATATGTCTTCTGACATGGTTGTTTAAGACATGAAGAGCTGCTCACTGCATCAGTTAGTGTAAATTAACTTGTTGCAGCTGAACCATATCAATCACTGTACCAACTTTCAGTATCAGTTCCATCAGTCATGTTCCACTACTGATGCAATGGAAGACTCTTAACTATTTACTTAGTTAAATTTATATGGTGACTTTTTATGATAATATAAAATCTAGATAATATATACATTTCAACGCTACACATTTGATATATAAAATTACACTAACAATCAACCCCCCCCCCCCCCCCCTCTCTCTCTCTCTAGTCCTGCGCTCTATCCGTTCCGCTCCTTGTCTCTCGGTCCTAGATCGTCTTCCTTTGCTTCCTCCGGCACCAACCGCAAACCGACCGACGGATTCACCGACTTCACCACTTCCTCATTCATGGAGCGCAGGCAGTCTCTTAGCCCTGCCCCCTTTTACTGAGTGCAGAAGTGGGGGCTGGATTATAGGCATGGGATAACGCACATGCACTTAAATTGTCAATCAAGGATTGATGTTGAACGCACAAGAACAAACATACTGCACCGTGATGGGGCTGTGGTGATGGTGGAGCCTTTGTGGGATGTTCGCAAATCCAGTCGGACCCAGTTTGAATGTGAATGTTTTTGGTTATTGGTTTTGTTATTAGGTGATAGAGAACAAGTTACATTTCTAGAGGCTACAGAGACCTGGGAGGCCGTTTGCTGTATCTTCATTTGCATGTAGGTCTTTGCATGTTTTAAAAAAATATATATGGATATGTTTATTTTTTTTTATATTTTGTCAGAAAGCCGTTCAAGTATAAAGAGAAATTACTGTATAAGGGTATAATGTTGTGTAGCAGGACGCATTTGTGTTCCAGTACTGATTTTTAACGCCAGTGTTTATTTGCTGTTCTCTTGCCATTCCTCACAAAAGCCATAAAGCAAACTTTTCCAACCAGTTGTTTTAGGGCGTTTTCACATTAGGGCCCTGGAATAATTTCCGAAAACTCTTGACCTCAAAGCCGGGTTCATGTTGATCATTGAGAACACAATGGTTCTGTGCTTGGGAACCGCTTGAAGAGGTGGTCTGAGACACAGTACAGCATACACGGGCACAGATCAAATCAGACATGAAAGCCAGTCATACCCGAGCACGGAAATAGATCATTGTTTAGATGGGATGTCATCAGTTCCGTACTGTATCTTCTCCGCAATCTCAGCGTGTATGTATCATGTGCCAATCTCATCCTCTGACCTGCAGCCATAACTGATAAAGGAAGGAAGGCACGTTAAAGCATCACTCATGAAACCCTCATTCTGAAATGTCAATAATATTGGGCATAGCATGAAAGTCAACTTTTTTGTTCTTTTCTTTTCTTGTGCTTAATGGCAGCTCACAAACCATTTCATCAGAGAGTGTAAATAAGCAAGTGTACCTGAGAACGGAGAATAAAAAAAAAAAACTATGTAAATGCTGTCCAGCGGGAAAGTAGGGAGAGGGGGAAGCAATCATTCCTGTGCACGGTGCAAATCAATCATGTCTGATGTGAAAACGCCCTTGAACTCCATTTCAACAATACAAGTGCCTTTAGTTCAAACTTGCATTGTGATAAAAATGTAAAGCATAAGCTAAAATACAAGTGTTTAAATGATGTGCCTTCTCCTCCACATAAGTGGATTGTTAATTAGTGCATTAGTAATGACGTACTAAGAGTTTGTCTGTGTATTCATAACTCTAAGTTGTATTTTCCTGGTTTGTTTACTGTTATCATGAATGTATTAAGCACTATGACCTGATTGATGCACAAAGTAACTAAAGGAATTTTTCTACCAGTGGAGTCGCATGCCTTTATTTATTTTTTTATATGTGTCTTTGATAAAATTGTAAAAGCCGGGAATAATGTGACATTTAAATCTAAATTTAAGTTGCATCTTTAAATACATTATTTGAAATAAATGTATAATAATAATAAAAAAATTAATAATAATAATAACAATAAAAATTTTTATTATTAATATTATATGCCAATATATGTTAATATCAAATATTAGATATACAGTATTAGAATGAAAGATAAAAAGAAAATGGATAAGAACACAATTTATTTTGTATGATAGCACTTTTTGTTTTGTAAATTATTTTAGGTTCTTATTTTTTTTATACATTTAAAAAGGTCCTTAACTGCAGTAGTATTTTTATGTGTGTGGTTAATCTATTAAGCTCATGCGGAGTCGTAAAGACAGTTCTCAATAATAATAATTGTTATTATTATTATAGAAACACGTTCATGCAGTGATTTAACTCGATGATGTCATCCACTCAGCTGTGCGCGCGCCCTGCGCTCGGCTCGCTGATTGGTCTCTTCGGGAGCGAGCATCAGGGTGCGCTTCTTCCTTATGGAGCGCCAAAGGGTTCAAAAGACGCATTTATGCACCGAGGTTTCGTAAAAATAACACAAGCTATGATTATAATGAAAATTAGTTCCTAAGGTATAACGTGATATATACTGATAATAATTACAACTTTTGTTCTGCATGATAAAACATAGGATGAACATTGGTAAATGTGACATTATTCTGTCACATCATGTGATTTCAGATACAGTAGCTTAGATAGTCTTTTATAAAGGTTAAGGATTAAAATGGAAAAATACAAATTGCAGATGAAATGATGCCTCTTCAAATCTCTATTGCCTAAACGTTAACTCTTTTAAGAGGACACTTTCAAAGTGGGACAGTCAGTTTTTTTTTTTTGGTTTGTTTTGTCAGTGTTTTGCCTTTGTTTTTGAGCAGGAGTAATAGGTCTGTGTTTTTTTTACTGTACACACATAGATTAAAAACGAGATATAAACCCTTTCCTCAAATTCAATTTCAAATTTTATTTGTCACATCTTCTGAAACATATGGGATATAACGCAAGAATACAATGTGTGATCGAGTCAAACTGGGATTTTATCATTATGAGAGTTAAAAACTCCCATTATTTTTCTATATAATCCCTTGCTACACTAATGCACTTACTTATCCCTGTGTTTCCCTAGTTCCACTTAACTCCATCAAGGGAAAAAGATTTTTCAGGTCACTATATCCATGATCGGTCTGCTTTACGTACTGGCATCCCAGGAACTCCTCAAATGGCCCAACCATATAGAAACCGTCATCATGAAGCTAAGTCAGGTCCCACTTTGACTTGAACACCTTTTGTGGTAAAAGTGGTAAAAGCCTTCACCCTGAATATGACCTGATCATATTTGATTGACCTTTAATCAAATGTCCTGGTACAGTACAGTATGTACAGCTGCTCGCCTTGGCCCTGTGCAGATCCGCCTCTGATGCAAGTTATTTATGTCTGAGCTACTGAGTTCTCGGTGTTTGCGGCTCCGTTGGCGTTCCACAGTACACAGAGGCGCAGCAGTGTGAGGGAGGAGAGGAACTCTGATGACGGACACCGGAGGAAACTGGCTTCAGAAGCTCACATACACACACACACACACACACGCGTGCGTGCGCGCACTGCAGCTCGCGGTAATAAGCGCTCGTTTTGGGGGACTGATACCTTCACTGTGTGACCGTGCTGCGCGGAGGTGAGTGTGTTTTCTGCTGAAACATGTTGCTGGTGTGCAGGAGGTGATGATGATGATGATGATGATGTCAGGCTGGGCAGTGGGGCAGGGGAGCAGGGGGGCAGCGCCCGGCCGCTCAGATTGATAACTTTCTGCTGTTGATGCTGCGCGGTGCTTACAAACACCAAAAGCAAACAAACACGCGTTGAAATAAAAATTATTCGGGGTTTAATCAGATGCCTGTGTGTGTGTGATTTTGATGTGTTTGTGTGTGCGCGTGATATTTTCCCTCCTTATTGCTGTGTCATGCATTAGTGTGAAAAGCAACAGAGCGGCCTGCAGTCTCATGGAAAATGCCAGTCAGGTCGCAGCTGATGCGGGCGTGTGTGTGTGTGTGTGTGTGTGTGTTATGTTGTGTTGGCATGCACAATATAATCCTATGTAATGTTGTTCAAATTACAATTAATGTGACTTGTAAGATGAAAGATTGTAATAGGGGCCTGGGTCTCACCATAATAATAATAATAATAATAATACAACCACTAATAATAATACATATTACCATCACCACCACCATTAATAATAATAATAATAATAATAATAATGATAATAGAATAATACAGCCACTAATAATAATACAAATAATAATAACAGTAATAAAAATAACAAATATTACCATCACCAACATTAATGATAATGATGATGATAATAATAATAATAATAATATGAAAGAACAATAAAAATAAGACTAATCAAGAGTAGAGATGCTTGTTAAGTTTTTTTGCTCTTTTTCTTCTGTAGAACGTTCAATTTCAAGTCAAAAATCAACTGTTTTATCATCCCTTAATATCAGCATGCTTTTCCAATTCCTTTTTTGTTTGCCGTATTGTATAAACTAAATGTTGCTTGAACACCACCTTTAAGAAAAACATGTCACTACTTCTACTGTGCTACAGTGTGTCAAATGCTTGATCCTGATTGGTTAGCAGCTCTGTTAGTTTTGACTGCTGTATGTTCTTTCAAATACACACCCCAATTCTTCATTAACAGCGTACACAGGGACGTGTATGCAACACATAAACAGATTAAAGGCACGTGTAATGGTTGGTTGTGGGACGTACTGTACAGTGGTTTAGCTTTTCTGGAAGGAGTCTCCAGTGTCAGTGCTTTTGAGAGGAGATGGTGGTGATGTCATAAGTGATAACAGAAGATTGATATTCCATAACATTAAACAAAACAATAAACTGAAAAAATAATGCTGTAGTTACAGTAATAACACAAACTGTGCATGTTGGCTAGTTACTGTTCCTCTTTGGGTGTGGGGTGGTAACATCGCATCAGGCCACATCATAGCAGACTATAACTAATTATTTGTAATGATATTATTTTTTATTATTCGGGCATTCCCCCGATACAATCCGTATAAAAGTTAGCAAATATCAAACAGACACAGTATGATCCGCCTTGTCTGGTAATTGATTTTTGGTGCATAATAACTCGTTTGTCATTTATTCTTTTTGCTATAATTTCTTTTATTTTCATTGTTGTCGTATATGAGCTGATTGTCTGCATCATCTTAAGGTCCTGCCTTAAAGATTTGCATTAGAATAGCATAAGACTATTGTTTAATATGTTTTTTGTCTTGTCTGTTACTGCAGTAATTCATGCTCCATGAAAACAGGGATAATATGACACAGCTTTTGATTATAGTTGCAGTAAGATATTCACCCTTGTAGCAGTTGCTATTTTGTATTAGTGTAATAGCATTACCCAGCGATCAAGCCAGGAGGATGAACAAAAAAAATCTCATGGCGCTCTCTCATCAGGTAGTCACCTGGAATGGTTTTCAGTTCACCGGTGCGCCCTGTCAAGAGTTAATTTGTGACATTTCTTGCCTTTCTTAATGTGCCTTGGATCATCAGTTATCTTGTGCAGAGGAAGGGTGAGTACATAGTCAATAGCCCTATTAGTGCTACTACAACTACTACTAGTACAAATTCATATTATGGCAAGAAACACTCTTTAAGAAATTACTTTAAGAAATGATGCTCAGACAATCCGGAAATCTTGAGAACTTGGGGAATGTATCCCAAGTGCAGTCATCAAAAGCATTAAACGCTATGATGAAACTGGTTCTCATGAGGACCAGGAAAGGCAGAGCAAGCAACAACATCCTTTAAGGATTTACTTTAACCAACAAGATGCACCTTAGATCGGAAATTCATTTGGATTTCAGCCCAGGCATTTCTTTAGGTTCAAGTTTTTTCTCCATGTTGTGATTTAAACTGTTTTTTTTTTTTTTTATCCTTACTGGAGTGATCCTAGCTTGCAGAACAGGCAATTGATGTACTTACAGGAAGTGCACATTGGCGCTCATAAATAGATTATATCCGTCTGAGCGCTCATCTTTCACATGCTTTGTAATGCACAAATTGAAAAAGAGGGAAAGTGAGATGAGAGCATGTACTATAGTGTTGAAGGTAAAGTTTGCTCACTCACTTACCCATCGTCTATAGCGCTTTATTCTGGAGCGTATCCCAGGAGACTTGGGGCAAAAGGCGGGGTACATCCTGGACAGAGTACCAATCCATCAGTTTGCAAAATAATTGACAATAATATGTAAAATAATTGACAATAATATGTTAACTCCAGTTCCTTCTGGATTATAGCAAATTTCTTCTATTTACCAGCCACTATATTGTACTTTTATGTTTTTTTTCCACGCTCATGGCATTCTCTCATCAGATTTACAAGGTAGTCACCTGAAATGGTTTTCAGTTCACCAGTGTGCCGTGTCAGGAATGGATTTATGACATTCTTAATGTTCCTTAGACCATCAGTTGTCTTGTGCAGTCAATAGCCCTATTAGTGCTACTGCAACTACTGTACAAATCCATATTATGGCAAGAAACACTCAGTTAAGTTAATACAAAAGTCAGTCATTAATGTAAGAAATGATGCTTAGACAATCCGGAAATCTCAAGAACTTTGAATGTATCCCCAAGGGCAGTCACCAAAACCATTAAACGCTATGATGAAATTGGCTCTTATAAGGATAATCCCAGGAAAGGCAAACAAAGAACTACCTCTGCTGCAGAGGATAAGTTTATTAGAATGACCAGCATTTAGAAACCGCAGATTTACTTCCCGGTGTTTAATTGACAGACATATTTCAACATTCATGGTTCAGAGGAGAATGCGTGACTCAGACCTTCATGACATGAACATCAAGTAGAAGAGACTTGCTTGGGCTAAGGGATACAAGTAATAGACATTAGATCAGAGGAAAACTGTGCTTTGGTCTGATGAGTCCCAATTTTAGGAATTTTAGATTTTTGGGTCTAACTGCCATGTCTTTGTTAGACGTACTGTAGAGAGGGTAAACAGACGGTTGTTGAATGTGTAGTCCCTACTGTGAAGCGTGGAGGAGGTGTGCTGGTGTGGGGTGCTTTGCCGGTCACACTGTCGATGACTATGACAGCATTTTGCAGTGACATGGCATCTCATCTGGTTTGCACTTAGTGGGACCAATAGGACAATGACCCCAAACACACTGCTAGGATATGTACTGTAAGAGCTATTTGTCCAAGAAGGAGAGTGATGGAGTGCAGCATCGGGATGACCTGGCTGGCACAGTCATCCAAACCGAATCCAGTTGAGATGGTTTGGGATGAGTTGCATCGGAGGATGAAGGAAACCAGTAGCCAACAAATACTCAATCCTTCTGGAAACTTCTACAAGAAGTTGGAAATCCATTTCAGGTGACTACCTCATGAGACTGACTGAGAGAATATGAAGACAAAAGGTGGATACTTTAAAGAATCAAAAATATAAAACATATTCTGGGTTATTTAACATATTTTTGTTGACTAAATAATTTTTCTGTCATAATTTTTATTCCTTCAGTATTAATAAACAATGTTGAAAACAATGAAAATAAAGAAAATTAATTGAACAATACATGTTGTTTTAAAACTGTTTCACCATTTTTGTATTGTCTAGGGTTTAACCAAGCCAATTACTGTAGGTAATTGTGACCTAATTGGAGATATACACCTAAGGAACATAGAATATTTATGCTGGAGCAATAACGCACACTTTTAGCTCTGAGGTGAGCTCTGACACCTGTGTTAGCTTGTTAAAGAAATGGTAAAAAAAAAAAAAAAAGGGATCTTTAAAAAATGTTTTTACTATGGAAACGATTAAGTATTAGGAAAGATTTTTCATTATCAGACTTTTTTTGAATTGCATATTTGGATTCACTAGGTATGAACTTAATATGATTTAGACATATAAACATACATTGCTTGAAATTCGAAGTATTGACAAAGATTAATTTATGCAAATGTATACAGTAAGTGTCAGCTAAGTTCCCTCCTCAAATATTGTAATGATCCCTAGTCATGTGACTAAGCCTGCCCTTCTGGAAGGATCAGAAATCTTTGTGAATAAATTACCATATCAAAAAAACAGTTTTAATGAGTTTATTATACAAATGGTTATACTTATTATACAAAACTATTTACATAAATAAATGTTTGTCATTGCTGAAACATGCAGGCATTAAAATGATTATATATATTCATTGAGATTAATTTTATGGGGAGTACATTTTAATGTAATATTGACAGAGGAAATTATGTTATAGGAAATTAATCAATACTGTACCTTCTAACCAATCAAAATATAAACTTTGAAATACTTGAATTTAACCAGAAACTGAAATGTTTTGACTAGTGACAAAGAGACCTTAAAATTTGGGCAGATTTTGCTTTCGTTAGTTAGCTAAGCACAGTGAGCCTTATTTCTTGGTTATATGATTGCTTTAGCTACGTATCTTAGCTAGAGTTGCTAAACCATGTTTATAAGCAATGATGACTTTCTTGCTAATGAGCGCTAAATTGGTCTGAGGAAGTGAAAAGAACAGCTAGTGGTGTGGCTGATTTCCACAAGTGTGGCAATGCTAACAAAGCTATTTGAAATAATAGATCTAATGATCATAATTCTGCAAATTAGCAACATGTCCAGGACAACAGGTCTTATTGTGTTTGTGTGTGTGTGTGTGTGTGTGTGTGTGAGAGAGAGTGTGTGTGTTCTGTTTATAGAGGTTAGGACAATGCTGCAGCAATAGTGCTGTCTCAGCGCCTTAAACTAAGCTTGTCTCTGTTCAAATCTGCTGTTAACAAATTTTCCACCACCATGGATCCCACAAATTTGACGTATGTACTGTACTTAAAGTGTGTGTATGTGTGTGTGCGAGGGCATGTACTGTAGGTGTAGGTGCATACTGTATATCTTCGGTCAATGAAAGAAAAACTCACAATGGTCACAGAAATAACTTTAATCTGACAAAAGTAATAATTTAAAAAAATTCTGTGAATGTTAACCAATGAAAGTCAGACATTGCTTTTCAACCATGCTTCAACAGAATTATTTAAAAAAATAAACTCATGGAACAGGCCTGGACAAAAATGATGGTACCCCTAGAAAATACTGAAAATAATGTGACCAAAGGGACATGTTAACTCAAGGTGTGTCCACTAATTAGCATCATAGGTGTCTACAATCTTGTAATCAGTCAGTGGGCCTATATATAGGGCTCCAGGTAGTCACTGTGTGTTTGGTGACATGGTATGTACCACACTCAACATGGACCAGAGGAAGCGAAGGAAAGAGTTGTCTCAGGACATTCGAAAGAAAATTATAGACAAGCATGTTAAAGGTAAAGGCTATAAGACCATTTCTAAGCAGCTAGATGTTCCTGTGACTACAGTTGCACATATTATTCAGAAATTTAAGATCCATGGGACTGTAGCCAACCTCCCTGGACGTGGCCGCAGGAGGAAAATTTATGACAAATCAAAGAGTCGGATAATCCGAATGGTAACAAAAGAGCCCAGAAAGACTTCTAAAGAGATCCAAGGTGAACTTCATGCTCAAGGAACATCAGTGTCAGATCGCACCATCCGTCGTTGTTTGAGCCAAAGTGGACTACATGGGAGACGACCAAGGAGGACACCATTGTTGAAAACAAATCATAAAAAAGCCAGACTGGAATATGCCAAACTACATGTTGACAAGCCACAAAGCTTCTGGGAGAATGTCCTATGGACAGATGAGACGAAAATGGAACTTTTTGCCAAGGCACATCAGCTCTATGTTCACAGATGGAAAAATGAAGCATATCAAGAAAAGAACACTGTCCCTACTGTGAAACATGGAGGAGGCTCTGTTATGTTCTGGGGCTGCTTTGCTGCATCTGGCACAGGGTGTCTTGAATCTGTGCAGGGTACAATGAAATCTCAAGACTATCAAGGGATTCTAGAGGGAAATGTGCTGGCCAGTGTCAGAAAGCTGGGTCTCAGTCGCAGGTCATGGGTCTTGCAACAGGACAATGACCCAAAACACACAGCTAAAAACACCCAAGAATGGCTAAGAGGAAAACATTGGACTATTCTAAAGTGGCCGTCTATGAGCCCTGACCTCAATCGTATTGAGCATCTTTGGAAGGAGCTGAAACATGCTGTCTGGAAAAGGCACCCTTCAAACCGGAAACAACTGGAGCAGCTTGCTCATGAGGAGTGGGCCAACATACCTGCAGAGAGGTGCAGAAGTCTCATTGACAGTTACAGGAATCGTTTGATTGCAGTGATTGCCTCAAAAGGTTGTGCAACAAACTGTTAAGTTAGGGGTACCATCATTTTTGTCCAGGCCTGTTCCATGAGTTAATTTCTTTTTATAATTCTGTTGAAGGATTGTTGAAAAGCAATGTCTGACTTTCATTGGTTAACATTCATAGAATTCTTATTTATTATAACCTTTGTCAGATTAAAGTTATTTCTGTGACCACTGTGAGTTTTTCTTTCATTGACCGAAGGGTACCAACAATTTTGTCCACGTGTGTATACTATTCATGTTTTTGAGAGTAATTATGCTGACTTGACGGTCTTTTGTGAGGTAAACAATTACTGGGACTTTTTCTCCCATGCACACACATAGCTTACAGCACACAGTGTTGTTGCATTTGAAAATAAAAGGTGTTACAAGGCATTCTTTAAATTACCAATTTCTCTTTAAAGACTAAACATAAGGCAAACCCAACAAAGTATCATAGCCAGCTTATCATTTCTGAGAATATTAGCTAGCTATTGTGTTTTATGTAATGTAATTCACAACATGAATGACAGGATAGTTTGCAAGTTTAGTGGAAATAATATTTGGCCACACCCACTCAGACTTTTTTATTAATTCACATAGCCCCTCTCTCTCAGGCCTGTCAGCCGTCCATTGGCCCCGCCTCACAAATGTTTTACAATATTGAGAAGATGTAGTCAGAAACCTTCGAGTAATCGAAAATGATCTGTCATGTGACACAGATGAGCTAGTGAGCTAGTGGGTAGCAATTAGCAAAATAAATTGAAATCTCTTTTTTCTTCTCAAAGCTGAACAACCAGTCGAGGATGTCGCTGCACAAGCCTGCCCTCAGGCGCAGCGCCTCTACATTAGAGTCAACCAATCGTGGGAGCCCTTTAGTGACTCCGCCCACATCCCTCAATCTTCGTTCCTCTCTCAATCAACAACTGGGCCGTGACATCACAAGGGGCGGAGTTTCTGCAGAGACACAGGGTTCTGCTGTACCTCCAAAGAACCGCCAAAAATACGCATTGACCAACCTGCAGAATGCTATGGGACTGGACGGAAGTCCTGCCACTGGAAGGGTTAAACCCGTTCCCACAAAATCTGCCTCTTCCTCTGCCCTATGTTCCTTTTCTCTATCGTTCTCTCCATCCATCCCCAAACTGGCAAAAAATGGCACCAATCTCCAGCTAAAGGAAACGCAATTCGACCTGAGTCGAAAAGACACAAACCGCAACGACATCACAGCTGAGTCCGGGCGTGATTGGCCAGACGTCTTTGCCAAAGATGACGAGAAGAACCTACCCTTTCGACGGAGGACCAAAAGTTTTTTGGAGTACCACCGTGAAGAAGAAGAAGAGGAAGAATCTCCTGCAAAAGAAATCCAGACTCCGGATGAAGAGAAACCTAGCCTGCCCAAACTGGAGCTTCAAAACTGGGCCAAAGAAAATCGGGTGGAGGCTCATCTTACACTCCCTCAGAATCACCTCCTGCTTCTGGCTAATGAGGAGGAGGAAGAGCACCAAAGCCCTGTCCATACCCACCTGAGCCCCGCCCACACCCCAGCGAAAAGTGTCAAGGAGGACAGAGGCAAAGATGGTGGGCTGAAAGTTATATCAAAACCACATTTTTCAGGAGAAAGGAAAGAGACTCCACCCACTTCCCTGCCTTTAGCTCGGTCTCTGGTCCCACCTAATTCTCTGCCCATGGTACCACTCATGGCACACCGAAAAGACAAACAGATGGAGGAGGAAGAGGAGGAGGAGGATGACGATTCAAGTTGGACAACTTTATCTCAGGAGAGTCCATCTATTGAAACACCACAGGAAACAGGTGAGATCTTCATGCTTATCTGTCCATTTGGGTTTGTCTCCACCTATTTTTTTTATTTTTATCTCTCCTCCATTCTTCTGCTTTTCTGGTGATCTATTTATCTATAGGTCCATTATATTTGTTTGTCCATTATATCTGTCTGTTTGTCCAATTAATATATCTATTTTGATGTCCACCATTTTATCCATTTATATTATAGTTATTACGTTATTTACATTATACATATGCATGTTAAAGCAAGCGAGCAAATACTTTTAGCAATATAGTGTATTTCTGTCCATTATTTCATCCATGCACCCATCTATTTTTGCATATATCCATTCACATGCATCTTTCCAAACATCTATACATTTCTTTATCTACTGTATGTCTAATCCTCTTTACATCCATCTCCCCATTTTGTCCATATCCATCCATTTAGGGATCCATTTATTCCTTCATTTCTTCCCAATTTAGACGTGTCCAATTCCTCCCCGTCACTAGGGGGCTCCCACATTAAGGCCACTACTACCACTCAGTCGGGAGGGCTGAAGACTATCATGTGTTTCCTCCGAACCATGTGACGTCAGCTGACCGCATCTTTTTGAACTGCTCGCTCACGCACCGTTGGGCGCAGCATACAGTAACACACTCGGAGGACAGCGCTATCCGCTCCTTCCGCTTGCGTGAGCTCACAGACGGCCCTGATTGGCTGTAGAGCCGTGATTAATGTGGGAGCACCAAGTACCTCTCATCCCTCCCCTCTGAGAGAGCTCGGCCAATCAACTCTCTCTAGACCTCTGGCTGCGAGATGTTACAGCATCACCCGGGAATCGAACTCACGATCTCCGGATGATAGGGCGAGCACTTTATCCACACTTTATCTCACATTTATCCATCCACCACCCATGTGTTATTACATCTATCTATCCATCCATCTGTTTATATGGACATGAATCCATGTTTTTATCTGTCTGCTTGTCCATCAATCCATATACCCACCTATCCATCCACACACAAACCAACCTATCATCCATCCATCCGTCTTTCCATATATCGATTCATTCATGTACCTATCCACTTATCCATCCATCCATCTACCCACCCACCTTTTAACGCTCACATCTATCCATCAGCCCGCGACATCGGGTGATGGTTAAGCGGTTAAAGATGGATGGATGGATCTATCCATCAACCTCACCTACATTTATCCTCACACCTATTGGTGGACCTATCAATCCACCTTCCCATCCATCCATCCATCCATGCATGAATCCATCTCTCCATCCATTCTTCGATCCATTTGTTCATCCATCCACCCATATAATACCTGTGTCAATTGTCCTTTATCTATCGCTTTGCTTGACTGCTACACAGCCTGTTTCTGATTTATTTCACACATCCTACGTCCATTTCTCACACTCACGCTCCCTAGTCACACTCGTACTTAGAATTTCTGTGCTCCTTCTTGCCTTTTTGTCTTTAAAGCTTAATGTTGTTACCATGACAACACATCAGTGCGTGCAGTGTAATTTATAGAAATGCTATATAATGCATGTGTGCGTGTGTTTATGTTTATTCACTGTGTGCCTTGTGTTCCAGGTCCATGCAGTGACTCAGCACTGGCCCCTGTGTGGCAGAAGGACGATGATGTGGCGTCTGATGTTTATCTCTGGCAAAACAACGCGCAGCAAGAACAACCCTTAACCGATAGCAAACAGGGCCAGGAAGGTGGGGCAAGCTCACTGTGTGTGCCCTCATCTAAAGCTCAGTCTGAGGTAAACACACACACACACACACACACACACACACACACACACAATGCTATGCTTCAAAATAATACAATTTACAGCAATGCTTTATGTGTGTGTGTGTGTGTGTGTGCTCAGAGACCTAGTAGTATTGTGTCAGACAGTTCTGTGGAGCCCGTGCCTTCATCTGCTGCCTCTTCACCCTCCTCGTCCTCAATTTGCTTTGAAGTGACTGCAGGAAGCTTCCTCAATAACAATTACCTGGTAACACACAAATATGCACACACACACACACACACACACACACACACACAGGACACGACTGATCAACAGCTTTAAACTCGACCTGAGTACAGCATGATGGCGTAGCGATTAGCACTGTGGCCTCGCACGTCCCGGGTCGAGGGTTTGATTCCCACCTCAGTCTGTTCGTGTGGAGTTTGCATCTTCTCCTTTCTTTCTTTATCTGCTAAAAGCCTTTCCATGTTTATCCATAAGTCACACTGAGTTTGTTACAGCACTATGCTTCCTTGAAAAAAACACTTTACAGCTATAAACTTCTTCAGGACCATACTGATTAGAGACATCTTTAGGACCCATCCCATTAAAGCTATAGTAATGTGAGCACCCCGAACGTCTTCAGTACTTCCTGATGTCTTCATACGAAGGTCATCTTTCGGGTGTCTTCACATAGAAATTAGAAATATCCCTAAAGAGAAGCTAGAGACCTCTTAAAGAGACTACAGACGATCTGAGGGCTAGTCTGCTGGAAACCGGGCAACATGCAGTGTGTTCAAAGACTTCCTGTGCCCGAGAGCCGGCCACATCCGGAAAGATTCAAGTCTTTAAAAGTGCGGCAGTCATTAAAGACCCGCGCTATTGACTGGAGCTGTTACTGTGAGTCACGTACCAGACAGAAGGATGAATGAATGCATGCATTACGTAATGTGGAAATTATATTACTTGGAGGAGGCCCATTACAGCCTTAATGTATCTGGTGTGTGATACTGTATGAAAAATGGCTTGTACTCGCTAAGATGAATGTTGCCTGCTTGCTAACTGTGGCATACTCAGACTTTGATCAAGAGAAATGGAAAATACGCCTACAGAATAATGTCACTTAGGTTATTTATATTTGACAACATTTGAATCGACGTGCGCTTTGCTTCCTACAGGACCTGAAGGAGACCCCCGCCAGTGTCCCTTGCGATTCCAGACAGAGCGATACAAGAGTGGAGGAGCATCGGGAGCAGGAGTGTGTCGGAGCCCGCTGCATGCCGTACAGCTACGTCAACCTGAGATACAGCAGGTGTGTTCGTACATAGTGTTTGTTTGCTTTAAAAGGATTAAGACAAGGAAGGAAAGCGATGCGGAGGATAGGAAATGGAAATGATATGTGAACACTTAGAAGAGAGAAAAGAGAAGGAAGGAAAAAAGAGGGAGATGACCGAGTGTAAGGAGAAACAAGGAATAGACGAGTGACGTGAATAGGAAGGGGGATGAGGAAGAAGGGACGAGACAAGGAGAGAGGAAGATGAGTGGAAGTGAGAAGGAGAAGAAGAGTTCATGCAGAGAAAAGAGTGGAGTAAAGAGTAGATGGATAGACAGAAGGAATAAGGAAATAAAAAACGATTCAAGCTCTACTTTGTTTATAGACAGGACATCTTAAATATTTTCTCTTGTCTATTCTGTCTCTCTCTCCATCTCTCTCTCTCTCTCCTCAGAACTAAGGTACCCGCTCCTCCTGCTGATACAGTGATCCCCATCAATGACTTCGAAACGCACGTGAGTCAGTGTTCGTTGTATGTTATCCATAATTATAAGGGTGTCGCCATCTTGTGGTTACAGACGTGAACTGTAACATTCAGGTTTGGTGTTACCTGCAGGTAGGAAACAAAATAGAAATCAGAAAAAAAGAATTAAAATGCAATGATAGAAATTGAAGAAAAAGACAAGCAACTGAAGAAAATGATCTTCTAAATGAGAGAAAATGTAGAGGAAGCGAGAGTGAAGTGAAGAAAGAAGACAGAAGAAAATAAATGGAAAGAAAGGCGAAATGCAGTGAAAGAGAGGAAACATGACGGCTTACATGGAGGGGAACGCTAAGAGAAAGACCATAAGAGTAGGGCAGGGTTGGATAAAGATAAATTAGATGGAAAATCAACTAAAAGAATAATAAGCATGAAAGAGTACAGTAGAAGAAAGGAGTTACTAAAATGAG